>CAWUFW010013819.1:0-450762 GCA_963921515.1 Calotriton arnoldi | reverse complement strand
TGCTGGGGTGTTTCTTGGTAGGGGCTCAGCATGCCCCTGGAGATGTGACCATAGGAGACGATACTTGTGTGTCACATAGGTGTTTGATCAGCTGCCCGTGCAGACTGGGGGTATGCTGAAATGTGATGTTCAGGCAGCTGTTCCCCATTCACAGCAAGCCGTGAGGGGCTCAGGTTCAGAGGGTAGTGTCACAGGTCTCCCATATGTCCAATAGGTGTGACCTGGACAGATGAGGGTTGAGATGATGTGTTGTGTGGGGGATGTACATGTGCACTTGTGCAGCTCCAGGACTTGCATTCCCCATGACCTACTATTGTGACACAGTGCATAGTGTTGTTGTCTGGCTGCCAAGTCATACATCACTGAGACAGTGATGTATGACTTAGCAGTCATGCCTCTGCCATGGCATGTGTCAACTTATTTGTGGTCCTGCAGGGAGTGACATGTGCTACATGCACACCATAGTGGCGCTGGCTATCAGGACATGGGTGCATCATGGTGTCTGTCGCTGGTATGCATCACATGCATTTCCTATTTGACTCTGGGCATCCCTTTCATCCGGAAACCTGTACTGACTCAGTGGCAAGAGCTGTGATGTGTCCACACCGTGTCCTCTGCACTGTCCAACTACTGTGTACTTGGTGCATGTGTCCACACTGGGGTGTTGCAATCCAACAGACACCAGACAGATGGGTGCAAGGCCATGTGGGATGTGAGTGCCATGCTTGGCATCAGACTGACAATTGGCTTCTCCTGTTCAGTTAGGGCACTTTTAGCAATGTACAACTAATGATGCCAGGGCTTGCTCTGTGATGTGCTGTGCTCACAGTGGTATGTGCGTTTGGTGCAGGTGACTGATGTCTGTCTGTTTCCCCATTGTTTGCAGATACATCCACGGCCACGGAAGGGGACAGCTCCACGGACCAGGAGGAGCCAGAGAGCCAGACTGGGTCAGCAGCCGAGGAGTGGTCGGAGGGACCCAGTGGCACGGAGGGCGAGGGAGCCACACCGAGGAATCCTCAGCACCATCCACCTCAGCTGAGGACCAGAGCAACTCGGAGGATGACTCCCTTGTGGAGGCGGGTGTCAGCAGCCACCACACCCCAGCTAGTGTTGCTGTCCCCGCCACCACCAGCACCACCACCGCCCTCCCATCGGCTCCCATTCCCAAGGTCCGTGGAGGCTCCCATGTTCGGGAGCGTGTCTCCTTTGGCCCAGGCACCGCACCCCTGCCCCTGTGTCCCCTGCTGCCCTGAGTGAGGAGTCTGTGTACCTCCTTTGCCAGCTCCATGTAGGGCAGACAGCCATGCTGAGTGTCCTCCATGCGCACACCGCACTGTTGACTCAGCTGGTGTCGTTCATGGAGGGCATCTCATCGGGCATGTCTGACCTACAGAGGGGCAACAGGTCCATGGACTCCTCCCTGACGGCAGCAGTGTCCCTCCTCAGACAGTCCCTCACCCCTCCTGCCTCTGCTCCATCCACACTCCCCAGCACCTTGCCCGTCCCAAGCACACACACACCGGCACAGGCACACACCAGCACACACACATCCAGCACACAGACACACACGCCACAAACTAAACGCACACGCACGCACAGTCAGGGGACTGAAACCAGACTCACAGGAGATGGGGCCCTGGTACACACACACGCATCCACGGGCACTGCACAGTCCTCAGTTGCCTCTCCCTCCAAAGCACCCTCCCTTGCCTCACCTGCAACCCCAAAGACCCAGCGCCTCTTCCTCAGTGACCTCGGCCTCTTCCCCTCCGATCCAGCTGCCCCAGCATCCAGGGGGAAGAGGAAGCCCCCACTCGGAGCAGAGTGCCCCTCGCCCCCGGACACCCTCCCCCAGGTGCAGACAGACTGAGGCCCCCACCCGCAAGTCCCCCGGAGTGGTAAGAGCAAGACCCCGCTGCCGCCCTGCAGCTCAAGCACCAGGTCTCCTTCCTCCATCCCTCAGGCCCCCACTCCACAGGTGCCCCCACCACACCCTGCCCCAGGTTCCCCCACCCACAGATATACCATCCCCAAGAGGCTCCAGCCTTCTCCCCTGCCACTTGCTCTCCCGGCACAACACCCCCGCTGCGCTTGTCTGTGCCACTGATGTGGTGAGGGTGTCCTCCCCCTCTGTCCAGCCCACCTTGCCTGTTCCCCATTCTCCTCCCCTGGTGGTAGGCACTGCAGTGGAGTCCACTACCACCCTGTCTGACTTGGGCACTGCAGTGGCGGACCTGTCCACTCCATCTGCAGGGTCCACTGCAGTCGTGCCGGCACCCACAACATCTGAGCCATGCCCCCCAGTTGTGCCGGCACACACCATGTCAGACACCTCCACTGCAGTTGTCAGTGGCTCTCCAGCACCCACCACCCCTTCCCTGCTTCCTCCTGGTGAGCCCTGATCCTGTCCCTGCGGTGCCTGGCCTACCCCCCGGTTGCCCCTCCTAGTGGATTGTCCCTGGTTTTGTGCAGGCATGTGTAGGGTGGCATCTGCCACTGTCACCCACTTGTGACTTTGTTGATGGACTGGCCATTGGCCTTTGTTTATGTTCTACCGGACTTCTACTTTTAATGCCACATATGCTGAATAAAGCAACTTTCTGTTCTCTAGTGCTTTTGCTTCTGATGTACATGATGTTGATGATGCTAACAATGCCCTTGCTGCAGTGATGGTGATATTTGGTCTCATGATAATGAAGTGTTACTGTGCAGGAACCCATGTGGTCCAGGGGTATGTGTCCTATCCTGTGGTGTATCCATGTCATCCATAGCAGCATCTGAGGGTGTCATGTGTTCAGTATTTGGCAATGAGATTTCCTACTTAGATTGGCAACTTCACATCTGTGGCTTCCACCCCTGCACATCTGTTGTGCCTGCCATTGTTCTATTCGTCTACTTCCCTGACCGTGTGGCCATCTCCAGTGAACATGCAGGTTTGGGCATCAATGGGGAAGGACTCATCTGTGTTGTCAGTGCAACATTGCTATACAAGTGTGTTGGATCTGTGCTGATGATTCCGTTGGCACTTCCATGACCAGGCTGATGGGACGGGAGCCCTCATTTGGTGCCAATTGTTGATTGTGTGTCCCATTGCTGCCATGGTATGGTATCTGTTCACCTCACATCTGCAGTCTCCACAGGGTATCTGCATGTGTGTGCCCATTGGTGCAAATATGTGGGTCTGCATTCGGATGGTCACTTCTGTCATTGTGTCATTGATGATTGTTGACGGTGTCAGCCCCCATGGGTGTTGTTTGTCTGCACATGGCCAAAGTTATGTCTTATTTGCACTGCAGGATTTGGCTCCCCCAATTTATGTTGCAATGGGACACATATACTACTTTGCCACTGATGTGTTTGTTGTTCTGTGACCAGGAATCATCCATGCAGTTTGGCAGTTGCACCTCTTACTTTGTCAACACTTGCCTTTTGGTCACTGTGATGATGGGGGTTTGGACCCCATTGCCACAATGTTCAAAATGTGCTGCAGCTATGGACCCCACACTTGCCTTTTGGTCACTGTGATGATGGGGGTTTGGACCCCATTGCCACAATGTTCAAAATGTGCTGCAGCTATGGACCCCACACTTGCCTTTTGGTCACTGTGATGATGGGGGTTTGGACCCCATTGCCACAATGTTCAAAATGTGCTGCAGCTATGGACCCCACACTTGCCTTTTTGTCACTGTGATGATGGGGGTTTGGACCCCATTGCCACAATGGTCATGGCCTGCTTGCGTTGTGTGTGCCACACACATATTTGTGTGGCACATGTGCTAGGGGGTCACATTGTATGTTAGAAGTCATGTTCGGTGTTGTAGGCATTTGACACAGTCTACACACGCTTGTCATGGTGTTGGGGGATGTCTTCTTCTTGCATTCCCTAGGTTGTGGTGTGCTGGTTGTGTCATGCATTGTCCATCCTATGGGTGGGGGTGGTAGTGGTGGTAGGCATCCTGCCCCCCTGGGTGAGGGTGGTAGTGGTGGTGGGCATCCTGCCCCCCCTGGCTAAGGGTGGTAGTAGTGGTAGGCATCTAGCCCCCCCCTGGGTGAGGGTGGTAGTAGTGGTAGGCATCCTGCCCCCCTGGCTAAGGGTGGTAGTAGTGGTAGGCATCCTGCCCCCTGGGTGAGGGTGGTACTAGTGGTAGGCATCCAGCCCCCTGGGTAAGGGTGGTAGTGGTGGTAGGCATCCTGCCCCCCTGGGTGAGGGTGGTACTAGTGGTAGGCATCCAGCCCCCCTGGGTGAGGGTGGTACTAGTGGTAGGCATCCTGCCCCCTGGGTGAGGGTGGTAGTAGTGGTGGGCATCCTGCCCCCTGGGTGAGGGTGGTAGTAGTGGTAGGCATCCAGCCCCCTGGGTGAGGGTGGTACTAGTGGTAGGCATCCTGCCCCCCTGGGTGAGGGTGGTAGTAGTGGTGGGCATCCTGCCCCCTGGGTGAGGGTGGTAGTAGTGGTAGGCATCCAGCCCCCCTGGGTGAGGGTGGTAGTAGTGGTAGGCATCCAGCCCCCTGGCTAAGGGTGGTAGTAGTGGTAGGCATCCTGCCCCCTGGCTAAGGGTGGTAGTAGTGGTAGGCATCCTGCCCCCTGGGTGAGGGTGGTAGTAGTGGTGGGCATCCTGCCCCCCTGGCTAAGGGTGGTAGTAGTGGTAGGCATCCTGCCCCCCTGGGTGAGGGTGGTAGTAGTGGTGGGCATCCAGCCCCCTGGGTGAGGGTGGTAGTAGTGGTAGGCATCCTGCCCCCCTGGCTAAGGATGGTAGTGGTGGTAGGCATCCTGCCCCCCCTGGGTGAGGGTGGTACTAGTGGTAGGCATCCAGCCCCCCCTGGGTGAGGGTGGTAGTAGTGGTAGGCATCCTGCCCCCCCTGGCTAAGGGTGGTATTAGTGGTAGGCATCCTGCCCCCCTGGGTGAGGGTGGTACTAGTGGTAGGCATCCAGCCCCCTGGGTAAGGGTGGTAGTGGTGGTAGGCATCCTGCCCCCCTGGGTGAGGGTGGTACTAGTGGTAGGCATCCAGCCCCCCTGGGTGAGGGTGGTACTAGTGGTAGGCATCCTGCCCCCCTGGGTGAGGGTGGTAGTAGTGGTAGGCATCCAGCCCCCTGGCTTAGGGTGGTAGTAGTGGTAGGCATCTGGCACCCCCATGGCTAAGGGTGGTAGTAGTGGTAGGCATCCAGCCCCCCTGGGTGAGGGTGGTAGTAGTGGTAGGCATCCTGCCCCCCCTGGCTAAGGGTGGTAGTAGTGGTAGGCATCCTGCCCCCCCTGGCTAACGGGTGGTATTAGTGGTAGGCATCCTGCCCCCCTGGGTGAGGGTGGTACTAGTGGTAGGCATCCAGCCCCCCCTGGGTAAGGGTGGTAGTGGTGGTAGGCATCCTGCCCCCCCTGGGTGAGGGTGGTAGGCATCCAGCCCCCCCTGGGTGAGGGTGGTACTAGTGGTAGGCATCCTGCCCCCTGGGTGAGGGTGGTAGTAGTGGTGGGCATCCTGCCCCCTGGGTGAGGGTGGTAGTAGTGGTAGGCATCCAGCCCCCCTGGGTGAGGGTGGTAGTAGTGGTAGGCATCCTGCCCCCCTGGCTAAGGGTGGTAGTAGTGGTAGGCATCCTGCCCCCTGGGTGAGGGTGGTAGTAGTGGTAGGCATCCTGCCCCCCTGGGTGAGGGTGGTACTAGTGGTAGGCATCCAGCCCCCTGGGTAAGGGTGGTAGTGGTGGTAGGCATCCTGCCCCCTGGGTGAGGGTGGTAGTAGTGGTGGGCATCCTGCCCCCTGGGTGAGGGTGGTAGTAGTGGTAGGCATCCAGCCCCCTGGGTGAGGGTGGTAGTAGTGGTAGGCATCCTGCCCCCTGGGTGAGGGTGGTAGTAGTGGTGGGCATCCTGCCCCCTGGGTGAGGGTGGTAGTAGTGGTAGGCATCCAGCCCCCTGGGTGAGGGTGGTAGTAGTGGTAGGCATCCTGCCCCCCTGGCTAAGGGTGGTAGTAGTGGTAGGCATCCAGCCCCCTGGGTAAGGGTGGTAGTGGTGGTAGGCATCCAGCCCCCTGGGTAGGGGTGGTGGTGCGCATTCAGGCCCCTGTGTGCATATGTGGCATTGGTGATGGGCATCCCGCCCCTATGGTGCTGCTGTTGCTGGTGTAAGTATATTCTGCATCCCTGTGTGTGTGTGTGTGATGTGTCGTGTACGTGTTGTATGTGTTTTGTGGTTGGTGTCTGGCTTACCTTCTGCGCCGTACGCGTCCGAGCCTGTTCCGGTAGTATATGTAGAATATTGGTATGATCGGGACGAAGGGATTCATGGTTGGTTCGTGTCGTTCGTCCTTCTCGTTGCTTCGCGTCGTCCTCGTCGCTTCGCCTCGTCCTCGTCGCTTCGCCTCGTCCTCGTCGCTTCGCGTCGTCCTCGTCGCTGCCGTGTTCGTCTCGGAGCCGTGGATCGTGTTGTGGCGCGAATCGGAGCTTATGTGCGCCTCTCCTGGATGCTTTGACGTGCTGTGCGTAGCGACGGGTTCGGCGCGTACGGAAAGCGCATCGTACTTGTCCGGCCGGACGGGGCTGCATTTTTCCTTCCGTGCGACTCGATTCGGCGTTTCCGGATTCGCCTCGGTCGGAGAACAGGACCTGGTTTGGGTGAGTACGGCTCGGCCGGATTCTTTGCTGTTGTGCGCATCGTACTTGCTCGTTCGGTGTGCTGTACGGATCGGTCGGGAAACAGGCTTTCGCATGGCTTTTTTCCCGACCGAATGGTATTGGGTGCGCCTCCGACCGAGATCGGAATCGGCCCCTATGTATTTATAACATTAGCAGTAGCACGTTTGCTGATAGCCACTGCATGGAAAGATAGGGAGCCCCCTTCATACCACCAATGGCTGCACCGGCTATTGAATATCAGTCGGCAGGAAATCTCTTTATATAAATGTAAAGGACGGAAATCAAGGATGAAGGGAATGAAGATATGGGAGCCCCTGATGTTATGGTTGAATAACATAGGATGATAGGAAAGAGTTAATAAATATGTAAATTTGAAATGTTTAAGGCAAAATATCCTACAGTGACTATTGCTTGAGATCTAAAGACAACGTAACAGTATTAATTCATGTAACTATGTACATACTTGATTTTCAATAATAAAAAAAAGAAAAAAAAAGAGATGAAGCAGTTCTGGGGTTTAACTTTTTTGATGGGATTGCTAAGGAAGCCATCATTGTCTTTATATTGTTCTCCTAGTCCCTTGATGACAACTGCTACTTTTCCAGTGACCTTGAACTGAGATAGGGTTTTGCTTCTGCAGCGGATACTGCATTTTGTGGATAATGCTACAGTGTTGCCACAAGATCACCCTGATTTTTACCGTCTCTAAGATTCAGCCTGTCCTTGACCATTTAGTTGATTGTTTCTCAGAGATTTATGTTCCAGGTCAAGATATATTTGTGGACGAGTTTCTGTACCTGTGCATAGGCCATTTGGTTTTCAGACAGAACTTACCAAGTTGGAGAGCACGTTATGGTATTAAACTCTATATGTTGTGTGAAAGTGCCACTGGATATGAAAATATTTTTTGGGTGTACACTGGTAGGGATTCTTCATTTGATCCCCTGGTTGTCCATCCACTTTTGGAGTCAGTGAAAAAATTGTATGGGAACTTGCCAGAGCACTTTTTCATAAAGCTCAGCTTTTATATGTGGACAATTTCTGCACAGGTGTACAATTATTTAAATAATTGTTCAAAGTGGGAACTGGGGCATGTGGCCCAATCCTCTCTAACCGTAAAGGTTACCCTAAAGAAAATGTGTGTAAGAAATATCAAAGGGGATGGAGGAGTGCCTTGCTTAGTAATGAACTGCTTGCATTAAAATTTTCAGACAGAAGAGATGTCCAAATGCTCACAACTATTCACATTGAAAGTACTACACCTGTGACTCTTTGGTAGCAGAAGTGCACAGCCAGTGTGCATGCTAGACTACAACAAGCACATGGGAGGTGTAGATAGAGTAGATCAAAGCTTGGAGCCTTAGAATGCTGTTCGAAAGTCATACATCAGGTACAAAACGTTGGCTGTTTCTTTGCTTCATTTAGCATCCTTCAATGCTTACCTTGTTTTTAAAGATAGTTCCCCAGATTGTAAGATGAGTTTTGTACAGTATCAGCAGTCTGTAATAGGCAGCATTGTTGCAGTAGAGCAAGCAAGTGTTCCTAAAATTGGAGTGGTTGAGTATGAGGCTTGGTTGAAAGATCCCCACTTTTCTGAATATATTCCTCCAAAACCGAAAAAAGACTTTGCTTGTCGGAGATGTAGAGTCTGTGTCCGAAGAGCAGTACAAAAGGAGAGACATATGTACTGCCCGAGTATCCTTCTAATCCTGGCCCATATGTGCCCACATGTTTTAAACTGAGCCATACGCAACTCAAGTATTGAGAGCAACCATGAGAGTAAAAGGCAACTGACAATGATCTGTATTGCTATATATTTTCTGTTTAGACACCAGGGTGCCAATAGTGAAGCTCTCTCAACCCCAGCGGCATTACCGGGTTGGAGAGAGCAGGCACAGGCTCCCAGTCTGTCTGGGAGCACAAATCATCAGCACTCAGGCCAATCCTGAAGCTGCTTTCATGCATGAGAGAAGCTTCAGGATTGGCCGCAGGGCAGTCTGGGAGCATGTGCCTGCCTGCAGTGGAGAGAAAAGGAGCAGAAGAGTGCGATCCTGGAGGGCGGCAGGTAAGTTCTTTTTTTATTTTTTTATTTGTCTCCGTCATCCTCCCCACCCCACACCCGCCTCTTTTCCCTGACATGAGCCACTCCTGGTGTGAACTGGTGTTGGCTGGCAGTGTGTGTGGCTGGGCATTTGGCTGGCAGTGTGTCTGGACTGTGGCTTGGCTGGCGATGTTCTCGGACTGACATTTGGCTGGCAGTGTGTATGGACTGGCATTGGCTAGTGGCGTGTGTGGTCGTTTTTCACTGGCAGTGTGTGTGTAGTGGCAGTTGACTGACGGTATGTGTAGTGGCATCTGGCTGGCAGAGTGTGTGTAGTAAAGTACTGCTGATGTGTTAGTAGCTTAGTTGATGGCTGAGTGATTGGTGGTGTGATTGGTGTGTCAGTATGAAAGAGAAGGGTATCCTTGAATGGTGCCATTTGTCAATGTGAATGTTGTAATCTGTTGGGCCAATGGCTGGCGGTGTCAATAGTCTTCTGTGTGTGATGCATGAAAGGTGCGTGAATGGCCTGTAAAGTGGTGAGCGCCTTATGAGTCACAGGTTCAGTATTCTGAAAATTCAGTTACCTTCTCAACAGTGATTTCTGCATTTTCATGAAATCTTTTGTTACTAACATTTATATTTTGAACTTTTCACTCACCCTCATGCCCAATCCTGCCAGTATGTGTGTACTTGAGCAGTGGATGAATGTGCCATAATATTTGTATTTTCTGACTTTCACTGCCAGAGTGTACATTGTGTCCAAGAAAAAAACTACCAACCCCCATTTATTTTCAGGTCTTGGATCAACACAGCACATGTGCTGTCTCAAAAGAGACATGTTGTATATACTTAGTGGGATTCAGCGCGCCGATAGGCTTCCCATTTGTTGGCTCCATCGTCGCTCTCCTATTCATTCTCCCCATTTGTCCATGGCATGCATGCGTCATGCCTCTTCCTGTGTTTAGCACTCCCTGTGTGCATGGATCAATTACTGCTATTATTGCTCCCATTTAATGACCATTTTAGGAACTTCTTTTTTCTTTGTTTAAGAGCCCATGTCAAGAGCGCTCATGTTTTCACTTGCTCTGAGCGCCGTTGTAAACAGGGCTGTAAATCATGTTCTTTTCTCGTCACATTTGCTGAGCATTCAAAGACCGAGATCATATGTCAGACACTGTGTTCACAGGGCGCCTGTTCCGTGACCCAACCCCCTCCCGCTTCACTGCTTGTTCTAAATTGTAAGCATGTATTAATATTGCTTGCTCATGTTCTCCCATCGCTTTTGGTGATGCTTTTCGCATATGGCTGCCCCCTGAATAATACTTCGTTTGTACAGCTTCTAAGATGGCGACATGCGGCATGGTTCCGTCTCATTCCGGTGACATCGTATCCACAGCAGCATGGCAGCCTCCACGGGCACAGCAGCTTGGGCACAGTTGCGCTGCTTTCGCTACGAGTCCTAGCGGAATGCTGGGTATCCAAAGCCCGCGCATGCGAGCTGCGATTGCCTCATGGGGTGGTACCAGTGCCAGTGTTTGTGCCCGTGGTTGCACAAAGTAATAACGGAGCATCAGCTGCGGGCACTTGGGAGCTGCATCTGCATGGGGAACACTTACCATCTGGCCATGCAATGCTGAAACACATTGACAAAGCCAATAGCTCTCTCATTTCTGAGAACTATTGGCTTTGCCAATGCTTGTTGCAACTAGACACCAGGGGACTCCAGGATGATGTGCCTCATGTGGATCCCAAAAGATTTTCTTAACCAGTAGCCATTGCAAACCTCAAAATTGGCTAAAACACATATTTTCTTCACATTTCTGTGAGTGAAAGTACTAGAATCTGTGGGAAGCCACATATTTCCAACCAACCAGCGTTCCCACATGTCTCCCCCAAAAAATGCAACCTCACTTGTGTGAGTGGATCTAGGGCCTGCGACAGGAAAGGGTCCAAAACACAATGTGGCAACATCAACAAAAGGAACGGATCAAACTAGGGTCAATGGGAGTCCTCGCGAGGGGACTCTTACTGACCCTGGTTTGATCCATTCCTGTTGCAGACACTAGGTCCAACCACATAAGTGGGGTAACGTTTTTATCACAACAAGTGTGGAAACACTGGGTGGTTTCCACACTTGTTGCCAGAATTGGCAAGGATTTTGCGGATCCTTGCCAATTCTGGAAGTTTATATTCATAGAAATACAAGGAAAATGGGAGATTTTGGGCAAAGTGCGAGTTTTGCAGGGCATTGTGAGTAAGAAAACATTATGGGATACATACGAGGCACACCAACCTGGACTCTCCCGAGTGTCTACTTTTCAGAAATGTATGGGTTTGGTCGGTTTCCTTGAGGGCCGCCTGAGCTAAGGCCCAAAATCCACAGCTACCCAAATTTTTCAAAAGCAGTCTGTTTTCAGTGGCAAAAACTGAAGTGTCCATGTTGCGGGCACCAAGCCCTGCCACACATGTGAGGTACCATTTTTATCAGGAGATTTGGGGAATGATGAGTGGTAGGAAATGTGTGGCTCCCTGCAAATTCCAGAAGTTTGTGTTTTTAGCCAAAGTTTGGGTTTCCAAGGATTACTGCTTGTGAAAACCTGGTGAGAGCCACAGACATCATGCCACACTGGACTCCCACGTGTTTACTTTTCATAAAGGTTTAGGGTAGGTAGGTTTCCCTTGGTGTCAGCTGAGCTAGGGCCCAAAATCCACAGCTACCAAGTTTTTGTGCCCTTTCCTGATGCCAGCACTAGGCCCAGCCACAGAAATGAGGTACCATTTTATCGGGAGACTTGGGGGAACGCTAGATGTTATCAAAACTGTGGCTCCCCGCAGATTCCAGAAGTTTTCCTCACAGAAATGTGAGGAAAATGTGCATTCTTTCTGCCAAATTTTGAGATTTGTTAGACCTTCTGGGTATGAAAACCTGGTGAGAGTCACACAAGTCATGCCACCCTGGACTACCATGGGTGTCTGGTATTCAGAAATGTATGAGTCTGGTAGGTTTTAATGGGTACCTGCTCAGCTAGGGCCTAAAATTCCCAGCTATCCAATTAGGGCCTTAGAAGAGAAAGTAAGCTGGATGATTACTTATAAGGCAGGCTTGGTTGATAGAAAACAGATCCCAATTTAGACTTCCAGATGTTTACTCACTAGGATTTACAAATTCACATAATCTATGAATTAATGTAGCCACTGGATGGTTGGATATCTCACACTAAATATTTTCAGTGACCAGAAGGTTAATAACAAACGATCAACAACCCTAGTTGTCAGTGCATCATGGTCCTTCCATCCCTTGTTGAACATGTTCATTCAGAGCGTGACCACATGACAAGACATTACTCTCCTCCCCAAAGAGGAAAGGGAAGAAGGGGGAGGCTAAATGTGAGGTATTAAATGGAATGCTGGCGGCTAAGAGCTTTCTAACTTTGTGGCACTGATGATTCTGACTTCCACTCACAAAACAAAATGTCAAGAATGAAGAGGTGAAGATGTGCTAGAAGAGGAGCAACCTTTTTGCCCATTTCATACCTTCTGAGCTCAGCTGGGCACAGTACTACAGGGCAATCTCAGTACAATAACAAATGTTGAACAAATAACTCTGGGAGTTGAGATTAATAACCAGACATTCATGCAGTAATGACAACAACAGGTCTCAGGAGAATATGATGAGCAGAGTACGCAAACAGAATGTGGAGAGGGCTAGAGAGGATGCATGTCCTCAGGAAGGCGGCTACTTTTCTGGATCTGCAAAGTCAGGAAAGGTGACTTGGGCCCTGCAAGGAATCAACTAGAAGTGAGCACAAGAGGACAGTAGTGGCCATATAATGTTCAGTAGCGGCGGGGTGGACTCACACTAGTTTACTGTCTTACACAAAAACACATACACACCCATCCACACTCACTCTCATCCATCTGTTCACAAGCACGCACACATGCACCCACCACTCACAAGTGCATACACACTCATTCACAGCATGCATGTGCACATTTGTATCCAACATTTATTAAGAACTTTTTTTTTGCTGTTTTATATAGCGCAAACTCGACCCAAAGGTATTGGAACGCTTTACATGAGCACCAGTTACATTACACAAGGACACATTTATTTTTGGTAGGCATGGGGAGATTAAGTGATTTGCCCAGAATCACAGGATGCTGAGCCGACACCGAGACTCGAACATGGTTCCCCAGTTCCAAAGTCGGCAGCTCTGGCTGTTACGCCACATCCTCTCTCACTTACCTGCCACAGCAGGGACATCGGGTGGTGGAAGGGAGAAGCAGAAGTCTTTGTGGTTTCTTGAAATTTCGGGGAAGAAGGGACTGCCGGAAGATCCTACAGCCTCCTCTCATTGGATGACCTTGTCATGCGTCAGCCAATGAGAGGAGGGCCTTCCCTACCTTGTCACAGAGTGGGATGGGGGTCAGTAAGTGTTCCTGACCCCACCCCCACCCTGTGTAGAGCCATCCCTGATTAACACCCGTCCCTGGGAACTTCAAGTATTAAAACTGAAGTGCCCAGGTTCAAGTCTATGGTGACTCTCCCCCTTGTCATGAGGGGGGACCTCAAGGGGCTTTGCCGGGCTGAAGAGGTCAAGTACTCAGGGCACTGAAATCCTCAGCCCGGCAAAGTTTGGCTCAAACTGCCAGACGCCTACACATTTAGCACATGTACAGCACCTGACTGTCTGACCCGACCATGAAGAGTGCCTTTCAGGCAGACCTTTTCTCAGCCAGAGAGACACGGGTCGGGCCAGAGAGACACGGGTCGGGCCCATTCTCCCTTATTGACAGGCCTCCACTGCAAGAGGATAATGAAGATGGGCAACTTTACTTCCACCAACCTTTTGAAAAATATTTTAACCTTTGTCAACATCATTGAATAGATGAATTTTGAAAAAGTACACTGAAAAAGCCATTAAATGCTGGCTTTGCAGGAGAAAAACCTGTCTCATTTTGAGAATATATTACCCCCCCTAAAAAAAATTTAAAGAGTAACATTTGCTATCTGGTGAGGTTTTACAAAATACACAAATTTTGCAGCTTTACAAAATTGGAAAGTTGAGAAGTTTGCCCAACTCCTTCAGCAGAAAAGAAAGTTTGCACACATCTAGAGAGCCTTGATCAAGGAAACATGAAGAATTAGGGGCATATTCTCAAGGACTTATCACTGATTTATCGGCGCTTTAGCGCCGCAAAAGTGGTGATAGATCTATCGCCCCATTCACAAGCTGGTGCAAACTGCCGACATCGCCAGTTTTCCTGCGATAGCTACCGCAAAAAACATCGCCACGGATGAGTGCGATAACGAACGCTAATGAAATGCAGAGTAGGCGTTCCCGTGCAAAAACACACGAAAACACCACTTCGCGCGATTCTCAACAACCAGTCAGATCTGCGATGCGAACCAAGAACAGGCGATAAGGCGCGTTAGCTGCAGGGATTTAACACCTGCCTTTTGCTGGTGTTAAGCAGGACGACTACCTGCAGTATGAAAGGGAGCCCAGCCCAGAGCCACATCTAAAGACCCACAGATGCCATGGAGCCAATGAACATGCAGCTCGGAGACCCAAGAGGGCCACAACACCCACCGCCACCACTCCCAGGCCCCCCCCTCTAGACCCCCCCAGGACTACCACCGAGGTAGCGTAGGACAAGACAGCGGACCCTCCGAAAACGGCATGGCCCCTCAGCCACACAAGTGCAGAATGTGGGGAGAGGTGGGAACCAAGTATGCGTGAAGGAGGCAACTCACCCATGAAGAAGAATGTACACAATGCCAAGTGTGGCGGTGATGTGCTGGACAGCCCTCAGAATGCAGAGCACAGACATGTCCATGTGGACATATACTGCTGGCGTTTGTAGTGTTGTGGACAGTGGACGCAAACATGTTACCTCAGGCAGTGGGGAAGACCTTGGACATGTAGCTGTGCCGTCCCCCCCTGTAAGCGTAAGCGGAGTGGGCTGGGCCGGCGTACGCCACTCCAGCATAGGAGTGCGGATAAAAAGGCCGGGGCTCTGGGCGTGGTTCTCTTCCGTGATGGGCAACGCGTCTGCCAGGGCGGTGCACCTCACCCTGCCACGAGTCCGCCGCCGTGACCTCCAGACTCCACGACACAGGCCCCCAGCGCAGCCAGCGGCACAGCAACACAGAGTCATGTGTGTGCCGGATACTGCCTTCGCCCTACACTGCGGTCAGCAGGTCCCACAATTCAAATCGTGCCACATTTCTGTCAATGGAGGAAACCGCTAGTCAACAGACATTGCCCCCAGTGCGGCCCGCCGAGACGACGCATCATCGTTGGCTGTTCACCTGCTGAGCGCTCCAGGTGCCACTGACCCTGTGCAACACAAGTCGACGCCACGTGACAATATTGAGGCAGAATTCAGTAGGCAAAAACATTGCTCCCAGTGCGGTCCGCCCGGATGACGCATCATCGTTGGCTGTGCACCTGCTGAGCGCTCCAGGTGCCACTGACCCTGTGCAACACAAGTCGACGCCACATGGCCGTGGGCCCTTGCTGACCACTGCCTCCAGCCTACACTGCGGTCTGCAGGGCTCACATGTCACAGCCTGACCTGCAAAGACACCCCATCATAGTTGGCTGCGCACACGCTGAGCGCATCAGGTGACACCAACTCTATGCACCCCAACTCATGGCTCCTTCATGATTGAGTTGTGTGCTGTGGACTGCGGACGCAACAATGTCACCTCAGGCCTTTGAGAAGACCTGGGACAATGAAGATGAGGCAGGTGTACCACACCCCACTGCAGCAGGAATATCCCGAAGGTACACAATCATGATCAATCCTTCACATGAGCACGCTCAGCTATGGTGCCCCTACCTCAGTGAACTGCAAGTCAAGGACCCTTTACTATTGAATCTACTGTGTGTGATCCAATGTTCACTGTTCTAGTTGTTGCCAGCACCAACCACTCCCTGAGGGCTGGCTCACACGCACCCCACACCCATCCAGCACAGGCGTCACTGGACATGTGACCCTGGTAATAAAAAGGGGCCGGGCGCACGTGCCCGTAGCCAGTTCCACTATCTAACCAAGTGTGTCCGTGTGGTCATTATGTATGCATGATGGGCCCGGGCCCGGGACCGACCACATTACATTGTGCTGTGGACAGCGGACGCAACCATGTCACCTCAGGCAGTGAGGAAGGCCTTGGACATGTAGCTTCGTCGATCCCCCCTGTATGCGCAAGCAGAGAGGGCTGGGCCGGTGTACGCCAGTCCAGCGTAGGGGTTCTAAGATTTTGCCCGGGGGACTGGGCGTGGTTCAGTTCTGGCCTGGACAAGGAAGTACGTAATGCGTGTGTCTCTGTTGTAGTGTGGGCGCCACCCGGCCCACAATCGTCAATGTTGCAATGCAGCATGCACCCGGAGGGCGGGCTCGCACGTACGGAGTCATGAAGGAGCGCAAGACCACTCGGGGTCTTGGCTCACACATGACAAGTGTTGTGTGTATCTGTATAGCCACAGCATGAGCCAAATGCCTAGCCTCAATCGCAGCGCGAGTACAGCCAGCCATGAACTGTACACCTGTGTCCGCCCTATCCTTACCATAAGCCTACACTCAGGTGGCCGCCCACTCTCAACGGCCAACATCACAGTGTCGTTGTCAGGCTTGTGGACATGCGCAGACAGGCATGACAATGGTGTGCCGTAGGAGTGCAAGTGATGCAACCGCGCAGCGCACACAAGTAAAAAGGCTCGGGGGAGGGAGGAGCAGCTGTGAGGCAACGTAACACACAGTGAGGCCGCTCATTTGCCACATGCTAGGCATGTCATACATGATTCCCAAAGTCGCAGACATCCCACCCCACCCCCAACAAGCCTCTACGCGATTCCTGAATGCAAGCAGATGACAAACTAACATTAGGGATGAAAGCTCCATTGTCTGAACTATCAGGCGGAAGCACATCTGCACCTCCGACCTCGGAATTGCATGTGCCCGTCACCCCCTGACAGATACCATAGCAGCTGATGACGACTCCCACACTACGCACAGCCCGACGACAGACCAACGTATACACACCCCACACACAGAAGTCCTTGCTCGAAGTTATCTTGCATGGAATGGCCTTCACACTTACTCCCACACCATCCCAGGCCTACAACCGTTGCACACAAACACTGCTCATTGATCCGAGCTGTGGCATTTCATCCACAGAACTGGCGCAGGTCAGAACAGTGCCGCTTCAACCAGAGCCACTAACGCAATGGCAGAACATCCCGGACACATGCACAACCCCTGTCACGTGGAACTGTACCGTGCACGTATGCTGCATTTACTGGGGGCACTGCCATTGGCAGTGCTGCGGATCAGTTACCGGCTAAGCTTCCGCCTTGCCAACGTCACCTGCGTTCAGCCTGTGTTGCATTGTCGCTCGTGCATATTCGAGTGGTCCATGGATGTCTGCCTATCCACCAGGACGGTAGCCGAACTGGATTTCGACATGTGTGTGCGCCCCCTGTTGGCCCACGACCATGAATGTCACCGTGACACCCGTCTATGGGATGCCTGGATACTTGGCATACATGCTGGCAGCTGGACCTGGGAGATTGCAGAACTCCTCGTGTGCAGTGACCACATTGAGCCGCTCCCCTATTGGGCTGTAGGGCTAATTGGTGAAAGGGGGTGGACACAGCACATCTGTCCGGACCTGCTAATGGTTAGCCTCGCCGTCCTGTTCGATGAAGTCGACAACGACCTCATGTTGGAAATGATTGCCTACGAAGCTGCACTCGCTTTCATGGACGTGTAACTACGTACCTGCAGGCACAACAGTTTGGAACACATTGCACATGTCCCGTTCCTTGTTGGAACTTGGGGTTCTGGTCACATCTCCCACGACGACAGTGGACATGGCTGCATTCGCCTGGACTCCGAATACATGAGCGGACAACAACGCGGGTAAACACACACCTGTGAATGGTGCGGCACTCCCCCGGAGTGGACAGCGGCGCTTGGCAACGTTCCACGTTCTGATATACTGCTGCATTGGTCTGCATGTTGTGGCACTTATCTTGGCCGTACTGACACGCATATGCAAATATAGTCTACGCACCTTCACTTGTATTCAACTGTGATGAGTGTTGATTTGTATGACAATGTGTGTCTCACAGCCTATCTGGGTCACGGCCATACATGCATTACTGCACCATCAGGGATGTGGGGTTGTACTAGTACATTATCATCTCACAGTTTCCTGCTGTGCCACATGTGAATGGCCATTTTCCACACACAAGCGGCAGCAGTTGTGTCCTCTGTTCTGTTGTGCTGGTGTTGCTGTTTGTTCAACATTGTTGTAAATGTTGCAGTGCTCTGGATCTTATGTGTGTGTGCTGCATTGTAGGTGAGTTGCCCCTTCAGCTCTGATTTGACTGGCCCTTATCCCTTTCAGGCGGTGTGGCTTTCACTTCTGTGCTTATGCAGTGCTGTGATGTTGCAAACTTGGGTAAATTGGGCTCTTGGTTGGAGTTGTGACTCTTGGCCATGGATTGTCCGCAGATGTGCTCTACTTAATTGTGCATGTGTGCCATTGTGCCCATCTCCCCCCGTCCCCCCAGTCCCTGGTGGTTACTCACCCTGTTGCAGTTGTGTCGGGTCATGTTGAGCAGTGTCCGGTCCCCCAACTCCTGCCACCGTCTCCCCACTGATGACTGTGGACACCATTTCCTCCATCTCATCCAGCTCCTCCTGTGGCGCTGGACTCCCACCTCCAGTCTGCATTGCTGCCTTCTGGTTGTCTGTGAGTTTCTGCTTGGTCTTGTGCTTCACATCATTCCAGCGCCTCTTGACCTCGTCCATTGTCCTCCTCAGCACTCCGACTGCATTCACCTTGTCCACGATGGACTGCCATATTGCATTTTTTGTTGCCAATGACACAGTGGAGGTGACGAACAGTTGTTGATGGTGTTCTATCACCTCCGTGCTCAGGATCCTGTTTTCCTGCGGACTAAACCGCGTCTTCCTCTTCTTCTTGTCCTTGCCCTTCCCTGACCCCGAGGTCCTAGGCTGGTCCTCCGGGGGGCTTGTGGGGTTCAGGTCGTCCTCTGTACCTGCTCCAGCTGCCTCCATTGTGCTTCGCTGTAGTTTGGTTTTTGTTTGTGTTTTTTTTTTCTGCTTTTGTAGTGGTTTTTCCCGCCTGACGTGTGTGAATTGCAGGCCTGGAGCTGCTTTTCGCTGTTTGTCTTATCGCGGTTGGGCCCATTGCAACTTTTTTCGCGTTCGGGTTTGGATTTTTATCGCCGTACCAGTACTGTTATCGCGGACATTTGCCGCGTTATCGGAGTACTATCGCATGTTACCGCCGTGTTGAGAATGCCACGTTAACACGGAGTTATTTTCCCGCGATATGGAAAATTGCGTTAACCTATTTTGGCGATGTTTATTGCACGTTCTTGTGAATATCCCCCTAAGTGTCTGTAACTAAGAACAAGAGATCATCCTCTTGATAATTTACGTTTATGTTAAAAGCGTGCAGGCTTTTGTTCTTCCAAACACTTGCTTTAATTGAGTTCCAGGGAAAAAACTGGTGTTAATACCACCAAGATAACAGAAAAAACATTGTAGGTAGTGGTGCCACATTTTGCCACATTTGGCCACTGAGACTCTGATTCACATACTTTTTCAGCATCATACTCACAAACGACATTCAAAAAGGTACACATGGTTGATTGTTTATGAACTGTACAAAATAGGTTTGTATGATGGGTTCTACATTTGCTTCAGGTTAGAATTTTCCTACGGTAGTGGTGTAGGAGTGACCTTGCTATGGTAGGGAAATTTGTGGGTGTTTGCAAACTTTTGCAATTTCTTTTTCACATCATGGGGCCTAGTCACAAAAGTATCTATGAGTAAGGGAAGTAGTACTATAGAAGCACTCTTTTATGTATTCAACCCTAAAGTGTTCAACTCCATATTAGTAAATGTGCAAAGAGAACACACTCCTTTCTATTTGTACTAATTGTATATGATTATTCCCGTTTTAATCAAATTTTAGACGTTATAAGGCCAAATCAAAAAGACATGTAAGCCTTTGTAAGAGAGTAATACAGGAGTACTACTATACATATTTCAAAATGCCTCTGTGAATGGGCCCTCATATTTTCAACCTTAATTTCAGTTCCAAAAAAAGCTGTGATATTGTGCATATTGAATTTGAAAATCATCTCAACATACCTATATTTTTGTGGAGGCGTACAGGACCAGCAATTTTTCCAACAGGAAAATATTGTCTAGGTGGAGGGAAAAAGCCCAAAAAGTGATATATTCCAATGCACGCATCCAGACAATCCACAGTGGTAAGTATAAAACAGAAAGAACACACATGAAAATCTAAACTAAATATCCATGCAAACTCCTGGGACTCTTTTTGTGAACACCCCTACAATGGTCACATCTAACCAGACCTTCAGAGGAAGCCTCTGGTTCGTAGGTGTCCCTCTTTTACTAGGATACCTGTGATTGTTTCCTGATCCATCAGGCTCGCGCCAGCTGTTGGAAGCGTTCCTTCCGAGATTTGTGAAGATTTGTGAAATGTGGTGCAGGCAGTGCTGCTTTTCACCATATTGAATGAAGCCTGCCTACTGGCGAGGGACCACCTGCAGATTATGTTTATCATTCCTGCATACTGGACTGATTATCCTAAAATAGAGAGCTGTGCTGAAAACATGTCATTACTCTTCTAAAGCCTACTGGCATGGGTGTTCAGTCTGGTGCTTCCAAAGTGTGATGAACAGATAAGTAGGTGCAGGTGGTAAAATTACATGTAGCTGCTGGTTTATATAAGCTTCTCCATCTCAGTTTTTGTTGTTGTTTTTTTACAAGTTTCACTGCTTATGCTTTTAGAAGGGTATATCCATTTCGACAATTCATGTATTTAATTTTGTACATTTGTATTTTTTTGTGTTCTATAGAACAAAGTGTGGCGTGTTCGAATCTGTAGATAGAATTGCAACTGACGACTTATTGAAGCCAGCCTTTAACACAGCCAGATCATGGCTTTAAACTTTTCTTTTTCACGAGATAGATGATCAATAATAAACTTGACATAAAGAAAAGTTATCCTCTTCCATGCTCATGACGGCTCCCGGCCGTCATGAGTCACGGTGGGCGTGTGCTCACGACGCGCGGGGGCCGTCCGAGCCACGCCCGCGATTGGAATGTCCAGCACCTGGGCGGAATTCCGGCCGCAGCGAAGCGGTTAAATACCCCAAACTTTCAGTGGAATCTCTCCAAAATATGTACACTTGAAAATAGGTTTTTGTGAAGTTGCAAAGTTTTTCTCCTGTGAACTTCCTGTAATTTTTGCGAGTGCTCTGAATACTTCCAGAAGGCACTTAGGGCCAGATGTATAAACATTGGGAATACCGATTTTCTTATTGTGATTCTTTCGCAATCACAATTCAGAAATCGGTATTCCTAATGTATGAAATTCATTAAGTTTCATTTAGGGATTCCTTGTGAGTCGCAAATCGACCTACCTCATGATAGGTAACAGTTTGCGACTCATTAGGAATCACAGCCATCACATGGCCTGTTGAGGTCAGCAGACCGTCATGTCTGTAACTGACTTTTAATAAAGCAATCTTTTTTTTAATTTTATGCAGCCTGTTTTCCTTAATGGAAAACAGGATGCGTTTAAAAAGAAAAAAATGAAGCCTTGAAGTTTCATGTTTTTAAGAGTAGGCGGTGGTCTATTATTTACATTCTCAAAGGAGAAGGAGTCCATTGGAGACCCCTCCCTTTTTCAAAAGGGTTACCACTGGTTTTAAACTGGTGGTAAAGTATTACTGTTTTGTGACCGGGATTCGATTGCAAAACAGTAATATATACCATACCGGTTTGGTATTTGGAAGGGACGCCCTAAACACGCCCCTTCCAAATACCGACTCGCAAATGCAAAATACGATTCGGTGACAAGTAACCGAATCGCCTTTTGCATTTTGTACATTTGAAAATGCATTTTTCCAGTCTCAAACTTGCAACCGGAAAAATGCTTTCTACATGTGGCCCATAGTTCTCTGCAGGTGAATTTTCACATGAAAATCTCGACTTTCGTGCCACATTAAGGGATGAGGGAAAAAGATCATCATCGCCAACTTCAACAGTTTCAAAGTGGCGAGGAAATAGCACGTTCATTACTGTGTCAATTAGGATGCACGAGGAAACATTGCTAACTACTATGCCTGTGTGTAAAGGCAGGAAACTAAATAAACTAGATGTATCCCAATGATCGTGATCTACACGAGCCTTGGCGTGCATGACAAAAAATGTACACACCGCCACTTAAAAGTCAGAAGTTAAAAGAGCAGACCGTGGCTGCCTTTGAGAGTTTCAAGGGCTGCCTGAGAGACATAGCGTGGTGGATGAATAACAACAAACTCAGGCTGAATGCGGGAAAGACTGAGGTGTTGTTTTTCGGGAAAGAGCCACCCCCAGCTTCGGAGCTCTGGTGGCCTACCGAAATGGGTCCACCTCCCTCACCGGCAGATTGTATAAAAAATCTAGGTGTTAAGTGGGAGTCTGACCTCTCCTTCTCGGCTCAGATTCGTCAGGTGACGGCCACCTGTTTTTGCCAACTGAGGAATCTGAAGAAATTTTTGTATCTGCTTCCAGAGGAGTGTCGGAAAAACATAGTACATGCTGTGGTAACTTCCAGGCTAGACTATGCAAATGGCCTCTATCTGGGTCAGCCAGAGTATCTGATCAAACGCCTGCAGGTAGTGCAAAATGCGGCTGCGAGACTAATTAGGCGAGTGCCGTTTCAGCGAGCATGTCTCACCGCATTTAAAAGCATTACACTGGCTCCCAGTGAGGAAAAGAGTCAAATTCAAGGCTTTGACTTTGGCGTTCCGTGCTATGCATGGTAACTGCCCTATCTACTTGAAACACAGATTGCGTGGTTACCAACAATCCAGAACCTTGAGATCCAATTCCCAAAATCTACTATGTATTCCTCGTTTTAAAAAGGCACGTATGGGTGGTAGATCCTTTACGCTCGGGGCTGCTAAACTGTGGAACTCTCTGCCGAGCAATCTCCGCACTATTGATTCGGAGCCCCTTTTCAGGAAAATGGTGAAAACTTGGCTTTTAAGGAAGACTGAGGGCCTATGACTTGGCCCTTGAGCGGTCCAGTGCTGTACTATTTTCCGCTTAGCGCTCGGGACACCTCTGTTTGAGGTAGCTGTCGCGCTTTACAAGTGTTTGTATTATTATTAAGTCTACTACTCCTTGAGGAACATTTATTCCTTTTATGGTTTTCACAAAGAATTCCAGGGGTACCCTTGGAAATACATTCTAGCTGTTGATTTCCTGGAGCACACTGATGCACAAAATGTGTGCATGCATGTTTTTCACTAGTAAATGATGCAAAATGTGCATGCAATGCCTGGCCCATTTTGTGCACTCCCTCTAAAAAGCACATTAACGGGCACCTTATTGTCTAGAACCAGACATGAATCTTTTTTTTATACTATATAATCTACTGTGCCTTTCTACTGATAAGGGAGAAAAGGAAGAGTGTTTTTCCTTCTCAGTTGGGAAACAGAGGTGTAGCTTCCATTGGTGTAGAAGGTGCAGTGGCACCAGAGCTCAGAGTCCTGAGGGCCCACTGAACCCTGAATATTGCTTTATTTGACAGTTAAAGCCAAGACCAAGGGGTCCATCTCCTTCCTCGCACTAGGGCCCATGACACACTGGCTATGCTACTGGTCAGATATAAACTAAACCACCATTACTCCTCTAGGTTGTCTAACACGCCAAAGTCCATAAATGAAGTGAGTTTTTTTCCACAAAAATTATGAGAAATGTCAGGAAAATCACACAAATGCATTTTGTCTTCATACCTTGTCTTCAAAAGTCACTTAAGACACTTGCAAGGGGACGAGTTCCTAGAGAAAATGACTCTCACAACACATTTTCTGTTAGAACATGTCTCCTGCAAGACATTTTCTATTTGAACAAGCTCTCTGAAGCAAAAAGTGTGCAAAATTTAGCACTGTCATAAATTCTGACATTTAATTTAGTTTATGTATTATGATATTGCACAAACTATGTGAGTATAACAGAAAATTTCACACTGGCCTAACCCTGAGCCAAGTAACTGCTATAACAAGGAAGAAGGCTGTTTTGCGCTCACCACCTAATAGATCATCTTTCTTCTCTGTCTATTCAGGGGCCCTGCCCCCTTTATCCATTAGACAGTTCCTGCCGAGGACATAGCTGTCAAAACAAAGCACCAGGCAACCGAGAATTGCAGCAGAACACTGAGGTTCACGGACAAGTGCCTCAGAAGAGGCCACCAGAAGGGAGGGCAGGAAAGAGGACTGTAATGAGGAAGAGAAGGAGTTGGAGTAATGAAGATTTCCATTGAGTGGTCAGCACAATAGCTCTCCTCCTCATTGTATCCATATTCGTTCTGGAAAGATCTTTCTAGCCCAAGGGCACACTGGGTCCAAGCTGAGCATCTGCGTTCTGGGTTGTGCGTTATGTGTGGCCTTCAAAATCGTGTGCGCACGGGAATGAGATTTCTGCACACTGTATTGTCACTAACCTTAAAGAACTCCCTCTCATGGTTTTTATTGTCTTGCTTGAAAGTGCAACTGTCGCCAGAGAATTATGGGGTCGATTCCGATTCGGGCCGGAAAAAGCACCGACCGACTCGGAGCCGGAATTTATTCCGACCGACACGTACCTGTGGCGCCCGACACGCCAAGTACGATGCAAGGCGTGCAAAATCCGACCGACACGTACTGAACCCAAGCCGAACGACCGAGCCGCACGGAAAACAGCAATCCGGCCGGAAAAACACGCGAATCGAACCGACCGACACGCACCCGGAACAAATCCAACCGAAACGTACACGCGAACTCCAAACCGCAAAGTACGATGCAAGGCGCGAAAACCACGACCGAGTCGAACGGAGGACAAGCCGTACGACCGACACGCATACAAAACCGAGCCGAAGTAACACAAAACACCGCGACCGACGCGTACGCAGCATAGAAAACTGCACAAACACAGCGTGAACGAAACGGAGAAGACCGTACGAGACAAATGCAGGGTCCGACTCGGTCACAAGAACGTTTCCAACATGCACAAAAAGTACTAAGGAAAAATACACAAAAAAAGGACAAACAAGCAATTACAAAGCCAATAAATACTGGGGGGGGTGGGGACAGAGAACAAAGACACACCCACAACTCCACCCATATAAAGGACACAAATCCCAACAATGATCCTTTGCAAATGCCATACTACTGCCAGCACTCAACAGACAGCAACCACACACCCACAGCTCATCCCTCACACAAGCCACACACCATCAGCACACCAACAAATAGCTACCTCACATACACCCAGCAAAACACACACTCACACACCCTCACCTGCACACCAACACACACATCACTCACCATCACCACCCATCACCATGCCCCCCAAGAAGAATCACAAGTTCCTAGATTGTGAATTGGAAGTCCTGGTAAACGAGATCCTCAGGGTAGAGCCACAGCTGTTTGGCACACTGGTCCAACAGACCCCCATCTCCCAGAAAACCAAGATGTGGGAGAGGATCATCAACAGGGTGAACGCACAATCACCATGTCTGCGCACAAAGACTGACATCCAGAACAGGTGGTATGACGTGCGCAGGAGGGTACGGGAGCTGCTCAAGAAGGACTACCTCCTGAGCCAATACGCCGGCAGTGGCCCTCCTGCCAAGCCAGTATAGCTCAGGCCCTGGGAGGAGAAGGTGCGGGCCATCCTTCCGCCAGTGAGCGTCTATGGACTAGAGAACATCCCAGAGCCTGGTGAGTACACAACAAATGTACACAATATTCTGCCACAATACACACACACATCACTGTCAAGGGGAGAGTCAAACCATGCACTCATAGCAATTACACAGCAACCAGAACAGAATCATCCCAAAATGTGTATGTCAGTCAGATAAACACAACACATGCCATCTCAAAGTTACATTTAACCGTGTCATCACATGTACAAACACAACTACAACTACAGCTAGGCAGTGGCACAAATAGAACTAACAAACACATCCAGACATGTAGCCACCACTACAACACCAACACACAGTGAAGACCACTGAAAGGAAGGAATTCTGTGTATACTGGGCAAGTCAGTGTAGCCAATAGCATCATGGGAGTCGTAGTCACACATATTGCTCACCCCCACAACTGTCCCATCAACACCACCATGAACCATGCGCACATCACAGGGAGTGGAAAAGGACTCACAAGATGGCTGACACTGGGTACTGCTGTGGGGAGCACAAGGCCCTGCTGGCAACTGTGCAACAACCAACAGCAGGACACCACTGACTGACATCCTGAGAGACAACTTCCACTCCCTGCAATGGAAGCACGTTCCATGGTGGGATATCTGGCTGGCTGGGTGGGAAGGAGGTCTCGCAGCACTGACCATAGTCACAAGCACCTCCCCTCACACCCCCCCTCAACACAAACTCCACAGAACCCACCTGGGAGAATGCAATGCCTCACATCCTAACTCAAGATCCCACAAAGAACCTCCACCCTGGGTAATGTTGTGTGAAGCACAGGGACACTCTTGGGACTTTTAGCCAAACAACTGCCAGGACAACACTCCCAGCCATCCTGTCAGCACAGGCAGCCCACCCCACAGGGAAGCAGAGTCAAAAGGAAGGAAGCATGGGCATGCTGGGAAGGGGGTGGAGGCAACAGCATGATGGGAGTAGTAGGCACAGATATCGCTCAGCCTCACAACTGGCCCATCAACACCACCCTGAACCATGCTCACATCACAGGGAGTGGATAAGGACTCACAAGATGGCTGACACTGGCTACTGCTGTGGGGAGCACAAGGCCCTGCTGGCAACTGTGCACCAACAAACAGCACAACACCACTGACTGACATCCTGAGGGACAACTTCCACTCCCTGCAATGGAAGCACGTTCCATGGTGGGATATCTGGCTGGCTGGCTGGGAAGGAGGACTCGCAGCACTGACCATAGTCACAAGCACCTCCCCTCACACACCCCCTCAACACAAACTCCACAGAACCCACCTGGGAGAATGCAATGCCTCACATCCTAACTCAAGATCCCACAAAGAACCTCCACCCTGGGTAATGTAGTGTGAAGCACAGGGACACTCTTGGGACTTTTAGCCAAACAACTGCCAGGACAACACTCCCAGCCATCCTGTCAGCACAGGCAGCCCACCCCACAGGGAAGCAGAGTGAAAAGGAAGGAAGCATGGGCATGCTGGGAAGGGGGTGGAGGCAATAGCATGATGGGAGTAGTAGGCACAGATATCGCTCAGCCCCACAACTGGCCCATCAACACCACCCTGAACCATGCTCACATCACAGGGAGTGGATAAGGACTCACAAGATGGCTGACACTGGCTACTGCTGTGGGGAGCACAAGGCCCTGCTGGCAACTGTGCACCAACAAACAGCACAACACCACTGCCTGACATCCTGAAAGCCAACTTGCACTCTCTGCAATGCAAGCACGTTCCATGGTGGGATATCTGGCTGGGTGGGAAGGAGGACTTGCAGCACTGACCATAGTCACAAGCACCTCCCCTCACACACCCCCTCAACACATACTCCACAGAACCCACCTGGGAGAATGCAATGCCTCACATCCTAACTCAAGATCCCACAAAGAACCACCACCCTGGGTTATGTTGTGTGAAGCACAGGGACACTCTTTGGACTTTTAGCCAAACAACTGCCAGGACAACACTCCCAGCCATCCTGTCAGCACAGGCAGCCCACCCCACAGGGAAGAAGAGTCAAAAGGAAGGAAGCATGGGCATGCTGGGAAGGGGGGCGGAGGCAACAGCATGATGGGAGTCGTAGGCACAACTCTACATCCCCCACCACATGGCCCAGCAAGCTCACACTCACGCATGCACATCCCACAGAGAGTGGAAAGGCCCATCAAAGATGTCTGACACTGTTGCAGTGTCGTGGGGAGCACAAGGGCATGCTGGGAACTGCACACCAACCAACAGCAGGACACCACTGTCAGCCATCTTGCCATTGCTCTCACACCCACACACACTGAACTCCCCACAAAAGCAAGTAAGTATGGGAATGCTGGGAAGTGGGGTGGAGGCAATAGCATGATGGGAGTCATAGTCACAGACATAGCTCACCCCCACAACTGTCCCATCAACACCACCCTGAACCATGCTCACATCACAGGGAGTGGATAAGGACTGACAAGATGGCTGACACTGGCTACTGCTGTGGGGAGCACAAGGCCCTGCTGGGGACTGCACACCAACCAACAGCAGGACACCACTGTCAGCCATCTTGCCATTGCTCTCACACCCACACACACTGAACTCCCCACAAAAGCAAGTAAGTATGGGAATGCTGGGAAGTGGGGTGGAGGCAATAGCATGATGGGAGTCATAGTCACAGACATAGCTCACCCCCACAACTGTCCCATCAACACCACCCTGAACCATGCTCACATCACAGGGAGTGGATAAGGACTGACAAGATGGCTGACACTGGCTACTGCTGTGGGGAGCACAAGGGCATGCTGGGAACTGCACACCAACCAACAGCAGGACACCACTGTCAGCCATCTTGCCATTGCTCTCACACCCACACACACTGAACTCCCCACAAAAGCAAGTAAGTATGGGAATGCTGGGAAGTGGGGTGGAGGCAATAGCATGATGGGAGTCATAGTCACAGACATAGCTCACCCCCACAACTGTCCCATCAACACCACCCTGAACCATGCTCACATCACAGGGAGTGGATAAGGACTGACAAGATGGCTGACACTGGCTACTGCTGTGGGGAGCACAAGGCCCTGCTGGCAACTGCGCAACAACCAACAGCAGGACACCACTGTCAGCCATCTTGCCATTGCTCTCACACCCACACACACTGAACTCCCCACAAAAGCAAGTAAGTATGGGAATGCTGGGAAGTGGGGTGGAGGCAATAGCATGATGGGAGTCATAGTCACAGACATAGCTCACCCCCACAACTGTCCCATCAACACCACCCTGAACCATGCTCACATCACAGGGAGTGGATAAGGACTGACAAGATGGCTGACACTGGCTACTGCTGTGGGGAGCACAAGGCCCTGCTGGCAACTGTGCAACAACCAACAGCAGGACACCACTGACTGACATCCTGAAAGACAACTTCCACTCCCTGCAATGCAAGCACAGTCCATGGTGGGATAACTGACTGGCTGGGTGGGAAGGAGGGCCGGCTGTCAACCAAATACAACCAATGCAGACCATGTTCACACCCCAACAAATACATAGAAATGCCCAAATAATGCAGGACAATGTGCTACACCAATATCAACCCCTGACTGTGACGACTTAGGACAATGCAATGTACAGGCCCGCACCCAGAGGCACAGTCACAACTGTCAGGTGTGTCAACCATTGATGCCTGCAGAAACATAACATACATTGTGTGTGTCTCCCAAAAACAGGTGATGATGGGGACACAGCAGCAGACGCTGAGGAGTCCCAGTCCCAGGCTCAAGAGGATGCGGAGCTCACTGGTGTCGTACAGCCTCTGCCCTCCTCGGACGAAGAAGACCAACCTGGCACATCCGGTGCAAGTCAACATGCAGCACCAGCAGGACCACCAGCTGCAGCACCAGCAGGACCACCAGCTGCACCCCCTGCACCCACCCCCTCCAACGACTGTCACCACAAATACCATCCCTGCCGACATGGACAGAACAAGGAGCAACACCAGCACAGGGACCCTGGACCAACGTGGGGCCATGGACACCACCACCACCACCAACCCCCAAGGGGGACCAGGGTCATCTGTGCGTGCCACTGCACGCACTGCACATGTCGGCAGGGGTGGTGGGAGGGGTGGGAGACAGAGGTCGCTGCTTGCAGAGGTTGCTGGTGTGCATGATGACCCACAACTGGTACGCATAGCCGATGCGTACCAGTCCAGCACCGGAGATCTCAGCCAGGTAGTGGGGCTCCTCAGAGACATGAAACAGCAGCAGGCTGCCCATCATGCCCGCTTGGACTCACACATGTCCCGCGTGGAGTCCAAGTGGGACGCACTACAAGAGATGACGGCGGTGCACAGGGACATTTTACAATGCCTCCGCCAGATGAACAACAACCAGTCTACACCTCCCTGTGTGCCAACAACATCTGGTGCTGAACAAACTGCAACTGCCACAGGGAGGGAGGATGACTCTGGCGGAGAGTCCCCTGCACCGCAGCAGCCTGTACTTGAGGGCCCCCCCAAAGAAGAGGGGTCGTCCGAGGAGGGGCAAGTGAGAGGCCGATGGCCAAGTGCAACTCCCAGGAAGCCTGAACCTGTTCTGGATGTTCACCTTTGTGCACAAACTGTTCACCCTGTTGACGGCAACACAACTCCCACATATTACATGGGGAGTACAAGTTGGACCAATGTCTCAGACAACTGTGGCCCCGATACTGGGGATTTTGTCTACCCGGACTTTCAATTCACCTAGGAACTTCTGATTGCAAGATATATGTACAGCACTAACCATCCTATGCACTATTCACACAAATGTATCACAATAAACACACTAATACACCATACTTGCCTCTGTTGTGATTCCAACGTGGGTGCTGTCATGGGGATGATGAACTGCAAAATTACACTGTGTATGCGAACTGCAACAGCAAGTACAACACAGGCATGTGAGTAAAGGCAACGTGACACATATGAGGGAGACACACCACCAGGGCTACACAACACATACACACCTAGGCCATCTGACTCATTGCCTACACTGATGTTGCCAGGGAAGACGGTGCAATGCACAGACACCACACCTATTCCCAGTTGTAGTCAAGTAGCCCACAGGGGCAGTAAGCAAATGGCAGTCAAATGTGTGACCACAGACAACGCACATCACAAAGTGAAGCACAGGTTTATTACACAGTTGCAACATGTCGTAACCACTACAGATGCAAGGTAATCCCACCTGGCAGCGGGCACCCAGTCAACAACTGTAGAAGGAAGGAAGTCCATGGGTGTTGCGCACATCACCTGTAGGGACACAACAGCTACCACCCTGGAAGTACAATCACGTCGTCGGTGGACACAGTTGACCAAACGAATCTGAAAGTACCCTGTGAAGGACAGAAATGACACACAGTCAAAAGCAATGGAGAACAGGACAGAACAGCAAAACTCATGCACAATACATGTTACAAGATACCCACCCAGAACCAAGTTAGCATGTCAACACTGTTGGGGAGTACAGACCACCTGTAAGCACACATCGCTACACACATCCAGTCAAGTAGCCCATGGACACACTCCAACAGCACCAGAGCACCACCTACACATATCATGCCAACTCACATCATTGACATGACACCTCAGGATACTCACATTCAGCTAAAGAAGTTGGTGATGAGCTGTGTGCGGACATCACCCTCATCATCATCATCATCACTCGCATCGTGGTGCAGGCCAGGATCCTCCACAGGTGGTGGATGTTGGTCATTGTCATCCTGGATGAGAGGCAACTCCTTCCGCACTGCCAGGTTGTGGAGCATGCAGCAGACGATGATAATCTTGCACACTTTCGCTGGGGCATATGGGAGGGACCCTCCTGTCTTGTCCAGGCAGCGGAAGCGGCTCTTCAGGAGACCAAATGTCCGCTCAATCACTCTCCTGGTCCGACCATGTGCCTCATTGTAGCGCATCTGGGCTGGTGTCACAGGGTTCCTGAGGGGTGTCAGCAACCACGGCATGTTGGGGTATCCCGAGACACCTACGGACAGACAAGTGCACATTAGCTGACTTGGAAAAGTGGGCGGAATACTACAGATCAGATCACACACAATGGCACAAAGTCAGTACACACCGACAAGCCAGGCACGCTGGTTCTGCATCTGTGCCATCATCCTGGGGATGCGACTACTCCTCATCACAAAGGCATCGTGTGCTGAACCAGGGAAACGGGCACACACGTGTGTGATGGTCATATCTGCAAGACACACCACCAGTGCATTGACCGAGTGGTAGTGCTTGCGGTTACGGTAGGCCTGCTCCTGGGCCTGTGGTGGTACCAAAGCCACATGTGTCCCATCAATGGAGCCAATGACATGAGGCATCCTCCCCAGGTCATAGAAGTCACTCTTCACGTCAGTGAGTCGTTGCAGTCTAGGGAAATAGATGTACCGGTTCAGGAATAGCAACATTGCCTCCAAAACATCGCGGAGCACACGGCTCAACATGGTCTGTGACATCCCACCAGCAGTCGCCACAGTATGTTGGAAGGTACCGGTGGCAAAGAAGTGTAGGGCTGCCATCACCTTCACCTTGGGGGTCAGCGCTGTAGGATACGGCCGGCCAGGCTGCAAATGTGGGGCCAACTGCACTGCCAAATCCTCAATCAGCTGCCTGGTGAAGCGGTACCGTCGGATGCTGTCCCGTTCCACCATCGTTGCCAGGTCTGGGAACGGTCGATGGACAGCAGGAGCCCTGCAGTGCAGAGGAGAAGAAAGCAAGATTGTCAGTCACCCCACATATGCGGCATTGAACACACTCAATATCACAACATACATCATTATGAGGCACAACTACATGAAGTGTGCAGTTCCGTAAGGACATGTAGGATACATACATGGCCAACATCTGTCATCACGGTTCAACAAGTGGCATCAATAAGTCCAAGGTTGGCCCATTGGATATCATGAGGCCGTGTCACAGTTCCCATCTCCTGCTGCCGTGTCACAATCACCCCCACAGTGACATGTGAGGACAGATGTGCCCCAGGCATCACAGCTCAACGACAGGTACATTCCCAGGGACCCTGTATTGCCACATGGACACTGGCATTACATGGAGTATCAGGTATACACCAGAGCAAAACAACCATGACCCCCACAGGTAGTGGTCCCACTTGCCACTGCAGGACAGACATGGACGTCTGTGACACACACACGCACAACATCAAAGTCCATGCACACACAACGTGGATGTGGAGACTGTCTCCCATTGTGCACATGAAATCAGAGACATTGTAAACACTACATGCACACAGACTGTGGAGGACCATCACTATTGTGCCACTGGGACACCCTGGCTCAAACATACCGTCCCACATGGGACTCACGGGGTATGTGACATGACATACACATACACCACCGTGAAATGTGACCATGGCACATGCACAGATATGAACAGTTGCACATCACAGTGGTCATGTACACGTAACACCCAGGATCCTGTCCCCATGAACACGTGCACAGCCTAGGGGTGGCTGCCCCCAGGTGACACCCACAGGACAACATGTACACCAACATACACACAATAGGAAATGCAGCCTTACATGCCTTATGATACAGTTTGGACAGGCTGTTGTGTTGTAGGTGTGCCCCTCACTCCCTGGGAGCTATCTGTGGCTGGCATATGTTCATCTGAGACAGGCATGGTGACATATGCCAGTCACTTCTACAGGGATGCGTTGAACAGCAATGGACCGATCGGTGCCCCCGGCCGGCCCATTGCATTTAATGTGTGCGGGTACGCGTTGTACCCCTGTACGTGTTGTACCGCAATGGACCGATCGGTGCCCCCGGCCGGCCCATTGCATTCAATGTGTGCGGGTACGCGTTGTACCCCTGTACGCGTTGTACCGCAATGGACCGATCGGTGCCCCGGCCGGCCCATTGCATTCAATGTGTGCGGGTACACGTTGTACCCCTGTACGCGTTGTACCGCAATGGACCGATCGGTGCCCCGGCCGGCCCATTGCATTCAATGTGTGCGGGTACGCGTTGTACCCCTGTACGCGTTGTACCGCAATGGACCGATCGGTGCCCCCGGCCGGCCCATTGCATTCAATGTGTGCGGGTACGCGTTGTACCCTGTACGCGTTGTACCGCAATGGACCGATCGCTGCCCCGGCCGGCCCATTGCATTCAATGTGTGCGGGTACGCGTTGTACCCCTGTACGCGTTGATCAGCAATGGACCGATCGGTGCGCACCCATTGACAATGGCCTAGCCTGGCAACGGACGCGTTTTCGAAATTCGAACGAGTCGGTTGCTGGAAATTCAGTTGGTCACCCACAACAATGTTGCAAAATCATGTATGTCATGAAGTTGAAGATTTGAAGGATGCTGTGGGCGTGTATTGGTGCTGCTATTCCATGGATTGGCCAGATTCAGAAGATGCAAACGACTTGGACCTATCACTTTGGACACATGTATCTGCCTCTCCAGCACATATATATTGCTGGCTGTTCCCCTGAGAGCTCACTTGCCTGCACTACATGCTCCAGGACGACATCTGCCACTGCACTTCTGCTGTCTCTGCCCCCTCTGGACCCTGCAATGGCACGTACTGTGGAGAGAGCCCCAGCCTTCAGCCTTGAGGAGAACCAGGCCCTGCTGGACAGCCTACTTCCACAGTACAGCAAGCTGTATGGGACACCATGGGAGCAGGTGAGTGTTCTGTGCACTGCCTTTCTGAATGTGCATTTTGTCTGACTAGCAAGGCTGAAAGTCTGCACGCCACTGGCTAGCAGGCTCACTGAGTAGTTGTCACCCCCCATAGTGTGTGGTGACATGCACTGGACAGGTATGGTGCAGTGACAGTGCATTTGAACAAGGTTTACTTCCCATGCAATGATACCATGTAGTGACTTCTGGCAAACTGTCTATGGGCAGCGTTGCACTGCCTGTGTACATCATGTGCCCCTGTGATTGAGACATGTATATACAACTGTGTCATGCACGGATATGTTGCATGTGTAGTAATGGCCTTTTCACTTTGTCATCCTGACAGGTTAATGCCCATCGGAAGCAGGAGATCTGGAAGGACATCGTCCGGGCTGTCCGGTCCGTGGGGGTCTACAAGCGCCGGATCCTCAACTGCCAGAAGAGGTGGCAGGACCTTCGGGGCTGGACCCGGAGGATTGCACGGGTCCAGCTGAAGCTGTCGCCTCCTCGCAGGAGGGGCGGAACACGGACCCTGACCCCCACATGCTCCAGATCCTGGCGGTGGTGTTTCCAGACCTGGATGGGCAGCTGAAGGCCAGACAGCAGCAAGGAGGGGTGAGTCAAAGACTGCACTGTGAACTCTGTATTACATGATATGTGCCCTCCTCTGGCCTGGTTCAACTCCCACAGTACAGCAGTCATGTTGTCCAGGAGCCATGTCCCTCTATTGTGCACTGCCCACTCCTCATCTGATACCCAGGTGTGGCCCTTACATTCAGGGAATTGTGTCACTTGGGACTGTGTCCTTGCAGTTTGCTTCACTAAAGGTGGGGGACAGCATCTGTTTCCCTAACTCTGTTGTGGGCATCATGGGTGGGTCCATTGTTCACACAACGCCTGTGTTCGGACATGTAATCTGCGTGTTGCTTTGATATGCGGTCCACTTGCTGAGCTGAGCCACCACATGTGCCTGGGGTATGTGGCACACGCCCATGCAGCGGGTGGGAAAAATGTTTGGGCCCCAGGAGTGTGCAGATTACGTGTGTCACACATACATAGCCAGCTATCCACTGTCCAGGGCTCATCCCTCATTCATGTGGGGCAGGACAGTCATGCCTACTCCAGGCCATGCAATGCACTCTGTACTCCCACTCCCGTGTATCAGCTGTCACATTGTGCGCAGTGATTTGACCCCTCAGGTGTCTGCCTCTGTGTCAGTGTGCTGTGGATTTGTTGCCAGGACTGCTGGGGTGTTTCTCGGTAGGGGCTCAGCATGCCACTGGAGATGTGACCATAGGAGACGATACTTGTGTGTCACATAGGTGTTTGATCAGCTGCCCGTGCAGACTGGGGTATGCGAATGTGAAGTTCAGGCAGCTGTTTCCCATTCACAGCAGATTGTGAGGGGCTCAGGTTCAGAGGGTAGTGTCACAGGTCTCCCATATGTCCAATCGGTATGACCTGGACAGATGAGGGTTAAGATGATGTGTTGTGTGGGGGATGTACATGTGCACTTGTGCAGCTCCAGGACTTGCATTCCCCATGACCTACTATTGTGACACAGTGCAGAGTGTTGTTGTCTGGCTGCCAAGTCATACATCACTGAGACAGTGATGTATGACTTAGCAGTCATGCCTCCGCCATGGCATGTGTCTACTTATTGGTGATCCTGCAGGGGAGTGACATGTGCTACATGCACACCATTGTGGCGATGGCTATCAGGACATGGGTGCATCATGGTGTCTGTCGCTGGTATGCATCACATGCATTTCCTATTTGACTCTGGGCATCCCTTTCATCCGGAAACCTGTACTGACTCAGTGGCAAGAGTTGTGATGTGTGCATGTCCACATGCTACACCGTGTCCTCTGCACTGTCCAACTACTGTGTAGGTGGTGCATGTGTCCACACTGGGGTGTTGCTATCCAACAGACACCAGACAGATGGGTGCAAGGCCATGTGGGATGTGAGTGCCATGGTTGGCATCAGACTGACAATTGGCTTCTCCTGTTCAGTTAGGGCACTTTTAGCAATGTTCAACTAATGATGCCAGGGCTTGCTCTGTAATGTGCTGTGCTCACAGTGGTGTGTGCGTTTGGTGCAGGTGACTGATGTCTGTCTGTTTCCCCATTGTTTGCAGATACATCCACGGCCACGGAAGGGGACAGCTCCACGGACCAGGAGGAGCCGGAGAGCCAGACTGGGTCAGCAGCCGAGGAGTGGTCGGAGGGACCCAGTGGCACGGAGGGCGAGGGGAGCCACACCGAGGAGTCCTCAGCACCATCCACCTCAGCTGAGGACCAGATCAACTCGGAGGATGACTCCCTTATGGAGGCGGGTGTCAGCAGCCACCACACCCCAGCTAGTGTTGCTGTCCCCGCCACCACCAGCACCACCACCGCCCTCCCATCGGCTCCCATTCCCCAGGTCCGTGGAGGCTCCCATGTTCGGGAGCGTGTCTCCTTTGGGCCAGGCACCGCACCCCCTGCCCCTGTGTCCCCTGCTGCCCTGAGTGAGGAGTCTGTGTACCTCCTTCGCCAGCTCCATGTAGGGCAGACAGCCATGCTGAGTGTCCTCCATGCGCACACCGCTCTGTTGACTCAGCTGGTGTCGTTCATGGAGGGCATCTCATTGGGCATGTCTGACCTACAGAGGGGCAATAGGTCCATGGACTCCTCCCTGACGGCAGCAGTGTCCCACCTCAGACAGTCCCTCACCCCTCCTGCCTCTGCTCCATCCACACTCCCCAGCACCTTACCCGTCCCAAGCACACACACACCGGCACAGGCACACACCAGCACACACACGTCCAGCACACAGACACACACGCCACAAACAAAACGCACACGCACGCACAGTCAGGGGACTGAAACCAGACTCACAGGGGATGGGGCCCTGGAACACACACACGCATCCACGAGCACTGCGCAGTCCTCAGTTGCCTCTCCCTCCAAAGCACCCTCCCTTGCCTCACCTGCAACCCCAAAGACCCAGCGGCTCTTCCTCAGTGACCTCGGCCTCTTCCCCTCCGATCCAGCTGATACAGCATTCAGGGGGAAGAGGAAGCCCACCCACACGGAGCAGAGTGCCCCTCGCCCCCGAACACCCTCCCCAGGCGCAGACAGACTGAGGCCCCCACCCGCAAGTCCCCCGGAGTCGTAAGAGCAAGACCCCGCCGCCGCCCTGCAGCTCAGGCACCAGGTCTCCTTCCTCCATCCCTCAGGCCCCCACTCCACAGGTGCCCCCACCACACCCTGCCCCAGGTTCCCCCACCCACAGATATACCATCCCCAAGAGGATCCGGCCTTCTCCCCTGCCACTTGCTCTCCCGGCACCACACCCCCGCTGCGCTTGTCTGTGCCACTGATGTGGTGAGGGTGTCCTCCCCCTCTGTCCAGCCCACCTTGCCTGTTCCCCATTCTCCTCCCCTGGTGGTAGGCACTGCAGTGGAGTCCACTACCACCCTGTCTGACTTGGGCACTGCAGTGGCGGACCTGTCCACTCCATCTGCAGGGTCCACTGCAGTCGTGCCGGCACCCACACCATCTGAGTCATGCCCCCAGTTGTGCCGGCACACACCATGTCAGACACCTCCACTGCAGTTGTCAGTGGCTCTCCAGCACCCACCACCCCTTCCCTGCTTCCTCCTGGTGAGCCCTGATCCTGTCCCTGCGGTGCCTGGCCTGCCCCCCCGGTTGCCCCTCCTAGTGGATTGTCCCTGGTTTTGTGCAGTGCAGGCATGCGTAGGGTGACATCTGCCAATGTCACCCTGTTTTGACTTTGACAATGGACTGGCCCTTGGCCTTTGTGTTTTTTCTGGACTTTCAGTTTTCAATTCACACATATGCTGAATAAAGCAACTTTCTGTTCTCTAGTGCTTATGCTTCTGATGTACATGTTGTTGATGATGCTAACCATGCCCTTGCTGCAGTGATGGTGATATTTGGTCTCATGATAATGAAGTGTTACTGTGCAGGAACCCATGTGGTCCAGGGGAATGTGTCCTATCCTGTGGTGTATCCATTTCATCCATAGCAGCATCTGAGGGTGTCATGTGTTCAGTATTTGGCAATGGGATTTCCTACTTACATTAGCAAATTCACATCTGTGGCTTCCACCCCTGCACATCTGTTGTGCCTGCCATTGTTCAATTCGTCTACTTCCCTGACCGTGTGGCCATCTCCACTGGACATGCAGGTTTGGGCATCAATGGGGAAGGACTCATCTGTGTTGTCAGTGCAACATTGCTATACAAGTGTGTTGGATCTGTGCTGATGATTTCGTTGGCACTTCCATGTCCAGGCTGATGTGACGGGAGCCTTCATTTGGTGCTAATTGTTGATTGTGTGACCAAGTGCTCAGCTGACATGATGGGGCCCTACTGAGGCAACATATGGCACAGCTTTCCTCACACAGGAGTGGAGTCCCCTCATGGCAGTGTGTACTCCTGTGACATTGCCTGCGCCCAAGGTGTGTGTTGTATGAGCATGTCTGTGTGTTCACTTCCGTTTAGCTGTGCATGCTGTGATCCCTAGTGTTGTACCTGTTTGTGATGCTTGCTGAGTTGACCTATGTTCCCCAAAGTCTTCTCCCTGGGTTCTCTGTGATGTGGGTGCATGGCACATTACTGGTCATCAGGGTGTCACCCATAGGTGTGTTTGCTGTCAGGGCTGAGTTTGTGTGCAGACGCAGATGGGTCACAGTCAGGTTTCCCCTTGGCACTTGTTGTTTGCCCCTGTCATGTGATTTCCAGTTTGTGTTATCTTTCAGTGATTGTGACACGTTGTGTGTGTGACTGCTGGCACTCCTCAGGGTCCGGGCTGCAATGTTGGCTGTTGTCTATGTGTGTTCTTTGTGGGTGACCTTGGCTTCTTCATTGGTGTGTGACTGTGGCTGGGATCCCATTGGTTGGTGTGGTATTGCTGTCATGTCCATGTACAGCGTAGTGTGCAGTGTGTCAGACATTCAGGAGTCTTGTTGAGTGGCCATGTGTGATGTGTTTCTGCACCTTGGTTCCCACCCACCACCCTGGAATAGTCATGGGTGCATGTGCAATGTCACCAATGCATGTGTGCTTCACTGCTGCACATTGTTGGAGGTCGAGGGGTGTGGCGTTGAGTGTGTGCAGATGAGAGTTCTTGCCCGGCTAGGCCCCTGCCGCCATGTTGGCCTTGGCTTACTGGCCGTGCTGATTGATTTGTGCTTGTGTAGGTGTGATGGTAGTTTGTTGCTCAGGACACATGACTGTGGTTCACAGTGTGAACGACATTTAGCTTTGTCATCACAGTGGGATTGTAATGCAGCCCAGGGTCACCACATTGTGGGGGCCCTGGGGGTAGTGCTGTGGTGTGTCTGTGTCTTGCTGTGTCAGTTGCTGTTCCTACGTGCCTGTGTGACATGTGTGATTTGTGCTCCCTCTCATCTGACAATGCCTGCTTGCCCACATAGGGGATTTGGATCCATGAGTTACCTTTGTGTGGCACTGTATGCACATCTGTATGATTGGTATTCAGGTCTCCTCATGTGTTGTGTGGTTGCCTGGGGACACTGGCACCCCCTCACCTGTTGTGTATGATGTGCAGTGTGGGTCTGCCTGTTTGTGTTTGTGCATCTGCACCACTGCATTGGCATATCTTGGGTGTGCCATTGGCTGTATGTAGTTTGGTGGGTTTCCCCTGCTGTCCCTGGGACTCCTAGGTCATCGGTCAGCACAATGATCATGGTTTGTGTGTCCCATTGCTACCATGGTTTGGTATCTGTTCACCTCACATCTACAGTCTCCACAGGGTATCTGCCTTTGTGTGCACATTGGTGCAAATATGTGGGTCTATTCTGATGGTCACTTCTGTCATTGTGTCATTGATGAATGTTGACAGTGTCAGCCCCCATGGGTGTTGTTTGTCTGCACATGGCCAAAGGTATGTGATATTTGCACTGCAGTATTTGCCTCCCCAATTTATGTTGCAATGGGACACATGCACTACTTTGCCACTGATGTGTTTTATGTTCTGTGACCAGGAATCATCCATGCAGTTTGGCAGTTGCAGCTTTTTCTTTGTCAACACTTACATTTTGGTCACTGTGATGATGGGGGTTTGGACCCCATTGCCACAATGTTCAAAATGTGCTTCAGCTATGGACCCCACACTTACATTTTGGTCACTGTGATGATGGGGTTTGGACCCCATTGCCACAATGTTCAAAATGTGCTTCAGCTATGGACCCCACACTTACATTTTGGTCACTGTGATGATGGGGGTTTGGACCCCATTGCCACAATGTTCAAAATGTGCTTCAGCTATGGACCCCACACTTACATTTTGGTCACTGTGATGATGGGGGTTTGGACCCCATTGCCACAATGTTCAAAATGTGCTTCAGCTATGGACCCCACACTTACATTTTGGTCACTGTGATGATGGGGGTTTGGACCCCATTGCCACACTGTTCAAAATGTGCTTCAGCTATGGACCCCACCCTTACATTTTGGTCACTGTGATGTTGGGGGTTTGGACCCCATTGCCACAATGGTCATGGCCTGCTTGCATTGTGGGGGCCACACACATATATGTGTGGCACATGTGATAGGGGGTCACATTGTATGTTCAAAGTCATGTTCAGTGTTGTAGGCATTTGACACAGTCTACACACGCTTGTCATGGTGTTGGGGGATGTCTTTTTCTTGCATTCCCTAGGTTGTGGTGTGCTGGTTGTGTCATGCATTGTCCATCCTATGAGTGGGGGTGGTGTTGGTGGTAGGCATCCAGCCCCCATGGGTAGAGGTGGTAGTAGTGACAGGCATCCAGCCCCCTGGGTAAGGGTGTTAGTAGTGGTAGGCATCTGGCACCCCCTGGCTAAGGGTGGTAGTAGTGGTAGGCATCCAGCCCCCTGGGTAAGGGTGGTAGTAGTGGTAGGCATCTGGCACCCCTGGGTAAGGGTGGTAGTAGTGGTAGGCATCCAGCCCCCTGGGTAAGGGTGGTAGTGGTGGTAGGCATCTGGCACCCCCTGGCTAAGGGTGGTAGTAGTGGTAGGCATCCAGCCCCCTGGCTTAGGGTGGTAGTAGTGGTAGGCATCTGGCACCCCCATGGCTAAGGGTGGTAGTAGTGGTAGGCATCCAGCCCCCTGGGTAAGGGTGGTAGTAGTGGTAGGCATCCAGCCCCCTGGGTAAGGGTGGTAGTAGTGGTAGGCATCTGGCACCCCCATGGCTAAGGGTGGTAGTAGTGGTAGGCATCCAGCCCCCTGGGTAAGGGTGGTAGTAGTGGTAGGCATCCAGCCCCCTGGGTAAGGGTGGTAGTAGTGGTAGGCATCTGGCACCCCTAGCTACGGGTGGTAGTAGTGGTAGGCATCCAGCCCCCTGGCTAAGGGTGGTAGTAGTGGTAGGCATCCAGCCCCCTGGGTAAGGGTGGTAGTAGTGGTAGGCATCTGGCACCCCTGGGTAAGGGTGGTAGTAGTGGTAGGCATGCAGCCCCCTGGGTAAGGGTGGTAGTGGTGGTAGGCATCTGGCACCCCCTGGCTAAGGGTGGTAGTAGTGGTAGGCATCCAGCCCCCTGGCTTAGGGTGGTAGTAGTGGTAGGCATCTGGCACCCCCATGGCTAAGGGTGGTAGTAGTGGTAGGCATCCAGCCCCCTGGGTAAGGGTGGTAGTAGTGGTAGGCATCCAGCCCCCTGTGAAAGGGTGGTAGTAGTGGTAGGCATCTGGCACCCCCATGGCTAAGGGTGGTAGTAGTGGTAGGCATCCAGCCCCCCCTGGGTAAGGGTGGTAGTAGTGGTAGGCATCTGGCACCCCCATGGCTAAGGGTGGTAGTAGTGGTAGGCATCCAGACCCCTGGGTAAGGGTGGTAGTGGTGGTGGGCATCTGGCACCCCCCTGGCTAAGGGTCGTAGTGGTGGTTGGCATCCGGCCCCCCCTGGGTAGGGGTGGTGGTGCGCATTCAGGCCCCTGTGTGCATATGTGGCATTGGTGATGGGCATCCCGCCCCTATGGTGCTGCTGTTGCTGGTGTAAGTAAATTCTGCATCCCTCTGTGTGTGTGTGATGTGTCGTGTACGTGTTGTATGTGTTTTGTGGTTGGTGTCTGACTTACCTTCTGCGCCGTACGCGTCCGTGCCTGTTCCGGTAGTAAATGTAGAATATTGGTATGATCGGGACGAAGGGATTCATGGTTGGTTCGTGTCGTTCGTCTTTCTCGTTGCTTCGCGTCGTCCTCGTCGCTTCGCGTCGTCCTCGTCGCTGGCGTGTTCGCCTCGTAGCCATGGATCGTGTTGTGGCGCGAATCGGAGCTTATGTGCGCCTCTCCCGGATGCTTTGACGTGCCGTGCGTAGCGACGGGTTCGGCGCGTACGGAAAGCGCATCGTACTTGTTCGGCCGGACGGGGCTGCATTTTGGCTTCCGTGCGACTCGATTCTGCGTTTCCGGATTCGCCTCGGTCGGAGGACAGGACCTGGATTGGGTGAGTACGACTCGGCCGGATTCTGTGCTGTTGTGCGCATCGTACTTACTCGTTCGGTATGCTGTACAGATCGGTCGGGGAAACAGGCATTCGCATGGCTTTTTTCCCGACCGAATGGTATTGGGTGCGCCTTTGACCGAGATCGGAATCGGCCCCTATGTGTGCATCACAAGAGAGAGACTTTGGCTCCGACCCACATGTTGGGCACCAGAGTACATGTTTCGATTAGGCAGAAGTTGTGTGCTTCCACAAAAAAGTATTTGCCTTCCATGAAGCTGTGATCATTTTGTTTATTTATCATGCTGCCTGGGCTTGACTCATGACATTGTAAAACTATGAAAGTGTCTTAGATAACTAGAAAATGTAAGGTGTTTTTCTCTGGCAGGAGCACAGATGGGAGCGGGCAGTCATTAACCTACATGGATGTTTAAGTCCGGCCATAAAGTTCAACTGTACCCTGACCTTTTAACCTTAACCAATATTATTCTACAGTGCTTTGCTTCCACACAAATGCATGCCCATTTCTATGCTATTTGCGTGTAAAATGATTCCCATTGCCATACAACATTCCTTTAAAGTCAGACCTATTGGCATTGCCCATGCTTGTTAACTTTTCTTTGGGTTATTATGGCAATTGGGGCCATTTTGTCCTACTTCTATGTAAACAATCAGGACACGCTGGCCTTGCTGTGCAGTAATATCTAAGCACTGGTGATTGGCATCGGACCAGGACACTATCTAAGCTACAATTAAATAAACTTTGGGGTGCTGACCAAGTCGGCAATTTTAACAGTGGTTTCATAAGAAGAAATTGTCAAATTAGTTCATGGTATGACTGAGCCTATGTATCGAGATACACAGACGTAAGTAGTTCTATGTGTTTATGTCTACAAATACATTTTTTTGCTTCTTTTTTATCCTATAAGCCTTCAAAAGTCTTTCGTGCTCTGCTTCTTTGTTGAGTAACAAAAACAGTGTTGAAAAGATTTGGAGAGAGAAAAAAACAACACTTGTCAAGCTAACCGCCTGAGTAACATGCCTGAAAAACCTCCAGCGAGAAATGCGACGTGTGGGTGTTTCGTGCCAAGGCAGACTTTGTAAAGGTTAATTTGCAGGGAGTTGCTACTGGTATTATCACGCACAGCCTTTGTTGGCGCTGCTGCGATGTTTTTGAAAATAACCCAAACAGGTTATGTAGTAACTGTGATATTATCTCGGAGAAATCCACCTGAGGGGATTCCGTCATTGTCAGAAATGTTTTACTCCGTCTGCACGAACGTGGCCTCGGGGAGGTCTTTACAAGCAAACACGCTGATTACTAGAGGACCCAACCATGGGGGGAGGGGTCGGAGGAGGGAAGACTCCTTTCTCTGTCAGCTGCGAGCCTTTCTGCGTAAAAGCCTCTTATAATTAATCACCAGGTGCCTTTTTAAAGTGCACAACGGCCACGTCGTATTTAGTATTTGTTGAGAGATGGATGCTTGTTTCATGATGGACTGTTCCAGTCTGTTTGATGTTATTTTGCAGCTGGTCGAGCCAGGAGCGCATCATTCATATATGAATATATATTTAATGTAAACTTGCGATTACTGGTGGTATTTTACTATTTTTACGAATGTTTTTCTCGGGGCACTCACATGGCGCAGCACAATTTTTCTTTTTAAGCCATTATGTTGGTATTTTTCAAATGGAAGAACAAAACTATCCAATTTCCTTAGAACTCGTGGTTAAGCTATGAAGAACAATTTACAAACGCTTGTCTCATTAAACTCACTTTGCGCGTCGTACAGTTATGCATATCCCTCGGGCCCATAGCATATGCCCCAGCTGTGATCATAATACGTAATACCTAGATAATCCACCACAATTCCTCTCCCAGTGGCGTAACTCAAAATTATGCCCCCCCACCACCCCTGCAGGATGTGTAGAGGGCCCGCTTAGAATCCCATATCTGATAGATATTAATTGGCCTTGGGCCGAATTAGGGACCCTTGAAGAGTTTGGGGGCCCCTTGAGGGTCGGGGGACCCCTGTGCCACAGGGAAAGCAGGGGCTTGCGTTACGCCTATGTACTCTCCCCTTATGATGTTTTCTCAGACATCATTCATATACAGGTGTTTCTTGTACCCTTCCATTATCTATGCCAGGTTCCAACTTCATTAGTTTTGGGACCTCCTCCATTTTTGTTTGGTATCTCTCTTGGTCTGCGTAAAAGCCATTCCCTTGCCCAGAAAAGCTTTCCTATAGTGGTTAATATTCAGGGCACAGGGCAATTTTGAGCTGCACTTGTGGTATTTTAGAATGTATGGTAAATCTCTTCTATGTTTTTGCATTGTGTTGAGCCACGCGAGCACTAGCACAAAAGTTTAGTAATCGTACCCCCCTACTTTTATCTGGATTGGAAGTCAATTTACCAGCAACAGGGCCATGCCCCTGCACCTTTTGGACATAAAGAGTGTCTGTCAGTCTGAGCAAAGGTCAGCCTGACAGTCACTCTTTATTTTCAGGTTAGGCAGCCAGGAGCAGTGCCTAATTTGAGCTGGTGGTTTCCGGTGCTTGGCACCATCACTTAATTGTCAACACAGACGCTTGTGACAGTCTGCCACAAGGTGGCGATGTCTGGCTGATTTACAGATGACCACAGCGACAGTTAATTATTAATTCAACATACATAAAAAATGACTATTACCTGCCGCCCAAGCCATTCTTATAGTTTTGGGGTCCTGGATTAGTCTGAATTGTCACACTTGGAGTGTGATGGTTAGTAGTTGTGTTGTTACTATCATTGGCGGCACGGCCGGGGAAATTTGTGGTGCAAGCTGCAGTGACTTGCTGACAGGAGACCTGGTACTTATGTTTTTTTTACAAATTAAGTACTGGCCAGGAGCTAGACATACGCTAAATGCACAGGCTCCTGGCTGCCTGAGCTGAACTTTGCTGGGCTGAGGATGTCACAGCTGCTGTGGGAGTTGTAGCATCCACCCCAGCTCTGGAGCAAGCTAATGACTTCGCCACACACGGAACTCTGTAATAAATGCCATAATTCTTTGGCATGCAACTGTTAACTGAACACACTGCGTCATAGACTATACCCAGACACAACCAAATACCTCCCAACTGATTATGTAGCATTGTAAGGAGTCCACCTAGGACCACAAGGGTCCTACTGCACATGATCACACAACACTACAGGCGTGACCTCCTCAGCTGGGCAAAGGTTCTCATGGCCCTCCCCCTATGACGAGAGGGAGCATCAGTGATAGCCTCGTACCTGGGCGCTTCAGTTTTAAGCCCTGAAGTGCCTAGGGCCAAGTGCCTATCGCTGACATCTCGTCACAGAGAGGGTGGGGTCAGCAGTTTCTCTGACCCCATCTTACTCTGCGACGAAGTAGGGACTGCTGCCTCCCCTCATTGGTTGACCTTAAGCCAGCCAATGAGGGGAGGGAGCAGTCCCAACCCCCCTGGCACATCTGAGTCGTCCTTCTCAGAGATCTTCTGCGGGTAAGTGTTGTGTTTTAACTGACTGTTTGATGTGTGCGTGTATGCATGAATATATGTGTATTTGTAAGTGAGTGTTGTAAATGGGGGTGTGTGCGCTTGTCTGCATGTGAATACATGGGTGTAAGTGAGTGTGCATGGGTGTGTGTGGGCCCCCCTAAGCTGTACTTACCGGCCATCACTGCAATTGATCTTGCTTCTTATATAGCTGTCATGTGGGTCCATGTCTTTAGCGTTACTTTCTGCCAGTCCTGGCATTTTCACTTGTACTTTGCCTTTTACAGATATGCTTGAAACTTAACATTAATTTCTTGTTTAGCACTTTTCATGCTGTGGTAAGGCCTCAAGGTGTTAACGAGGAACTGGAAAGATGGAAAAAAAGGACCCAGATAGAGCGAGAAGTAAGAGAGAGGGAGTGAAAAAGCATTCGGCCTGTGGCTGTGCAATCTCTATGCTCCTGGAGAACATCCAGAGAATCTCATAACGTGTGGTCTAACACCTAATATAGACTCAATGTACAATTGAGAAACAGCCAATTCAAGGTTTTGCCCATTTGTCATTAATATAAAGCAAACATATATTTATGTAGGGGTCGATGTTTCGACCTGTTTGTATCCTACTCCTCTTGTCCTGTTGAAGACCCGGTTCCATTACGATTCCCAAATGGATCAAAACCTCAAAACCTACATAAATATATGCTAACTTTGTATTAATGACGAATGGGCAAAACTTTAAATTGACTGTTTGACTCAATTGTACATTGAGTCTGTATTATTCAGAAACAAGCTTTACTTGTTTTTCATGTGTCTTTTGTTTTAAACTTCTTTTGCACCTCCATGAGCACTGCACAATAGCACTAATATAACTCACATTTTGGAACATCCGCCTTATAAGAATGTATATATTTCATGATATATGTTTCATTTGCAGAAATACATTCTTCAATTTTGCAATAAGTAGTGTTACTTTGTTCTTTCATTTACTGAATAGAGAGAGGATCCTGCCTAAGGCTCTCGAGGATTAAGTACTTATTTTTAATAAATCTTGAGACAGAATCTTTGTCTTATATATATTTGAAACCCAGATTTTGAGGATTACAGGGTTAACCCACTGTGATAATGTCAGTCCCATTTGTGAACAGAATAGAATGATTAACAACTAGTGGCTTGCAGAGCTGTATCTTCCAATGTGTTGGTTACCCTCCTCTCTTGTGTGGATTATAAAGTCCTAATTAGTGGTGTGTTAGAAAGCTCTCAGTGGGTTGAAACCCAGACTATTGAGTGAGTTCCCTTGAACTGGTAAAATCCAGACTTTTCGGAAGTTGAGTCTTCCAGCAATATGCAACTCCGCTGCTTAAGAGTGGACTTAGGGATTTGGAAACCACATCTTTCACTAGGTTTAGCACCGCCTCACCTCAGGTGACTGTTTATAACTAGTGGTATTAGGAAAGCTTGGCAAATAGGTGTTGCAGTCCATGATGTTACTTGCTAGAGGAAAACCCTATCTTCACAGCATTTCCTGATGAGCACTCATTTCCTGGAAATGCCTTTCCCATCTGATCTTTCCACACTTTACTAGTTCTCCTCATCCACCTCCTAATCTCTCACTTCCAGCCTACCTCTCTCACCCTTGTGACCTCTATTCTAGCTAAACCCCTCACCTTGCCTATCCCCCTTGCATATCCACCCATCCCTTCTCTCCTCCCACCTTTACCTTACCATACTCTCTCTCTCTGATTCACTCACTCGCTCCCACTCTCTCTTCATCACCCCTTCTCAAACTTTCTTCCCTGTTCTCCTCCCTTTGATATCACCCCACCCCTCATGTATCATCTCCTTCGGCTATTGGCACCCACAGATACACATACAACCATCTGTCTGAACCTCTTACCTTTTAAGTCAAGAAAGAACACATGAAATTGGTACAGCAAACTAGGGCAAGGTGTAGCCCAACCCAGAAGGTATTAAATAACACACACTCAACAGCTATAACACAAAAGGAAATACAGTTGTTGTACTGGCTCAGCCACTGGCTACTTTTTGTCATGATATCCTGGCAAATCAGGGCCATGCCAACCAGCAATCTTTAAGATACCACCCTCAGCACTCAGGAAGATTCCTTCACATCCAAGCCCAGAGTGGTGCCACATCCATACATGTTTTCAGCAAAACACCCTCCTCATTACATCTTGTTGTAATAAAGCACCTCTTCTGTTACACCACATCTGGTCATGGTGAACTCATATGTCTACATTGCAACTCATTCTCAGAAATAGAGTGACCAACAGAGGTGGTAGATTGGTCTTTATCGCTTCTGAGGTTTTGAACTGCTGTGATTTTTTAATCTAGTGATGTTTCTTTTGGCTATTAGATACTTCATGTACAGAAACGTTTATGAGATCTCATCTGTTATCTATTTAAAACCGTGGCAAAGCTCCACCTTCCTTGACAAAATTTTAGACTTTGCCCTTTTAACACAATTATGGTCCTGTTACTCTAATGGGGGGTTCTGAGCACTGGGATTGGTTGACAAACTGTTCCCCTGGGTTTTACCAAGCTCATCTTCAACCCTACCAGACCAACAACCAGGCAAGAAATTCAAAATCTTTTGAGAAGTGAGTAGAGTGAAAGCACTCAGGAATTTGCCACAATCCTCTTCATAATTCTGAAAAGAGGTGTTACTCTTCTTCGAGGTAAAGTTCAATAAAGTAGTAGAATATGTAGTGGAAATTCAGGAAAATCTGTATTGGGTCATATCCCACCACAAAAGCCACTCGCCACCTGATCAGGCATTGCACAGAAAAACCTCTCCCAGGTTCATAAAACAGCAGGGATAAACCAAAGCCTCAAGTTTTTTTGTCTGAATCCTGTTCAGCAATAGTGATGAAGGACCACATTGATACCTATCCACAGACAGTATGGAGTTTATAAACCCATGTTTTCACTAGGAATGAATACATTCACCAGGAATGAGTCTTGATAAGAAACTGTAACCTCATTGCAGAAAAAATGTATGGCTGACCTCAGACATCTGGCCAACAATTCATCATAACCATCATCCCCTCTCTGAACAAGGTCCTGGAGAGTAAGGTTTCACTCCAGTTTCACACCATCCACAATCAAATAATATTCTGCATGACTGACAGCTAAGACCTCAGAGTGGTACTGAATTCACATTGACTGACATCAGAGAGCGCATTCTGGTTTGGGTGAATGTGGGTGAGACAGAATTCTTGATCATTTGCATGCGGTCACTGGCAGAAGAGATTTTGAGTAACCAACCTGATTTCAAAATGTATGTAGATGATCCTCAGATCCACCTACATATGAAGATTTTGTTAGAATATCAAAACAAAAGTGTATTCTATTTGAGACATTTCCACCCCTGGATGAAGGGCATGCACCTTTGCCTGAATGACACAAAACTTTGGATTTTGAAGACTGGCAGTCCATCTGTAAACTTAATTAGCTTCTTCTTCTATGAGGTATGTCCCCCTCTCACAATGGTGGGATGTTTCACTAAAACGCACAATAAGGTATTTAACTCCAGTTAATTTCCCATCATTACTGACTATTACTGTTTACGTGCAGAATATGTTTTATTCAACATCTTAGTCCTGAGGAGACCCATCAATACATAATGGTCAAAATGTGCTAACACATAATGAAGAAGAACAATACAAACAAATCATATACATTAATTACAAAGTGAAAGAAAGAGGCAAGCAAGACCCATGGTGGTTTTTGCTGTAGTGAAAGGCTTGTCCATACAAGTGCCACAGCGGGGATTCTTGTATCTCAATTGTCAAGCATAATCATTAAATTGCCCCCGCCACTGGTCGTATGGACTTTTGTTAATCGACAAGGAAAGATAATAAGGAGCAATCATTTACATCAAACACCATAGACAGTGAAGTCCAATTGGGTCTTCACAAGAATCGATAAAGAGAGTTGGAGTGAGTTAAAGGGTTTTAATAACACATTAATTCAATTTGATTTATTCATTTAGTAAACATTAAATTTAGACATCATTGTTACAGATTTAAATAATCCATTAGTCCATATTTCAAAGCAAGATAAAATACCACATTAGTAAGAATTACAAATAAAATAGAGAAAAATCAGCAAGTGTGTTTCATAAAGGAAAATCCCATATTTAAATGAATGGGGTTTTTAAGCATAGAGGGCAAATTCTTCATGAGGCAAGATAAGGTGTCAGTTTGAAAAAAACACAAATAAAGGGTTGTGATGAGAGAATAAGAATGCATTTGCATGAAGCTTTCACACTCAAGCAATCGAAATCAGCAAAAGCTGGAAAGAACTTCCAGTTCAAAGTCAGCAGTCATCCCTAAGGTCTGCTTACTAAGATTTGCAGTAAGTTCTCCGTAACTAGCCTCTGGGTGAGAAAGGGAAGCTCTCAGAAAGAAAAAGGGCTCGCTGAGAAGGGTTAAAAGGCTTCCCTCCTGACTAATCTAAAAAACACACACTAAAATAATTCTGCAAACATCGTTAGCAACAAATCTTACATTCCCCGTTCCCATCAACCAATCATTTTCCATTAAACTTTGGGAGCATCACAATGCACTATGGAAGTTTGTCTTTGGTTCGTTACATTTGATCAAATCTTGTGGTCCAGACAGTTATTTCTGTTGCGTTTCCTGGCATCTCCTCTCCTCCCGGTGAGAATCTCACTATCAGTTGTCTAATATATAACAAATGCCTATTCATTAGCTAACAGAAGGCTTCTGGAAAATTACAGCATCTGCAGTGGAAAGAGAAAAAGTCTCATGCAAAACAACAGTTTAATGTGAAAACAGGCCTCTTAACACTAAAGTGTAAAGTTGACATTTAATATAGCATCAATAGTCAGGCTAACCTAAGTCAATACAATATGTTAATCCATTTGTGTTTGCTTATAATATCTAAATATGAATACCTACTACAAATATTAGCATTATTTATGCATGTGTTATTCAGCATTATACTAGCACTTTTCATTGAAACGTGTTTAATTTGCAAAATGACAAAATTTGTGTGATCAATTTCCCCCTCTGATGGCTAAAATAGCCATCACGTTTTATCACAAATGAATCTTTAAAGTGCACCCTCTTCCTTTTTTGTGTCATCTACCTTACTCCTTAGACTTTACATCTCCTTCAATTCCAGGTAAACCTTACTCTTCCTTGCTTCCATTTCTATATCTTCTCTCATTTGCCTTTTTCTTTCTTCATTTTTTCTCACCAAATAACATCCAAATCCCTTATATAAAGCATATAAGCATATTAAGCAAATACCAATAATCAATATAGGCTTTTATATAACCCCTAAAAATCCACCACCAGTACTTCCAAGTAATCTACTTATAGCAGAAGCTCCTTTACCTAAAGTTCCTAACACACTAGTTGTTTATAAGTTTTCTAGTTCAGGTTTGATGTTTGTATCATCTCACTCTTGTCTGGTATGTATGAACAGCAACATTGTGCCTTCAACATCTTACAGACTCTGCCTTTTTCTGCCAACAATATATCCAAAGTCAATAGATCTTGCGAAACCATTGATCTAATAGCTACTAATTCTGTATTCACTGCTAGCAAAGTACCAGATGTACTAATGGCTAATTTGTCTACTACTGTGGAAAGCTTTCTAATTTTCCCATCATTTACTCTTACTGGGGGATTAATTGCTCCAAAACATCTCCCACTAATTGTGCCCCATCATCTACACTCCACCTATGCCTGTGGGATAGATTCAGTGTTAAAGCTTCTATGCTATTCACATGATACATTTTAGGAAACAATAAAGTTAAATACCAAACACCTTCCCAATTAGCAGACAATTGGAAAAATGCACCTTGTAGACAAATAAAGTACACTCCAGGGATAACTGGTCTTTCCCCAGTTAATATTTGAACAGGCCCTTCAAGAACTTCTAATGTATGTACACAGCTACTTATCCCCATGTGTCTAGTTCTGATTTGGTTTCTTCTCTAATAAAAGCATAATTTCCCTTTCAGCGGTATATCTAATTTAAATCTGGGATACACCATTTTTTTATACTCATCTTCCTTCTGTCTACACATTCTTTAAAACATCTCCCTGTTTTGTTGCCTTATGAAACATGTGAGTTCTCTTTTCCTCTAAAGCTTGGATACATTTATTTTCTAATGGTTTCATTGAGCATGTCAAATTTCGTTCATATACCCTAACAATGTCTATATTTTTAGGGGATCTAAAGAAAAACAAGCTGTTTCCATCTCCTTAGTCTGTGGGTGAGGCTTCATTTGTTTGTGAACTGGAACTTCAGAAAGAATAAAATCATTATTTGAAAAATAATATTCAAAATGATTCTGTCTATAAAATAAACTGAGAAATATACTATATTTAACTGCATATGAAAGTGGAATATGATGATAGGTAACATCCTCAGTATCTGAAGCGGGTAATCCTGCACAAACATAACAATCCATAGCATCCAAAGTTTGTGTGTACTCTTGAACTAATCTGGAATAAACATTTAATGTGAAACCCCCCCTCTGAAGCATCTATTAATGAAGCCTTTAATTTTTTCTCGTCTACTGTGTGTGCAGGTGATGTAGGTACAGGTGTGGATCTAAGTAGGCCTGTCACAGGGATAATACACATAGCAACTAAGAGGGCTATGAATACTAACACAATATTTATTAGGGTAATCACTATTCTACATCAAGCCTAGGTAAGGAAACACATGTTTGTCTACAGTCAGACCTTCAGTAGAATATAGCAGCAGGCAGACTCAATACTCTGTGTCTTTTTCTACTTGTGCAAAATGAGCAAATCTTGTTATTCAGTGGTTATTTTATTCAGCTTATGTTCAGTAGTCTTCGCGAGGCATTCCTAGTCTTACTCCGTCTTCTTCTAAGAATGCCCTGTGCTTCTACTGCAGCCTTGGCCCTAGGAAATTCCTCTTAGTACTTTTTATTTGTTTTTTTATCTTAAGCAATGAATGTTAAGTTCATTTATCAGTTGTCACAGTCTTATTCAATAGTTCAGTTCAGACACAGTTCATTGCTTGAAGGATCAATTATTGTTGAATTAAATCAGATATCAAATGAGTCATGTGCTGTGTTAATGTGTCATATAATGGAGGTTCAAGTAGTTCTGCTCTCAATTCATTCGGATCATAGGCTGTTGGAATAGGCACACATTTTGAATAATAAGTTCATTCAGGTGCTGAATACCTGCGGCAAGGCACTCTTGCTCTCTTAGATCTCCTAGGTGTCGGTTGATCTTCTTCTTATGACTTATACCACTAGATTCTGTTTCTTCGACAATGGTTTGTGGTATGCGTTCAACTGACACAGATTTTAATTGTCTCTTACTCTTTGACCATTCTTCCTTTGTTTGAAGTCTCTCACTCCTCACACTTGTTCCTTCATAAGGGTCATTTGATTGTACCAGTGGTGATTCTGCAGCATCCCCTCTTTCAGGTTTCAGATCTTCATCTTCAGGAGATACTCCCATACCACTTTGTGAGAATTCAGGAACATGGATAGGTAAGAAAACTGATGGATGTCACCCCCTCTGGTCCTTCAGGATGTATGGACACAGGAGTTCTTGACTTGGCTCAAATGTCACCACCTTATCAAGTAGGCACCTCACCATCTGGGTGTGTGAGGCATGAATCCAAATGGGTATCTCACCACATTTCACTACAGTGTTGCAAATCAGGATCACCTGATAGGGTCCCTTCCCGCTTGGCTTCAAGTAGGATTTTCAAATGTGCTTTTTAATTAGGACCCAATCACCATGGCTAAGATCCTGACTAGGGATGGCAATAGCAGCTGGTGGTAGAGAGAACATTCCACATCAGCCAACCCCTTGCAGTAGTCAAGAATGTGCATTTTCAGGCACAGTAGGGAGTCGCAAGGCACATTCAATAAGCATTTCATGTGGAGAGAATCCTGTTCTTCTGTCAGGAGTGCTTCAGAAACTTATCAACACTAAGGGCAGGGCATCTCGCCATTTCAGAGAAGTAGCAGTGGCGGCCGCTATTTACCGGGGGTGGCGGGTGGGGTGAGGAGGAGAGGGGGTTGTAAATTAAAATAATATATAATAAAAAAACACTTACCTTCAGGCAGTCCACCCGGTCCGCAACCGCCTCTCAGTCCGCTCACCGCCACCATTCGCTCCTCGGAAGCAGGAGCCAGGAAGCACCCAGGTTCCTGACTCTCCTAGCCAAGCACAACGCTGCAAAGCAACATTGTGATTGGTCTGAGTTCCGTGGTTCGGCACTCAGATGGGGAATGTGGGCCTGGGAATGTTCTGCACCCAGGCTGTGATGCAGCCTGGGTGCCGAACATGCAAAGTGCGCATGCCTGTTATGGTCGGGCCGAGAGGGTCGTCCAAACAGTTATGGGCACTTTAGAGTGGAGCAACCACTCCTCCTCCTGACGACTGCTCTGGCAGTCCAGCCCACCCCACACCAGGAAACGGAAAACGAAAATGATAATACCGCTGGTTATTATCATTTTAGTTTTCCTTTAACTACTGCTCGCAGAGAAGTGGGGTGACGCTCCTCCGCCTTAGCGGAGGAGCCGCTACTGAGAAGTTAATGCGCTTACTTTGGCCAAATGGGATTTCAGAGTCCCATTAAGTTGCTCAACCATTCCTTGGCAACTATAATGCAATCTCTGTTCCACTTGTAGTGCCACAGAAAGAATGCTAAGGATCTCATTATTAAAATGAGTCAATACAATATGTTACTCCATTCATGTTTGCTTATAATGTCTGAATATGATTACCTACTACAAATGTTTGTTTTATTTATGCATGTTATTCAGCATTAAATCAGTACTTTTCAGCTAAATGCATTTAATCTGAAAAATAAGGAAAATTCGCTCTATCACCAGCAATAAGAATCACTATACTACTTCCCAAAGATTGGATGGCTACTCATTTGAATAACAAGGGTGCTGGTGTTTAACCTTGTTCAGGAGGATATTTAATTATCAATGCTACGTATTCAATTGACCGGAGATTGTGTCTTTTCCTTCGCACATACACACACAAATTTGTACATGGTGGCCGGAAACTCTTTAGAGAGTTATACTATGCTATTTTGATTGATGATCACGAACTGTACTGTATCTCTCTTCAATTGCTTTTTCACAAGTTAATTTTAAAAAGATGAAAGTATGCAAATAAAAATATTATATTTAACTGCATTGACAGCTTTTTTAGAGGAATAGCTAGGAACACATGCAGAATTTACCATCCCACTACATTTTCATCCACGCCCTTAAATCGGGTTGCTAAATGTTGGTTTTCCAATTGAGATTCAAAGTCACGAAACACCGGGGTGTGTCCATTAAAGTATGGGGGATGTTTTTGTAATCACTCGGAATCGAGCCTGAAAGAACTACCCACTCAAAGACCTTCAAGAAAGCAATGAATGCATATATATTAAAGGAACATTTTGAAACCCAAGAGGCAATTTATAGAAACCACGCACCTTCAGGAGTGCGAGGGGAATCAATAGGATTCACAGAGAGCACATGGGTGTTAAAAAAGACAGTCCCAGGACACTGGTCATTGGAATGTCTAGAATCTGAGTATCACCTTAGTCTCTTAAGCGCTGCTAATGGGCAAAAAAAAGACGACACGTAGCACTCAACAAAAAAACAAACAAATATGGATGTCATTTGATCTCAAACAAAAAAACATAAAACCAAACCATTTAAATAAGCAGATTCAAAAACGTAATGTCTATTTATTTTGTGGTGAGTTTTTTGTCCGGGGGCTTAACATCACTTCTTATTTCTTCTTTTCCATACATGGTTCCCGTCTTTTATACATTATAATATTTTTTTTGCCTTATTTACCTTTTGCTTTTTCCTGCGGAACTTCCCTGCTACCTTGTATTTTTTTCACCTCTCTCAATGCACAGTCATACCTGCACGCCTGGTGAGGTATGCTCCATATTTATTTATTACCTATGAGAATAAAGCATGAACTCACTAGATTTGCGTTAAAGGACCATTTTATCAATGTTAGAGCAGACAAATCATCGCAACCGCCATTTGTCAAAGCACAAATAGAAACCACTCATCACCTGAGCAGCTAGGGACCAACCAACCTTCCATCCTTCACAATATGCTGTGTATCCTGGCCCTCCGCAAATTACATCTGCCTGAGGGTTAGCCCTGTGCTACTTGAGGAAATCATGTACAAATGTTCTCCATCTTTCACGTTCTGCACTTTACAGGGATTGAGCTCCTCTGGATACAACTGTGCTACCATGTTATCATACATTTTATTTATTCGTTTTAATGGCCGTCACTCCTTTGATGTAAGATATCTGTTCTGAATTATATTTGACTCTTTCGCGATAAAATAAAAATGAATAAAGAACTTTTGATGATGATAATGAGAAAGCATGTCATAACCTTCTTCTTGCAGGAATCCTAATTCCATTTAACAGAAATTCCATTGGATTGGGAGTGACTGATGTTGTACCCCTAAAGGTCTATGTGGTATTCTTACTGCCTACTGAGTTCTTCATGCTGGCTTTTAATAATCAAATTGGTTATGAACATTATCTACCCCATCTGCAGGGCAGTTACTATTCTATGATTAGAGTGAAACCATAACTGATGATGGCTTAGTATGTTGTAAGCCTCCAGATGCTTATTGTTTAGCGACAAATATGTCTATATTTCAGTCACGGCTCCTGGAGGGAGTGCTGCGTTGCGGTGGGGCGGGGGGGGGAGGGGCAGGGTGGGGGGTAGTAAACTCCGGCATACGGCCGGAAGGAGTGAAGTACATAAATAAATAGAGAAAACGAATTACATTGCGTGCGCCACATCGCCAAATGGCGATGCGGCGCACGCAATGTAATTCATTTCTTTATTTATTTATGTACTTAACTCAGTTCGGCCGTATGCCGGAGTTTACTACCCCCCACCCTGCCCCTCCCCCGCCACGCCCCACCGCCCCGCAGCACTTCCTCCAGGAGCCGCGGCTGCTATATTTTTGCATTGAAAGTTAGTCGATCATTGTGTCTATGATTCTTGCGCTCAGTAATAGATGTGCCTGATTCTTTTAAACCAGAAGGGGTCACAGTCATTGTTTAAAAGTGAGTGTATTTCTTCCACAGTGATAAATTTACAACATTCAGGAGTATGAGGGCAAATAAAACAGCAGAGGAAACTGCAGAATGTCTTACCCTTTGTCATGTGGATATCGCCCATACATTTCGCTGTCTCATATATTAAAAAAATAGCGCAACGTTCCATATTATGCAAAAAGGTTTTAGCACAAATTGTTGGGAATGCATAATGTACAGATGCGCAGATGCGCAAGTGCTTAAAGGTAAAAAAAGAGATAAGAGATGGCAGCCACTCACAAAGCAGATAGGTCTGAGAAGAAGTCTAGTGCCCACAACTGGGTCACATTGTAGTGTGTTGGCTCTGTTTTTCCCCCCCAAAAAATAATTGATTTCAGTAGTAGATACCCAAATGAATTGCAAGCCATCTGACAGGTTAAAACGATGACTTTATCATAGGTCAAAGGCATCGGTTTAACAATCACCAAGATTTCGGTTACGATGACAGTAATTTGATTATTGAAACTGGTAATGCTGTAACAAAAAATTTGAATTGACTACAATAATACTCCTGTCTGGGAGGATCAGGAAGTTATTGATTATTTCGATAGTTCTTTGGACTGATGGCCCAGGGGGACCTAAAAAATGGAGCCAGAAGGATGTTTGATGTAAATATTGTGCCCTTAATTTCATTTTTTCATTTACAAATTACACCATTGCTGTTAAAAATAGAAAACCTACACTGAATGTGGTCATATTTCCGTGGCACTATTTATGTCAAATGATATTTCTGACTAGGACATTCCACCCTGACAGGAGGAAAACTAATTTTGTGTAGCCAGGAATCGGGTTTTACCTTACTGATGAAATCAATGTCGATCCAAAGGTCATCTTTTTGATATCCTGGCTGCCTATCCACAAAGACATTTTGGAATACATAAAGAAGCAATCCTGTAGTAATTCCTTTACATATTTATAAATGGCTTTGAGAATTGGGCCCAAAATATTAAACATGGGAATGTTCAGGAAATATCTATATGGAATCAGTACAAATGGAGAGGACTGTGTCTTCTTTGCAATTTTACTAATCGGGAGTTGGATGTTTCAGGGCTGATTCACAAAGGCATGTAGGAGTGCGTAAAGGGGTACTCCTGTAGTACTATTTCCCATACTCGTAAATTATTTTGTGAATTGGTCCCATAGTTCTACTAGTTGTGGTTGTTTCAAAGATGGTCCAGTAAGCTCCCTCACAGTTAACCAGTTTGTACATGGAATCCCTTTTCTGTAAGTCTATAGCTTATTGGGCAAAGGCCTATTTACTAATCTCTTATTTCTCTTTTCAGTAAAATTATTGAGAGACTGATTCTTGGCCATTGGGTGAGACTTTTAAAACGTAAGCTATTATCACTGTGACCTGACCATATATATGGCATAATAAGATGATTGCTTATAGCTCTCCAATGAGACTGCATGTTTGGCGTTTATAGTGGGTGGAAAACTAAATACATTGAACAAATTTAGCTGGGACATACAATGAAGAAAGTCTGTAGCCAAAAAAGAAACATAGTACATTTTTCATCTAGTCATGACGTGGATCTGTTAAAAGATGAGAGCTTGTGGCTTTATTTGCCCACTTCACTGTGTGATCCCAAAGTCATCTCGACTGTCAGAGTCATGACATTTGGCCCAGTTTCTTCATGGTAAATGCCCATTAACAGCTCCTGTTCTGAAGATCTGAGGGACGAGTCACAAAGACATATGAGGGTAGGTAAAATAGTACTCCTCTAGTATTCTTTTTAGATACTCTTACATACCTTTGTGAATTAGCGCAAAAACAACTAACATGAGAACACAATGTGAATACTCAGGTAATATTCATACGTATTTGGTACAAATAGGTAAGACAGCGTGTGCACTCTTTGCACTTTTACTTCGGAGAGTTGGATGTTTTGGGGTTGAGTCACAAAGGCATGCAAGAGTATGTAAAAGTGCACTGCAGTACTACTAATTAGTCCGACACTTACACATGCTTTTCGACTCATCCCCCACAAGTTACAGAAACCTGATTGCAGGAGGAGGGGCCAATTTGCCTCAAATAACCTCCACTCTCTACATGAAGGTAATTGTGGTAAGGTGATTTCTCATCTTCTTTCTTTCATTGACATCTCTCCCACTGTTCAGCCTGGTTGAGTGTAGAATGTGTGATGATGTCATGAATGCTTGGGTTGCTTGGAGATCTGGTGTGTGTCAGTTGAAGATTGCAGGCTGAGCAGCAGGGAGGCTGCTCCTGGTGGGGCTACGTTATACCAACTTACCATCTTATCTACCATTCTACATCTTGTGTAACTGGAACTTAATAAAGCATCATCTTTGGAACTTTTTACTTGGCTACTTGTGGACTCCTTTACTTCAACATTTTGGCGACGATTTGGACTTAGAACCTACAAATTTTGAACTGTGTTATACAAGGAACATTGAAACTGGAACCAAAGAATTTATCAAAAAAACTGCAACTTAAGGATATTCAAGCTTGAAGTATCTACGTGTATATTAAGTTCAACTTAAAGAAACTGGCAGCCCCCAGCCCCACCAGTGACCTTAATATCGGTTAGCCTCAACTTGGGCGTGCCAGATTCTACTTCACAAGCTTGTGCCTACATACGACGTCATTCTGGAGATTCTCTGGCAGATTGTGGCTATTTTGGACTATTGCGCCATAGTGGCAGTTTTATTGCTGTCTCTGTGGTTTTAAAAATATGCAGCGCGTGATTCTATCCACCCGATCTGGCAGAGTGACTTGTGTGAGGAGCGGCACCTTTGGTGAGTTGATGCGCATGTTTGGAGAAGCAGAGACTCTGGCCGTGTGTTATCCGGTGAGTGGGGGGCACTTTATTTTGCCTATTTGGATGCCTATGGCAGTTGAACCGCTGCCATTCATACTTCTCATGAGCCTCCCACCGCGCGCACACTCTCAACGCGCGCAGCCTTACCGATCTAGTGATGCCCTCATGCTATCTCCTATGACGTGTGCACCCTCTTCGGGTCCCTTGCTGTGGTGGACGTTTTGGTGCACCCTGCTGCCGCTAGCCATCCGGCGCTGCATCGTGGAAGAGTGCCGCCATATTGGGTTTGGAACTTCACTCCTAACTTGCAATCTACGTTGTGCTGTAAACCCTTGCCAACCCCGTTTCCAAAAGTTTCGTCAAAGGTACCTGTCGGCTGCAGCTTTGTCTCTATTGTCTGCATCCCTTGTAGACCTTCGGTAAAGGGACATTTAAAAAAAAAAAAAATCTTCAATCTGCACAACGAATTCAATCCAAAGCCACATGAACAAGAAAAGTCTTCATTGTCATTCCTGAGCACCGGGCAGTCGTGCTGTGTGCGTCTTGTGTCTTTAACGTCCTTACATGGCTGTGCATATTGTACTACGGACATGTGTGAAGCGTTTGCCGTCAGGGATAACCGGAAAGCAACATTTTCTCAGCATGTGTTTTCTTCGACGAACCTGCGGTTCCTGGTGCAGCCCGAGGCTAATGTTGCTGTCATTACTTCTTCTTTCCTGCTGCGTGTGGGACTGTACTTCACTTCGGGTGAGCTATCGCTCATCGGAGTAAAAGACTTCTTATTTATTTATTTTTATTGTATGCTTGATACTGTGTTAGGGTTATCTACTCTTGTGTTACATTATGAATTTCCTTCGTCTTTTGTGGTTTTGCCTGTTGAAAACAGTTACAGGTTACAGGTTACATTTACATAGTACAGTTATATAGTTTTTGCTTATGACTCTACTTACCTTGTATGCGTACAACGCAGCCCTTGCGTTTTTGGGTTGACTACAGTGTTTTTCACGTACTGGTCCTTTACCAGTCTTTGCGTGATTGGGTTGTTTACAGGTGGTTTCTTTTGCTGTTTTTGTGGGTGAGTGTATCCCAGTACAGTTTATTTTTCTTTTACTGTGTGTGAGGTGGTGTGTTCCTCAGTACAGTGTGCTTATTGCTTTGAGTGCTTGCCTGAGACTTCTTTTGTCCTTTTAGGCGTTCTACGCTGTTTTTGCGGTATTGGGTTGATTGCTTACTTTTTATTACTTACTACGTACGTACGTTTTTTTTTCTACTTTCTGTGTTTTGGTCCGGTCTGGTTTTCAGTGCTGGTTCGCTGTGTGCTTTACGGCCTATTTATTTCTACAATTTATCTTGTGTTTTGCCGTTGATTGGATCTGATTCACAGATTGTAGGGGTGCCTGAGACGTCAGGTGTACGAGTGTTGTACGTGTGTTGCTGGTGATGTTTGTTCTTACTTACTTGCTTACCATAGGGTTCAGTGGTCTTGCATCTTGGTTTACTGTAGTGCGTTTGGGTGTACCTATGTTGCCTTTTTCTGGTATTTCAGGGGGTATGTACAACATGGTGTGCGGTGTGCTTTATAGCGCCGCGTTTGTGTCATATTGGTTATTTCCCAGAGTTTGTTTTCTTTATGTATGGTCGTTTGGTTGGACATTTTTCCTGGCAGTTTCTGGGTTGTGCGTGTATTTTAATTTTTTTTTTACAGGTGTGCTTTTGGTGGTTGCCGGTTAGGGTATTTCTTGGCATATGTTTTTTCTGGTTTGTGCCTTTTCTTTGTGAGAATAGGGGATGGGTGTTCGTGTGTTCTATGTTTTGCATTCTTTGGTGCCTGTCCACTTGATGCCATGTTACTCCTTTCTATTTCTCAATTGTTGTTGAATTTACATCTTTGCATTTCTTCATTTATTGTTCTTTTCCTTAGTTTTTCTCTTTTGTTGGTGTAAAGAAAGAGGATGTGTTGTAAGGTGATTTCTCATCTTCTTTCTTTCATTGACATCTCTCCCACTGTTCAGCCTGGTTGAGTGTAGAATGTGTGATGATGTCATGAATGCTTGGGTTGCTTGGAGATCTGGTGTGTGTCAGTTGAAGATTGCAGGCTGAGCAGCAGGGAGGCTGCTCCTGGTGGGGCTACGTTATACCAACTTACCATCTTATCTACCATTCTACATCTTGTGTAACTGGAACTTAATAAAGCACCATCTTTGGAACTTTTTACTTGGCTACTTGTGGACTCCTTTACTTCAACAGTAATCAACTCTAGTTCCTTCTTCGGCTACTCATTACCAAAAGTAATTCCAATATATGGCTGACATTGGCAAATTGTCAGTGCTCCATTGGAATCAATAGAGAAAGTGACTAAATCACTTTTTGCTGTGCCTTTTCCAGTGAACTGAAAATAAACCATTGAACGAATCTGCAGGCCATCTGCATAAAACATGCCTGTTTTGCTAACTTTGCTGAATTACCTTATCATTGCAGTAAAGCAAACTGCTCAGCAGAATTTTGCAGGTTGATGTTCATTCTTTTTCTAACCTGAAGCTGAATGGCACAGAATGCATGATTGCACCAACAATTCTGGATTATCAGCACTGGTGATGGTGCTATTTTGCCATGCCATTTGGACTGAAAGAGTGGTACAAAATTGATTTTTTGCATTTGTTAGTCGGTGCAAATGTCACTATTGCATTGTCCTGGTGGTGCAAATGTTGATGCACTCATTTGCATAAATACCAAGGTAATCTACGTAATCTGGTCCCAGAAAACAGACTTCTTTCAAAAACCATGCTTGTCTTGCAATTCTAAATTGATAAAGAGCGATTTATTAGAGGCAGTGAAAGATATTTATAGGGCACAAAGATCTGCGCCTTAAGTGGGTAATGCTACAAATCGTTTTTAGCCTTAATGGTTGAATTTATGTTTTAGTTAGCGCTGTGTGTTATTGCATGGATCCACACTTTGTGAAGCTTTGCAAACCTCAAAAAAAGAATAGGTGACATATATAGAATCCTTTGTGCTAGATTGGGTATAGGAAAGGATGTCAACTGCCAATACAAGGAGACAGCGCTTAATTTGTGAAAGAAGAGTGCCAGTGACCGAAGCTCTATTTAGAAGCTGGTGGCAGATGCATTTAGAGGGCGGTGCGTGGAATACCAAGGCTGGTAGTTTTCAATCCACTACAAAACACTCCTATACCCGTTTCCTTGCTTTTGCAGGTTCCTGCTATCTTCCTTTGTGCCTGTGTTGTCGCATTTCTCTTCTTCTGTCTTCCGATCAGTGAAAAAATAAGTGCAGGGCCCAGAAAATAAGTGCAGGTGGTCCACAGTAGCGGCTGCTACTGAGCGCCGGTGGTGGTGGTGGGAGCGGAGGGGGAATACAAAAAGAAATTGACTTACCTGGGTGCCGCTTGGTGCCGCCGGGTGCCATCGCTTCTTCTCCGTCGTCTTCTGGCGCAGCAACTCACAGAATCCCGTGTCCAATCACAACGCTGCCTTACAGCAGCATTGCGATTGGTCTGAGCACCATGGTTCGGCGCTCAGACAGGGGCATGTATGCTGGGCATGTTCCCCACCAGGCTGTGTAATGCAGCCTGGTGGGGAAGATGCAAAGTGCGCATGACGGTTTTGAGCCGGCCTAGCAGTCATGCGCACTTATGGTGTGTGCTTAGCACTCCTTCCCCTGCCCCCTGCATTGGCCAGCCCAGCCCCACCTGCCCCTCCCCGCACCCAAGCAGGAAGGAAAACAAAAATAATGATAACATTAGTTATTATCATTTTCCTTTTCCTTTTTTCACTGCTCGCAGAGCAGTGGGGCGACGCTTCTCCGCCTTAGCAGAGGAGCTGCCGCTGGTGGCCCACACTGGCAACCACCGGTTCAAATTAAACACCGCAAAGAGACAAAGGGCTCCATTACGAGTTGCATGGTACTAGCGTGGTGCAAACACTGCACCCATAAATATCAGTAATGTAAAGAAACATCCCAGAAGGTGCCATGTAACTATGAGTTAATTTCCACGGAAAGAGGAGTAGCCATGTGGACCTATTTATTTTAGCTGGTAAAATTGGGCTTGCAGTTTGGGCCTTATGGAAATCTAGGTATGGGAACACCAGGCTAGTTGTGGTAGGCGGGGCAGAGCCCCACCCAGGGATACTGCTCTGTTCTACTCCGAATCCAATGTCATCGTTAGACATTCAATCACATATTAATCCTTTTTTCTTCTTCTTATAATTATTATTATTATAAAAATTATTATTATTATCAATATAGATCATTTGTTCAGCATAGCATTCCCTCTTAAGGACTATCTTAGGGCTGTACAACTTACTGACCTAATGGATTACATTCTGAGAGTATTGCAGAGTCAGGTGTGTAGTGTACTCATAAGCAGAAAAAGTTCTTAAAAAAAAAATTAAGGGATGTGAAGATTGGGTTGGGGGAGGTGGGGATGAATCAACACAGCGGGCGGGGAGAAGCAAGTGGGTGAGGGAGAAGCAACAACATGGAGAGAACACAGGTGACAGAGAGCAACATGCAGTGCGGGGACAGAAGTAAACAGCGAAGAGAGAAGAGCAACACAAGTGTTGGTGGGACTAAAGGAACACATGGGTAGAAAGAACGACAGGGGGGAGAAAACACTTGAGGGAAGTCATCTGGAAAACACATGCACTCTCATGGATTGCTTAAACTAAAAGAAAAAAGCTGTTTCATAAAAGTGAGCAGAGGAAGCACTTAAGCCAGCCAATTAAAAAAATTGTAAAACAGCTAGGCTCCCAGGGAGGGACAAACACAAGATTGGCAAAAAGCCATCAATTAAGAAGCAGTTACTTGAGAGTGATAAGAAAGCTAACCAATGCAGCGCAATTGGTTGGCTCCACATTGGCAAACCCACAATGTGTCTTTCACAACCAGAAAGCTTACACTGTCTGGTAGGTTCGAACTAAAGAGGGTTTACTTCTTTGGCGCCATTATTCATAGTCACTCGGCGATGGATGAAAGGAACATGACAGATGACACAGGCTTTGAAATAATGTTTAGAAAACCCTTCTCGATGGGCAGGAAAAATTGACTTTACAGGAGTACAGCTGGAAGAAAAAATTTCTAGCAAAGCAAAAACAGCTGCGGAGGAATTATCTCTGCTTTGCAGATTGTTAGACCTTTTATCCTTAGGGTGGTCTTTCCCCAGACCTTTTACCTTGTGCCTCCCATTTTTGCTGGATCTTTTTGTTGGCCTTAGGACTCTGGGCACTTTACCACTACTGACCAGTGCTAAAGTGTACGAGCTTCTCTTCTAAACATGATGACATTGGTGTATACCTGATTGGCACATTTGTTGTACTAGTAGGTCCCTTGTAAGGTGGTATACCATATTCCCAGGGCCTGTATTTCAAATGCTACTGGTGGGCTGTAGCACTGATTGTGCTACCCACCTAAGTAGTCTTTTAAACCTGTCTCAGGCCTGCCACTGCAGTGCCTGTGTGTGCAGTTTACTGCCACTTCGACTTGGCATTTAAAAACACTTGCCATGCCTTAAACTCCCCTTTTATTACATATGTCACCTCTAGGGTAGGCCCTAAGTAACACTAAGGGCAGGGTGCCATTTAAGTAAAAGGTAGAACATGTATTCTTATGTTTTGCAAGTACTGGTAGTGACAACCAGCCTATTTTGTTTTTTACTACTGTGCGGCCTACCCCTCTTGTAGGTCAGCATTGGGAATTTCTCAATACACTTTTAAACTGAAATTCCTGATCAGAGACGAGTAGCTTTTCCATGTTTCATATCTTTAGAATGGTAATGATAAATCCTCCTTACCGGTGATATTGGATTTCACATTACTGTTTTAAAAATGCCACTTTTAGAAAGTAGACATTTCTTTGCACTTACTGCTCTATGTGCCTGAAAGCCTGTGTATGATACACGTCTGGGGTGGGCGACAGATACACTTTGTGCATTCTGTCAAGACAGCCACAAACACGAGAAGGTGAGGCTCATCTGCATTCTGAGCACTCATCTGCATTTATCTGCATTCTGATGGGTCTTCCTGGGCAGGGAGGAATGGGAGGGGCTGACAATTACACTTCAATAGGTAGTGTCCTGTCCACACGCAGAACCCTGATTTACCCCCAACAGATAGCCTGGCAGTCAGGACTGGGTTGAAAGGGATCCTTATGCACTTGAGAGAGCTGTGTTGAAGTCACCCCTACATCAAAGGCACTTTTGGGTATAAGTACTCTGACCCCCTAAAATCAGACACTTCTGGATCTTGACCTGAATCTCTGTCAGAAGGACTGCTGTGCTGCTTAATGGACTCACCTGTACTGCTTTTCTAGAAGGTGTACTTTTCTGCTTGTTGCCCTGCTGCATGCTGCTCCCTGATTCTGCTGAAGGAGAGCTGGACTATGCTTTCTCTCCAAGTGATCTCCAAGGCTTGCCTCCTCGTTTCTAAAGTCTCATGGACACACAAGACGTCCTACAATTCTGCTGGTGCTGCTGAACTCTGCCTTCTGTGCATCCTACTCTTGCCGAAGGTGCCCTCTCCAAGTTCTGGGCCTCAGAAGTGGGTTCTGCAGCTGCTTTGCTACAAAAGTGATGCATCATCACCACTGCGCCAATTGGAAACGATGCAGTGCCCTTCGACGCAAACGCAATGCTGATCTGGAGACAACCCTACCCAGTTTGACGATGACGCTGCTCTGATCCAAGGTCCTGATCGCGAGGCTCTACTTCGACTCATCGACCCGACTGTGAGGTTTGACGATGACCCAGTGCCAGTCTGAGGTCCCGACCATGATGCTCGACTGTGACGAATCGACTTGCATGCATGAATCAGAACTGACGCATTGCCTTCACTGCGTGGAGAAGATCAACGCATTTTGCTGCTTGCAACAGGAAAGGTACTTTGCTCACAGGGGCCAGCTTGGGTCCTGTAGCTGGCCTACGCTTCCACGACGTTGGCCCGAACTTTGACTTTGTCCTGCTCAAAGTAACCTTTTTAGCGCCGCTTGCTTCTAAGAGCTTAACTGCATTTATTCCTTTAAATTTCATTATGTCAACTTCTATACATTGGATTTTTGTTGTTTTGGTCTTGTTTTGTTCAGAATATAATAATCTATTTTTCTAAACCTATGTGGAGTCTTTATGTGGTGTATTCGTTGTTTTCTCTGTGTGTGTGTTGCACCAATACTTTACACATTGCCTCTTTTGATAAGCCTGACTGCTCTGTGCGAAGCTACCAGAGGGTGAGCACAGGCTATCTCTTAGTGTGTATCTAGCTTACTCTGACTAGAGTGGTGGTTCCTGGCTGGCCTGGGTGCTTACCTCAACAAACCAGGAATCCCATTTCTAACACAGATCAAGTCTTCTAATCCAATGCCTGGAGGACTTTGCATGACCGTTTCTTCCTGAACTAGGCAGCTTCTTATTTTATGTTGTGTAAGATGGTTTAATATTTATGTTTGTTTATATATTTTTATGTGTGTTTGTTAATATGCTTTTATGATTACTATTTTGTTTACGCATAAAAGTAATATTTGACAAGTTTTAAACATGTGTAATTCCAAGTTGCAACAACCATAATACTGAGTTTTTAATATCCATCCCCACTTATATTGACACCACAATTTCGACTGCATTTAGTGGAAGTCAGTAGACGTGGAGTTAAGAGCAGTAAGTCTATAATTCCCTATCTATGCTTACCTTGATTGTACATTAAAGGTCAATATTTGTGTAGGTCGATATTATTGGCCTCGATATGCTGACATACAACAATGGCAGATACTTTCCTTTGGTACAAATCTTCTGACCTTACCAGGTAGTAAGAGCTAGAATCATTGCATGCTGTCCTCCAGCGCTCCAGCCTGTCACATAAAACAAAGATGGTGGCCATTTTGAATGCTCTTAAAAAGACACTGAGGAGCAGCATGGATTATAATTTAATTGCACATAGACATATGGGACATAGCAATGTGTGACTCACTCTATGCTCTTCTTGCTGATGAGACCCCAGTACGTCTTATATTTTCAATCAATAACCTGAACCAGAATCCATTGATAGCTATAGTATAATAATTGTACTTGAGGCTTGCGAACATCACTCCATTCAGCCCAGTTCCAGTGTCCCCTCAGATCTAAAAGCACTGTGATATGATCGGACTTCATAACTCAACCAATGCAACTGCTAAAAGTTCTCTGAAGCTGGAGGACTGCCACTAATAACATGTTTATTCTAGTATATTTAACGTGACTGTCACATAGCTGCCAAGGTTTCAGATTGCCATGTGTGACATTTTCATAATTTCAGTGTAATTATGAGTGACATTTCAGCAAATATGAGTGACACTTTCTCGTGAGCAAAATCAAGCAATGAAGTCGAGGGAAACATATAAATATCTGAAATTACACCCATTTGAGCAACGAGAAACTCCAAGAAGATCCGAAAACTTCTAAAAAGCACCAGAAATGGTCTCTCTGTCTACGTGGGACCCAGCCCAACAGGAAGGATGCGTGAGAGCCTAACATGAACAAGTTACACACAGAGGCATCTCACCTGCCTAAGTGTCCCACTGTCTCAGTTGACTGCACCGTGCACAGACTGTCAAGGATAAGAAGGAAGAAAAGAAACAACAGGAGCAGGGAGAGGAGAGAGGGAAGGGGGGAGGCAATGGGAGTAGGGAGAGTGGTGAGAGGGGAGGAGGTAGACAAAAGGAGAAGAGAGGTGAGAGAGGGAAAGAGATATAAAAAAAGGGGCATAGGTGAGATTGGAGGAAAGAGAGGGACAAAAGCAGAAAGGGAATGGTAAAAGAGAGGGAGTAACAAAGGGAGGGTGTGACAGGTAAGTAGGAATAGAGGAAAAAGGAGGATTTGTGATAGGGAGGAAGAAAAGGAGGAGGAAGAGGCGTCGAGAAAGACAAAAGAACTGAGACAGAAAAGAGGTTAGAGAAGAGGTTAGAAAAGAGATTTTCAGGGTTGTCAGGGGGAGGGCATGGTAATCTCCAGAAGCCAGTATCGCTGAAGTCCAAATAACTGACATGCTAAAGGCCACATAAACACGTGAGAAGACAAAACTTGCACAGTTTTGAAAAATAATTGTGAAAATGGGAAACAAATTGTGCAAAATAGTCACAATGTACAATTAAACCTTCTAGCACAGGGAAGGGCCCCAACCGATTCTATCTGGGAACAAGGCAGAAAATAACTTATAAAACGTAGTAAGATTCATAAACTGAATGTCGACTTTTCTGCTCTTTTTCAAATTAAGAAAAACACTGACATTATTGTCCACCCACGTTTCCTTATACTCACTTCACGGCTGAAACCAACAGGTTTGCTCTTGGACACAACAGATCACTGCCAGGCCATTACTACAATCCGTTCTGTAACACATGCGGCACCCAGCCACTGACTGCAGGCAGCTCGTAAGTGAACTAGTACAGAAGGGTACTTTAGATAAGCAGGCCTATTAGGCGTAGAATGCAGCTTTGAAAGCCCAGCTAAGGCATGTTTCACACTGTCACATTAAGTACATTTTCGACAGGCACGTTTGACAGGTAACCACACAACGATAAATTTAAAAGGCAGTGGTGACAAATCCAAGGGGGGAAACGGTTTGACGAACGCACTCCCATGTTGCAAATCCTAGAAGGAAAAATGTTTGACTAAAGCACTCCGATATTTGTGACTGCATGCGCATTAAGAGCGGGGCATCCCGTAAACATGCATAAGGCACAAACAGTGTCTGCAGTGGGTGCCGCCTTCCCATCCACACCAAGAACAATACCCAGCTCAGCGTGCCAGTGTAGCGCAAGTACGAGACCAGCACTCACCGTGGGTGGAGGCCCAGGCTGCAGGTGTCCTACTCGGTAACACCTGCCGTCTTCGGGGACTCCCTGCCTTGGATGCTGCATCGGGACAAAGCCCCATCCAGACGACAGGTTGTGGCTGCCAGGGACGGCTGCTCAGCAACAGGCGCAGCGGCAAGCGCACGACTTGACTCCACGAGTCCCCTGCCACGCCACTTCTCTGGCGACGACCTCACTTCCTGCAGTGTGCAGGACCGCGTGAGGTCACATCGGGATAATGGGCAGGCCTCGGTGCCCCTGGTGAGTGTGGGCTGTGTCAGACTCAGTCAGTTACTCTGAGCCTGCCGCGCGGCGCCGCCGGGAATAATAATTAAGACAGGCTGGCAGGCGCGGCAGTGAGGCCGCAATTGTAACATTGTAGCACTTCAGCACTCTGACTCCAGCGAGCTGCATGATCCTTAACTGTTTATGAGCCAGACAGAGCGGCCTGCTGGTGGCAAGTCTGCTGGGAGCAGCAGAGCCAGCGCGCTAGTAGCACCCAATTCAGTGGCATTAAAAATGCGTGACAAAGCATTTCAGTGCGGTGATGCGGAACACCACACTGAAATGCGTTAGTGTCACACGTGATGCGTGATACTTGGCAGGACTGCTGTCAGATTAGAAAGCATATTGCTAAATTGAATAGACTTGAGCAACCATGAATCGTGAAGTATTTTAATGTGTGATTTGCTGTTTTCAGATGCATGAAGCTGCTTGTGCTTTTATGCGCTGCAGTGTGTAAAGTCATTTAACATTTGCGAGTTAGCAGTTGTGGTGCATGGTGGGGGCGATGGGGGGCCGTCAGCCCCGGGCGGAACCATATACCCTGCCCCCCCCTCCCACCGCTCTTACCTGCAGCTGTCACGGGACAGGAAACGCAAGAAGCGTCAACACCCCCAAATGCTGTGACCGCCAAAGGCCTAGCTACGCCGCTGCGAATTAGAGCTTCATCTTCAAACTGTGCATTTCAGAAACACTGAGCAAGGTTTGTTTATTCTCTTCTGAGCAGTGTTGTCTTATATAATGCACTAACTTGGAAAAATATTGGGTTACATTAATTGACTTTACTCCTGCAGGTGCATAAAAACAGGAGTTCAACTCTGGGCTGAGGCTGCGGAGCCCCTCATGATGTGGCCCCATTTGTGTGGGAAACTGCCATCAACAGCCTGTGATAATCGCAAGATTGTGAGACTGATAGCTCTAGATACATGGATTAGCTCGCAGCCCAATATGATTTCCATGCGTTCATTCATGCTATTATCATGCTTGTCTATGATAATCTAAGCAAGTTTTGTTTGTTAAACAAAGTTTCTTTTCAGTAACAGACTAGGGCTGCCATCACAAACAAAATCATATTAACCAATATATGGGGGTGGGGGAGCGGAGACAGGTGAATTAGGAGTAGGCCTGATGGAATCCTGGAAATCAGGTTGTGACCGCGCAGAGCCTGATTGGCACCGCAGAGCAATAGCACTGGCTGAATATGTATCATCTAAAAGGGATAATTGTAATTGTAAATGTATTTATATAGCATATATGACCCCTGACAAGGCATTGAAGCTCTTCTTTAGGAGAGTATCTTGCTATTCCGGAACCCAAGATTAGTAGTTAATAGGTTAGTACAACTTTTTCTTTCTTTTTTTCCCCTGTAAATGAGCTGTTTTAGGATGTTGTTCTTGATTTCTTGTGTGTTTAGTAGAGTTTGGGGTAGGCATAGAATGATTGGAGTGGATTTGAAAAGGGGAAGTAGTGAGTTGTTTTTGTAAGTAGTGGTCAGGTGTGCTTGTTAGTTGGGTGGCATGACTAAAAAGGAGGGGTGAAAGATTGATGTTTGGGAGTTCATAGTAGTCAGAAGGTTTGGGATGAGTCAGAAGGAGTAGGGATGGGAAGGAGGGAAGGTATTTGTTTTAATAATAGTCAAATTGTGATATATATATATATAGATATAGATATATATACACACACACACACACACAAATGGTCATTGATTAAGTTTTATTTGCTTGATTACCCCTCAGTCTAAATACTCATATGTACATTGAAGGGCTATATCAATATGGTCTGCTGTCCACATTTATCATGTGGTACTGTTTTTATTCTTTCAAATAACTGTAATTAACTTATATATACATAAATATACACATGGTACTTATTGTAGTTATTCATAGCAGGCATAGCCCTCTAAATATGCCCCTAATGTACATAGAAGCAGCAATAGTGAAATGATGTGATATACACATGTATTGTGTGGTGCAATATACAATTTTCCCTCATATAAATGTATCTGCTTATAACCAAAGGCATAGTACAAAGTACAATGACGTGTACTTGTATAATGACATCTCTTTTCCATACCGTGAGAAGTATAGTTTGTCATGTCTGTGTATACTGTTTGGTACATTCTTCAGTTGTGAGTATAGTCGTCATGTGGAGAAGAGCCAGCTTTTGACTAATCTTTTGAAGTGGAGATGGTTGTTTGTGAATCTTATGTTAGTGGGTAGGTGTGAGAGGCTGGCCTGGTATATGATGTCCACTAATGTAAGTGGGCACCTTGCACCAGTCCAGACAACCCTTATGGTGATTTAAGAGGTCTCAGACAACCTTAGAAAGCTATCCAAGTGGTAGCTGTGGAGAGAAGCCTTCAGGCTTAGTCTTGAAGGAGTGTAAAGCAGCTTGTTTGACCAGAATGCAATCTTATAGTATAGATTAAATGAAAGAGAACCACACAAGGTATTTATAAAAATATGTATTTATTATATAATACTCTCTAGTACGTTCCAGTATCTCCCACATGGAGATGTACACAAAGCACACAATATTAAAGCAAAGAAATCAGAGTAAATAGCACTAATACACAGTGGGCCCCAGGGGGGACCAAACCATATACAAAAAAAAAGGTATAAGAACTACGACTCGAGTCAGGACAATGTCAAGAGGACGTAAAATTGCTGGGACCCCAAGGAACCACCCAAGGTGAGTAGATAGGGACCCCACGGAGAGCGTGTGCAGTGTGAGTACACGACCGCGTGCTCCGTACAAGCCTATGTGCAAGTCGCGGTTGGATTTTTAAAGATTAGGGACCCTTCCCAGTGGACTTAGAGGAAACCCCGTGGAAGACAGAAGGTTGGAGAGCCACCCCACCCATGGATACCGAAGTACCCGAGTTACCTAACCCAGGAAAGCGGGGTGCATAGGTGTGAAGTGGCGTCGGAAACCGCCGTCGAACCCAATGGAGGACTTCGAAGAAGAGCTGCTGCTGGAAGAGGAGAAAGTGTCAGTTGGAATCCAAACACGGATTCTTGTTGAGGAGCACCTGAAAGCAGAGAGGACAGAGTCTGGGTAACTTGAGAGTGACCAGGGACTCGGTAGACAAATGCCCTCCGATGTCGGGTGCTTCAGGATAGTTGATGGTGACCTTGACTCTGCAGCTACGGGGACCAGGCGATGTTGAGGATGACCAGGAGCCAGATGTGAGCTGTACCACAAAAGATGTTGAGTGTTGAGGGGTCGGTGTCCAGCGGGAGCACCAATAAGCCTTGGCAAAAGCAACCCATGCAGGAAGTCAAGGAAGTGTACGGTTCGGACCAGCAAGGTCCAGGAACCTCACCACAAGCAGGGGAGTCAGGGCAAGCCCAGAGCAATCAGAGGAGCCCAAGGAAAACAAATATTACCCTCAATTGGACCCATAGGCCAGAGGCACAGGAGTCGCAAGAGGACCTCAGGCTGTTTCACAAAACAACAGGCCATGGAGCACACGGTGTGAGGTGGTTGAAGATCTTTGTAGGAAAAGTTGCCAGAGGTTGGAGCTACTTGGAGCCCAATGCACTTGTCACAGGATTGCCAAAAAACAAATGCACTTGCAAAAGTAAGCGGTGCATAGGGGTTCGGGTATTGCAGCCCCCACTAGGGATTCTGACCTCAAACATGGTGAGAGGGCACCTCGGGCCTTGAGGGACGTAGAAACCTACCTCCTATGTTGCTGAGCCTTTCGGAGTCCGTAGGAGCTCAGGATCAGCAGACCGGTCAGCAGTGTTGGGGTGCCTGTGAATGCAGGGGAGTGACTCCTTCACTCCAAGGGAGATTATCTTCAGGTGTCTTGGATGCTCCACAGGTCCTACACGGATCCTGTATGGTGCACAGGCACAGACGATGCAGCAGACTGAGAGGGAGACGAAGTCAGGCCCAAATGAAGTACAGAGTGCCCAGACGGTCGAAGTGCAGTGGTTTCAGTTCTGAATCTTGCCCACGACGAATCTAAGGTCCTACAGCCAGGTAAGTCCTTAAGTACCCACGGGAGAGGGTTGGAAAGATTCAGGGGACCCTCCCAGGGGAGGGTCTGGACATGGGGGAGGTTACTCCCTTGTCCTTTGTCCAGTTTCGCGTCAGAGCAGGAGCCAACAGCTCCCAGGACTGGTTTGAACTGGACTATGCACTGGGACACCAAATGTGCCCCACCTGCAGGTTTTCAGGCGCTGGCAAGCACACCCACCCAGCCCTAATACAGTAAATCCTGTCTGGGAGGTGGTCACACCTCCCTGTGACAGTATGCCGATTGTTCTGCCTTCCCCTGCTCGAGCTTGGCTCAGCAGCAGGAGGGCAGAAATGTGTCTCTGGTCGGCAGCAACCATTTTGTGCTGTCCGGAGCTAGAAGGCTGGTACTGGGAACACTGAGGGCCCCATGAAGTGCCTTCCTGGTGGGTGGAATCATACCTCCCACACCGGTTACCGGTATGATTCCAACATGTTTGACACCAAACACAATAGGGTTGGTTGCAGCCGTTTTTGAGATGGTCATCATGCGGTCACGTACTGCCCCTCTATATATAGTATATGGCTGCTTCACAGACAACCAGGGAGAATGGACTCCGTAGGCTGCAGGGGTGTCCTGCTCATGCAGGGGCACCCTCTCACTTAGAACCAAGCACCCTGGCCTGAGGATTGTAAAGGCCTGCTATAGGGGTGACATAGGTTTTAAGTGCAGTGACCCTTGGATATAGTAAACCTATATCTTAAGTAAGTGGTGCATGCACTGACTTACACAGGCTGCAATGGCAGGCCTGTGGGTCCATTTTGAATGGTCACTCATGGGTGGCATAATACATGCTGCAGCCCATGGGAGACCTCTGGGGTACCTATGCCCTGGGTACATGTGTACCATATACTAGGGACTGACAAGGGTACCCCAGTATCCAATCTGGGGTGTACCTAAGTATATGCATAACAGTTTAGGGAGAAAGCAGATAGACTGGGGTCCTGATTAGCAGGATCCCAGTCAGACTAGTCAAAAACAGCATTACATCCAGCAAAAAGTGGGGGTAACCATAAGAAGTAGATCCTACTTTCCTACAGTAGGGAATTCCATAGTTTGGCTGCTTGAATAGAGAAAGATGTTCCACCTATTGATTTTTTTCTTGTATGTAGGAATTGCGAGGCTGGGAGCCATTCTTGAGCATAGGTTTCTTTGTTGTATGTAGTTGTTGATTATCTTCCTGAAGATGAGTGGTCATTTCCCATGTATTGCTTTGTGTGATACAAAGCACTTTGAAGGAGGATCTTCTGGCAACTGATAACCAGTGTAGTGCCCTCAAGGCAGGGGAGATGTGTGCTTGTGGCTTTACATATAGGAGGAGTATAGGTGCAGCATTATAAATTCTTTGTAGTTTTCTCATAGTGGACAACGTTGACTCATGATACAGACCATTAGCATATTCCAATTGTTGATAGGACTAGAGAGATGGTAGCTTGAACCCTGTGTGTGAATCCTATATGTGGGAAGATATGTCACAGTGTTTTCATTTTGAGAAAGCTTGAATTGGCTACCTTATCCCCTTGTGGATTCATTGACAGTTTGGTATCCATGGTAAATGTTTACTTCCTTAGATATTTTTGGCAGTAGTCACAGATCGTCACGCCAGACGTAGAGAAGATTGTACGTTTTCCAGTCGCCACAGGTGACTATCTAAGTTTTTGAGGCATTTAATTTGAGGTGGCTTCATGTCACCCATCAAAGAGTTTTGCTGTTTTAATGTCCTTTGGGCTTTCCAATCTTAGTAGTATCTGCATTTCATCTGCGTAGTTAGAGCAGGTGCTGTCAAACCCTGTGATCAGATCTGGCAGTGTTTCATGTAGATGTCAAAAAGCATGGATGAAATGATTGAGTCTTGAGTCCTGCTTCAATGTTGTATGGGTTAGAAGGGAATGGGGGATATGTATAATATTTGTTCTGTTGTGTAGGGAGGATGTGATCCCAATGAGAGCTGTGCCCACTATTTTGGCTTCTTCAAGTCTTTGGATGAATGTATAATGATCCACTGTGTCAAAGGCTGCTGAAAGGTCCAAGAGAAGAAGGACAGCAACCCAATTCTAGTCCACTGTGTTTTTAAGGTCATCCCTGATAGAGATTAGGGCTGATCAAGTGCCTCTTCCTGTGCGGAAACCAGTTTGGGAGTCAGAAAGTATTGAATTGTCTTCAATGAATTGTGATATCTGGGCAAAAGCTGCTCTTTCTATGAGTTTGTCCAGGAATTATCCATTTGCTTTAGGTCTGTAGTTGTCGGGTCTTGATTATCCAGGTTAGGGTTTTTTAAAAGGGCGCATATGTATGCCTTTTTCAGGTCTTCTGGAAAAACCCTATCATTAAGAAGTTGTTGAAGAGTGTTCTTTTTGGGATGGCAGCTGAAGTTGATAGGAGGATGTTTTCAATATAACATAACGTGCAAGCTTTGCCAACTACCAGTCCACTACCAACAATGTGGTGCAGTCTTGAAACATTTCATACACCAGCAGACTCTGTACTGTCAGGCATTCCACTGAAATGTGTAGTAATACGTGAACGAGGAAGCCTATATAATCTACCATACATAGGGCCACTGGAAATATGAGGCAGAGGAGAACCAAATTATGCAGCAGGGTTCACTAAATTATGCAGCAAGAAAAGGTAAAATATGCAGCATAATTCAGCATATTTTGTGATAACATTACTTCATTATGTTGTCATTTTTACACTTGTTAACACAGTCTGGGTTTCATCTCATTATTACCAGTTTAACAACCAAATATAGCAATAAGCAACAGAGAGGTGACCAGTCAACCTTTGTGAAAGGCTTTACACTGAGTAGCAACACATGTTGCCGAGTTTTTAGTTACTTTTGATCCGTTTGGGCTAGAAACAAATTTTACTTTGTTAAAATCTGCAAAATCACATAATTCCAGTGGCCTAGACCATACAGCAAGATTCTATAAACATCAGAGAAACAATGACTTCTACTGAAGTCAAATGAAAGCTTTGCTAGCAGGAAGGCATCGAGAGCTGAGCTTGGCTTCTTATGACCAGAAAGGGTACAAACAGTAGGGACAATTCACAAAGGTATTTATGTGTGTGTGTGTGTGTGTGTGTGTGTGTGTGTGTGTGTGTGTGTGTGTGTGTGTGTGTGTGTGTGTGTGTGTGTGTGTGTGTGTGTGTGTGTGTGTGTGTGTGTGTGTGTGTGTGTGTGTGTGTGTGTGTGTGTGTGTGTGTGTGTGTGTGTGTGTGTGTGTGTGTGTGTGTGTGAAGCATTACTCCTGTAGTACTCCTTTATGTACTCTTACATGCCTTTGTGAGTTGGCCAAAAGACATCTAAAATCAGAATAAAATTAGAATAAACAGGAAATATTCATGTACAATTAGTAGAAATAAAAAGGACTGCGCCTTCTTTTAACTTTTACTAGTTGGACGTATCAGAGCCAATTCACAAAGTTGTGCAGAAGTACGTCAAGGAGTATTACTGTATTACTGCTTCCTGTACTCATGAATGCTTTTGTAAAGCAGCCTCACACTCTGTCGTCTTCAGGGTTGCACTGGCAAAAACTTTCAAACCAGCCCCACTCACATTCTCTTTTGCTTTCTTTCGCCATCCATTCATTTTCTATCTCTCTGTTTCTCTCCTCTATCTTTCTTTATCTCTCTGCCCTCTCTGATGTTTGTCTGCCTGTCTCTCTCCCAAAGCCTGCATTGTGCATGATGCTATCAACTTAGAAAAACGCCAGAAAAAGTGACAGAGGTGCCAGCATCGGCCCTGGTTCTTCAAAAACAGGTCATCACTGGCTCCAGCCCCCAGGGGAAATACCTGCTGGAATAAATGGCCAACCCAGCCCTGGTTGTCTTGTACTGTGCAGCTATGAATGGGTGTGAATATTTATGCTTTGGTTCAGACTTTCTTCACTGAAGCTCATTGATTGAACAAGTGCATGCTCACAACTGCAGGATCAGAACATGGCCTGACAAATGTCTTTATTTTACATATCTAATTAGTAAAAAGCTCCTAAGGCTCTGACCAAAAATCCAAAATGTTTCTCTTGTTAAAGATTACTAGTTTATTTATTCACACTTTGGTGTATCGTGCTGGTACTACATTGTTGTGGTTTAATAGAGCTGTACTTTGGGGCGAGTCAGAGTTGGTTAATAGACAGTCTAGCGCCGTGACTCTTAGGATACATATCTCGAGTAGGGAGTTGCAATTACGATGTGCCTTGGATCAGGAGAGTTTTTGGTGCTTGCAAGTAATAGAGAAAGTCTGCCTCCAGTTGTAAGTACTTTGGGAGGCAATGTTTTCCACTTCAAGTATCTAAGTGCAGTTTGTAGTTTCCTTGCATTAAAGAGATTGTTATTGAAAGCACGCTAAAGGTACCCTGTGGTTGAGGTTTGCCACGCTATCTGCAGACCGAGCCGCGGTTGGTCTCATGCACCAGAAAGAATGGTTGAAGTCAGTGTGTTTCTTGAAGGGGGGTCAATGCTGTGTGTGCCACAAACCGAAGAGCAGAGGGATCATATGATGTTGAGCTCCTTGCATCTCATTAGGAGTCTTAGGCCCTTATTTCGAGTGGCCTCTTACTACTGTTCTTGGTGGAAAGGGCAGTTTCCACCTACTTGGTACTACAAGTGGTATTACGGCTAGCGAAATCACTGCAGGTTTTTCTGGGGTTGTTATTCTCTATTACATATGTAATAACTTGGAATATGGCAGTAATTCTATATCCTGGGACTGCTGATACCGGAAGATGAAGTAATTGCGGATGTGAAATCACTGCACTAGCATTACCACCTAATTTGTAATGTGGGCCTAAGAGAGGGGACCCAAGCATATGAAACTTCAAAACTTCATTAAACAGAGGTCGGGACTCCTGTGGCACAAATTGTTATTATAATTATATTATATTTATGCAGCACATCAGGCTGACCAGCGCAGATGAGGCCAAAGTCATCCGGTTGCTAACAAAGTAAAAACACATACACAATGAAACAACAAAGTTTGACACAAAACAAACCTCTGCCGCATGAAACAGATATAAAAGAAAGAATGTTGAAGCTAAAATTACATTAGATAAAGGAAACACTGAGATGTGCTTTTCGAGGTTGGCCAAACTGAGGAGTCGGTGCACGGAATTGGTGGTGCCCGTTTTTTAGAAAGTTGTGGCTGCAGGAGAATAGAACTGTGACGCGGTTTTCTACAAATGAAAATGTGCTGCTTCCAAAGAACAGGTTGGCTATGAAAAGATTTAGAGGCCCGGACACCATATTTGGCAGCTAATAGGTATTGTTTTATAAATTGACCATCCAGTCTTAGAGGTAGCCGCAAAGTCAATCGTTCTGAGCTTCTACGGTAAATGTATGCAAGCCACATTTCTGCGTCAGCATGTGTTAGAAAATTAAACCCAGAGCTATTGGCTTTGCCAACGTGCTTTGTATATCCACGCCTACAAAAGTATTCTTTCAATCATTTGACAGAACCATATCGAAAGCAGCCTACACTCCAGCGCAAGATAGGTGTACACAAAACAATAACAACAATTGCTCAGAGATAGCAGTCACACTTATAAAAAAAAAAACCACTAGGGCGTACAGAAACGGTGTGAGAAACATATATTTCATATCATCTAAGATGGAAACCATAACTGCCACTTCATGGACTTTGTATAAATTGCATACAGGTAACAGGATTGAAGGAGGATTACATTAAAGGAAAAGCACACACAGCTTTCATTAATTACATGTGGGGCCCAATTCTTCCATTTATGTGAGGTGACAAGAGCATCAGACAGGGACGCCTGATCCAATGATTCTAGTATGAAAAAAGTCTTCCTAGTTTTTTTTATATAGAATAAGTAAAATTTCTGTGTTAACTTCCTCATTACTAATGATAGAAAGGTGACAGGTACCTCCATAACAGCCTGGAGTAGAGTCAACACTACAATGGGGCGAAAGTCATCACTCCCAACGATCTCCATCAGCATTCTTAGCTTCAGGCAGCAAGAGGTCAGCATCTACGAGCCAGAGTATTCCTTGAAGGGATAGCATTAGAGCCCAGAGGGAAACAGCACTTGGGGAAGCTAAAGGCAGACTTCATTATCATTTTTACCCATTACAGGTACAAAACCGCTAGAGGAAATTATTCTCTCACATATATCGCACCTTAGCGAGTGCGTCACTTAGCTGGTCACACATATTCTGTAGACCACCTTTCTAAATTCACTTTTCACATACGGTCCTGATGAAAGCCAGATTTAACAAGAGGCCTGGCTGGAACATGTTGACCACACTGGATGTGGGAGTTCATAGTCACCTCCACTCACATCCGCCGCCTTGTTTTTAACACTGACAAGGGCCCACCATTAAAATAACCCTTGTGGATACTGGGACCCTTAGGACAGTTTTTAACCTACACTCTCAACACCATCACCGCACACTCACTAAGCAAAACCCGCTCCGCTGTAGTCAGGTGTCGTAGCACACCCTAGGCACACTCGGTGCCCTGGGTGGGGCCCGATGATGAAGCATGCCACCAACTAGGTTGGTGGGTGAGGGCCTTCATAAAAAACAAATGTTTTTTCCTTATTCCTGAACACACATCTCGAGCTTCTACTCAATAGCTAGTTCTTTTTGATTTTCACAGACTTCATTATCTACCTTTCTTTGAGAAACAAAGGTTGAATTAGAATGAAGACGTTGTTATAGTTCTGCTTTTGTTTCTATGGTATGGAAATAAAAACAAGCCTATAATGAAGGCTACCTTGCCTTCTGACCATGTGAAGTGAAGGTCGTATAGGAATGGAGCCATACTTTTAGTTATGCATTTGTTGCTATTTGAAACAAAAGTCGAGTAGGAAGGGGTTCTTCATTATAGACAAAAGTTGAATAGGAAGGGATGCTTCATTATAGTTCTGCATGAGATAGACGCAAGAAGTAGGTCTATAATAAAGGCTTCTATGCTAAGGAGACTGGAAAACGAAAATATGTGACCTGTCCGCAGTGCAGAGATGCTGTGGTGGCCAAACAAAAATGGCCACAGGAGCTCAAAAGAATAAAAAAGGCATAGTTGGCCTTGATGGGAGTGCAGTGCAGCTTATTCAAGCTTAAAATGGAAAAAAAGCTTCTGGATCTTGCAAGACTTCAGGATGGCCAACTTGCCGTTCGGCCGTACTGATGTTTAAATAAGAGAACCAATTAGGAGGCCATGTTAAGCTACGCTCATGCTTGAGTCTTACAAATCTATTAGAAAATTCCTTACTTTCTTGTACTGCAGTGAAAAAGAAAATTTGCCTCATGTTTACAATATATATGTGACAAAGAATTGAATATGACATGATCTGTGTGTTGATTTGTAGTTTTCAGATATAACATTGTCATTCATACATTGGAATAAAAGCACTCCAATGAAGGTGGAATATGGAATGATACGACAATCAGCTAGTAGTATGTGCCGGGTGAGTAATACGCCTCTAAAGTCCAGTGACAAAAGCTCTGTTGGACAGCTGTGCTGTCAAGTCAGAACTGAAAACAAACATCCGGCCTGTCAAGGCAGCAAGTGCAAATAGGGGAGAATAGGCCACACACGACCAAATAGGCATGTCCTGTCCACCAGTTTGGCAACAGAATGGTAAATAGCCTTCAGTGAGTTAGGATACTTTCAGAAACCCAATCAGGACCGAATTCCCTCAATGTCCCAGGCAAAGAAACAAAGCTTCCACCACAGTTTTAAACACATTGACAGTTGTAAAAGTTTTACCTTTTTTAAAATGATAATTAAAATATTTAATTGGAATTGTACATGTTGGTACATGTTCATTAGAAGCTAACTAATTGAACTTGAGATCAAAACAAAATCAGGTGATTTAGTTTAATGAGCAATCTATCGGTTGATACAATTGGCAGCAAGCACCTTGAGCCATGACAGCACAAAACACGCACACACGTGGACAGATAAGAGAATGAATTTGGTCTTGCTGGGGTTAAATTTGTAGTATGATACTACAAATCAGTCCCTATAATCTGTAGGCTGGAGACCCAATGGACAGAAACATTGCAGATATTATAACTGGAGATAAAACTGTGCAATGATATCCATGGAGTTAAGAAGCAATACAAGTCATTCGTTTTGCAGGTTGAGCAATGATGGGGGAGAATATGGAACATTGAGGGAAGCCCTCCAGCTTGGGCAGGAGGTGCTGAAGAATAGATACCTTGCCTGACCCGCTTAGTTCTACCCCCAAGTAGGACACAAACCGAACTATCACCACACTCCTGATTTCCATCCAAAATGCTAAATAATACCTCACGTCCAAGAGTATTAAAAGTTACAGAGAAGTTCAGATGTATCAAGAAACAGATACCCCCTCCACTATGAAGGGGGCGTCATCCAAACTTGGGGGGGGAGGGCTGTCTCAGTGCTACATTGCGCACAAATATCAGAGAATGAGATGGTAAAAGGCGCCTTGTTCATCTGTGGTATGAAGGCATGAAGAAGAGGTCTGTGTCCGCGTGAAGAAGAGAAGGTACTCGTAGTCACTGGCCATTTGAGAGGTATAGGAAATGTATCTGCTGTGCATATTTTCCTGGCTGTGTGTGTTTTCCTGGCTGATGAGGGCTGAAAGCCCGAAACCGGTCCTAGGATGCTTGTTTCCAGTCCAGGGAGGACCTGGCCTGGCAGTTCGGGCTGGACTGTTCCCATTGGGTGCAGGGTCAAGACTGATTTGCATATGGCTGGGTCCAAACTGGAATGGCATGGTGAGCAAAAAAACGATGGATTTAGGCCCAGATCTCTGTACTGGGGTGAATGTATGACATTGTTCTGCATTCTGTCCATCAATTGTTGTTTTTGCATTTGTCACCCCGAGTGGGACGGGTATGCCCAGACGTGGGTCCCGTGCTCTCCATGCCACTGGAGTCAAGCTATCCTGGCTGATGAGGGCTGAAAGCCCGAAACCGGTCCTAGGATGCTTGTTTCCAGTCCATGGAGGACCTGGCCGGGCAGTTCGGGCTGGACTGTTCCCATTGGGCGCAGGGTAAAGACTGATTTGCATATGGCTGGGTCCAAACTGGAATGGCATGGTGAGCAAAAAAACGATGGATTTAGGCCCAGATCCCTGTACTGGGGTGAATGTATGACATTGTTCTGCATTCTGTCCATCAATTGTTGTTTTTGCATTTGTCACCCTGAGTGGGACAGGTATGCCCAGACGTGGGTCCCGTGCTCTCCATGCCACTGGAGTCAAGCTATCCTGGCTGATGAGGGCTGAAAGCCCGAAACCGGTCCTAGGATGCTTGTTTCCAGTCCAGGGAGGACCTGGCCTGGCAGTTCGGGCTGGACTGTTCCCATTGGGCGCAGGGTCAAGACTGATTTGCATATGGCTGGGTCCAAACTGGAATGGCATGGTGAGCAAAAAAACGATGGATTTAGGCCCAGATTTCTGTACTGGGGTGAATGTATGACATTATTCTGCATTCTGTCCATCAATTGTTGTTTTTGGTATATGATCTCGGTCACCCCTGCATACAGGCGTAGCCCGTTATGATGGTTCAACTCTGTGTGCACATTAGACAATGAGTGATGTGTCTGTGGCTCTCTGGATCCACGCTGATTATTTGTGAGTTGTAATTCTGTGTTGTCAGCATACATGTGAAATCTAAAGTTATAGTCACAACTTCAATCTGTGTGCACATTAGACATTGAGTGATGTGTCTGTGGCTCTCTGGATCCACACAGATTAGTTGTGAGTTGTAATTCTGTGTTGTCAGCATACACGTGGAATCTAATGTTATAGTCACAAGTTCAAGTCTGTGTGCACATTAGACAATTAGTGATGTGTCTGTGGCTCTCTGGATCCACACAGATTATTTGTGAGTTGTAATTCTGTGTTGTCAGCATACATGTGGAATCTAAAGTTATAGGCACAATTATTATGAGAAGTAGGATAAGCAAACACTGACCACGTTGGCGCCCAGGAAGTGGTGTGGGTGATTTCCAAGAAGAAGGTTGACAGATTAACATAGTGAATACAGGATTTAGGGAAGAATGTAATCTAGACCAGTATACAGCCCTGTACACCTACAGATCTAAAAAGAGGGTAGAAGGCTTAACTAAATCAGAAACTGCAGAGAGGCTTAGGAGTAAGAGGTTGTATGTTAAACTCAGATCCATAGTGGAGTAGATCCACTGGAGATATGGGATTGAAGGACGTGCTTTTCATGTACTTGTTGTTTAAAGACAGGTGTCTCTCTATACTACGAAGGTGAGAACTCTTCAGGGTTGTCTCACAGGAAATTCTCACAACGAGAAAACAGCTATATTCTGTTTCATATTTTTTCTGTCATCTGTACTCAACACACCTTAAAACTAAGATGGGTGAACAAAGCATGTATGTTCGGTATTATTAAATAATAACCGGTTTGTTTGTTGATATTTGTTCATTAATGATATAGTATAGCACTCCACCTGTATAATAAGCATTTAATATGTGGCTTTAGTCAATTTGTATGATTCTTCTGCCCCATTTTCGTCATGCACTTTCCATGCAATGCATATGTGACTTTTAGGGAGGGGCGTAGCTTCATGGGGGGTGTTTGGGGTGTTACACCCCCCCTAAAAAATGTATTCTGTTGTATATAGTTGGTTACAGGTGCTTTAAATCGGGTATGGTAAGGTGAAAGAGTCCCGGGCACACGTAATGAGAGTAACAATATCCTTTTGGTAGAAATGTCTGGTTTTAGCGAATCAGTGGTCAACACCAGTGGAATGATAAGAATGTTATTTAATGAAGCGAAAAACAAAGAAACGACCAGCCGACACGTGTTTCGTCACAAGCGGGAGATGTCCCGTGACTCTTCAGGGCCACGTAGCAGAGGTAGAAAGACAATGAATAAGAACGGGATGCAAAAAAGCGGGTCCGCCAAATGCAAAGAAGATCGGGTGCCACTGGGGACCCAGGGTGGCAGGTCCTATGGTAAGAGGGTGCCTTGGGGCGGATAACCAGAAAACCTAGACACCCAAACGGGGTCGAAATCCTAGGGAAAAAACGGGTGCCACTTGGGACCAGGGTAGGAGGTCCTGTGACTGAAGGGTGCCTGGGGAAGGATGAGCCGGACACCTTGCGTGTACGGTGAAGTCCTGTGGAACGATTAGTCCGTATGAATTCCGGATGGGTATGGTAAGGTGTTTGTCCGAATTCACTTGGAATTTTTACATACACAAACAGACAAAAAAACACACACACGCCTATCTTTGTCTTAAAAGTCTTAAAATGGCTATTTTGCAAAATTTTGAGTTTTAAGTGTCCCTCACTATCCACACCCCTCTCCTTTTCTACTGCTCCTTAAGCCCCCCTCCTACCCTGCTTCTCATATAGTGCATTTGACTAGCGTGATTGTTGGGACATCTAAAGCTTCCCCCCACCCAATCCTACTGACCAAGCCGCACACCTGGTGACTGAGCCTGCTTTTCCTCTTACTTGAGGTCTACAAGCCAATGCAACCAGTCAGGAAAAACTGCCCACTGGAACCAACTAAACAGTGCTTTAGTTAAGCCAATGAAGGATGTATCTTTAGTCCAGAGAAAAGCAAAAAACTTCCAAAGGCATGAACCATGCTTAAATAGGTTGCAGAATATTTAAAATATTACTTCGGGTTTTGAAGTCTCTGTAGCATTCCTAAATTGACTGTCCTGTTTGTCTCCCTTTACTGCATATTTACTCACATTGTTGCCGTGGAAGTCACTTATTCAACACATTCTACCCATGAAATTATGACGACCACATTTTAGGCACGCAAACGCTTTGCATCCTATCCCAAAATGTTAACTCTAGTCTAGCACTATTCCTTCTATCTACATACATAAATATCCAATGGCCTATTGTAGACAGTCTATAGTCTAATGTCCGCTATTATGTCAACATTGTTATAATATAACAGTTGGTATACCTTTTCCTCCTTTTGACCAAAAGTTGGATTCTGCCTCAAATTCTGTTTTCAACATTTAGGAAATCCTTATAGAGTATTTATCAACAATTGCTAAAATATTGACCATTTTATTGTGTTAGGACGGTTTGTGACTTTTTGGAGATCGATTTTCTCTTTCACTTAAGGTTTTCCATTCCTCCTTCAACTTCTCCTCTGGGCCAATGATATGTCATCTGTGTTCCATGTTCACTGTTCTAGTAACCTGCTGTGAAAGTCACTCATGTCACGGCCACTGACAGATAGGCTCATCACAGTTTTGAAAAATGCTGATGGATGCATTTGCTCTCCAGGAATGATCACTTTGAGACACCACAGCAACATTCTATTTATCACTGTATCATTTGAATCTGGTCAAATGGTGTCAGAAAGTGAGTTATTAATATGGGAAGAGATTACTCTTCCCAAATTAACATTCACACACCCTGATTACAGCGCTCAGTGAAACTCTGCTGGACCTCTGGTATCTACTGCACAAGCAGCAGGCACGTTCTCAGACAAAAGTGTAAGTTCAAACGGCGCTAGCAATTTTAAAGTCAAGAAAACATCAACTTAAAATTCCAATTTTTTTTTTGAAAAAATTTGAAAAATAGAAACAACTGTATTGTGTAAAAAGATACCAAAACGATAAAAATCAGAAAGGGGGAAAAGAGATATGATTTTTTACATTTTAAGGCAGAAAGCACCTATAATATGTTAATATGTTAATATGTAAATATGTAAAGCACCAATAAGTATCAGTTTATGGTTGTCCTGGACCTACATGGGATTTCAGGCCAACTGCGATGGAGGAGAGCTGTGTACATGAAGTGTGTTGCACCGGTAAATGATTTTATCCTTGAGAGTTAGCCTGCTTTTTGGAAGCCAAGGTCAACCAAAGGACAAGTCCAAAGTTGATGCCATTTAGGTTATCTTGAAGTCGAATATGTTGTCACCGAGTTCTTGCTGAAGCTGTTGGCTTTGGCTCCTAAGGCTCACAGTAGAACAAAGCTGGATTTCACAGCTACTGAATTTGCTTCACTGCTGGGATAGACTTGCTTCCTTGCTCCAGTCCAAGGTTTTAACTTCGGATTTAGTCACTTTTTTGGTTCTCACAATCACCTGCGGGGTAATGCCGGAGGCTGTCAGGGCTCCACGAGGCATGATACCTTCAACACAAGGTTCTCCTGTCTCATATTTCAACAGTGCAAAAAGCTCTAAGTGGGACAAAACAGATTTTCTTGCACACCAAGTGTGAGTACGTTCTGGGGAAACATCGTGTTTCAGTCTTCTGAAGGTGGAAAAAATGACTAAGTCCCACTTTTCTCCAACTTTTAAAAACGTTTCTAATGGTCACTCTGTAGCCCTCATATTCTCAGAGAGCAGGTTTCTAGGCACCAGGTCTCACTCCAGATATGCCATCTGAAGGATTCAGTCCACAATGGTCAGCTGTGCCTTCTTGAAGATGGGAGTCCTTCTGGTGTTTGTGACTCTGAAACAGGCAAATAGGTCAACCCACTGAATCTTGGAAAGCAGTTTCAGTTCCTGGGTGCCAGCAGGAGCCAGGAGTCCTTGAGTTTTCTTCTTCCAGCTGACAGACAGAGTCCTCATCTTGAAGGATATTTTCAGTCCAGTTCTAGCAGTGTTCTGAGGAGGTGGTAGTGAGGTGCCAGCCTTATCTTGAACACTAACCAGATGTTGGGTTATTCCTTCAACTCAATCCTATTTTCTCCCAAATTCCCCACCTCCTTTTGCAGCACTACCTCTCTCGGTTTAATGAAAATTGTCACATGTGCCCTAAAACAAAATGGCTCCCACTATCTTCCACTTCAAGGAGTTCTGGTCCTTCTCTTTGCCATTTCCCTTTGCAGATGAGTTATCCTCCCCTCTATCAGGGCCAAAACTGCCAGTGTTCGAGCCAGAGTGTGTAAGGGGGCCCTAGAAGTGAATGGTAGCAGATGCTGTCAGCTACATTTGGAATCTCCAAATAAAAAGAAGAAGTGCTAAGGCTGCCCTTTGTTCTGCCAACTGTTTTTGTCTCCCTTCCAGATTGCCAATCTATATAAATTGACAACTGGTTGGTAACACATCTGCCTTCCTGGGCCCTGAGGTCAAGCAATTGTCCTCCAGAAGCATGGTCATTAGCAGCCAGCCAAGGATGTGTGTTGGTCTTCTGGAGTAGGGTTAAAAGGCGAAGCAGTTCCATACTGGTTTTCTGTCAGGCAGCACAGAGTATGTTTCTTAACATTTGTTTTCAACTAAAGTTATGCATAATCTACAATCATCATTCAATTCGCATTTTTTTAAAATTAAGTGAAAAATAGCTTTTAAGTATCACTCTAGTACAATCCTAGGGGGAGGAATGAAATTATTTTATTTGTAGTTATGCCTGTTATTGAAAATGCAGCTTTACCTACAAAGTTAAAAGAGCTTTTAACAATTGTTCACTGTGAGGGCATTCTGTTGCCAATATGAGCTATGCCACTATTTTATATATTAGGCACCGAGTCCAATGTGTCGACATGGTACACTTTAAGCGCAACTTACCTAATATAAATAAATAAAAATATTGCATGGTAAAGGCGGATTTCTTTGCCTCTTGTCACCACAGGGCTTTGAAAATGCAGCCCAGCCAGAGCACAACAGTGCTCTCTTAAGCCACATACTTTTGTCCTACATGTGGGTTTATATAAAGACACACTGCAACCCACATATGACATCTACCTCCCACATTATTGGTGCATTTTCTGCTCCATTTGCTATGTCCTTTTAGAAAAGTAAAACAAGCTAATTAGGTGAAGCCATTGCACAATATATCTTTTAGTGGAAAATCACACACTTTGCGTCATGGTTCAGCAGTGCTATAATGCACACAATGCCATGCAAGCAAAAATCAGACAGGGGAAATGAGGTAACATCAACAAAATTGAGGTTGCTTCTTAAATGCAGAGCATACTGTTATATGCTGCTCTGCTATCATTGATGTAACACTCATATGCATGTATGTATATGGTATTCTGTAGCACAAACCTAACTAACAGGCAGCACAGTGCTGTACATGGTCAAAGACAAGCATAAAGTAAACGAGTAATAGGAGAAGAAGCTGGCTTAATGTGGATGATTAATGCATTGTGATGTAGTGTTCTGAGGTGGCCCTTCAACTAAATTGGAGCAGCGTTGGGTCAGTCCTGATGGATATGTGGAAGTTTTTCCAGATCCTGGGTGTATAGATGGAAAAGGCCTGTTGTCTTGTTTTTTTCTTTTTTACAATCTTAGTCTGCAGTCCGATGGTGTACTGGCTGTAGGTGTACTGAGAACCACCAGAGATGGTGAGCTTGTCTGCAAGGTAAGTGGGGTGCTGGTCATGATGGCTATTTAAATGATGCAGCTGGTTTTGAAGATGGTGCAGGCTAGCTACTGAAGCGAATGGAGTTCCATCATGATGAGGGGTGATGTGATTATATTTCTTCAGCCCCCGGATGAAATGTGCTGTAGTGGATAGGATGCCATCAGGGGTGAAAGTGTGGAGCGTTAGAGACAATGAAGCAGGGTCTTACCACCATCCAGATGTAAGAGTACGAGGGCTTGAACATCAGTTCTGAAGTCGCTTTTTGCAAGAAACAGTTTCACTTTCTTTAGAAGAGAGAGCTAATACCAGGCTGTCTTTGTTTTTTTTAGCACTGTGTTTTCCTTGAGTTTGAGAATGGTGTGCAGGGTGAATTCAAGTACCTTATTATTAGGTAAAAGTTGGGGTTCAAAACTGTCTAGGTTCATGTCTTTGAGCCAGGTTTGTACTATTTCTTGTTTGTTGTTGGTGACAAATAAGAGAGACCCTGTCTTAGTTTGATTGAGCTTCTGGTAGGCGCTGGATATTCAGGCCTGCGCAATGTGCAGGCTGTGTTTGAGGTGTTGGATATCTGAGGCAGAGGAGACTTTCAAGTAACATTGTTTAATATCTTCATATTTGTGAATTTTGAGGCTAACTGTGAATAGTGCATCAAGCAGCTCCATTTAGAAGTTGAAGATGACAGGTGACAAGGATATTTTGGGACTTGAAGGTGCTCGTGTGAACAAGCCGGTGTCATTTGGAATAGTAGGAGGAAAACCAGTGAAGGACATTGATGGAAAATCCCATTCAAGACTCTAGAGTGCCTGTGAGATTGAGAGTGTCGACTGTGTCAAAGGCAGCTAAGAGGTCCAGCAATATCGAGAGGTCCTCTCGGCCTGTGGGCAGTGGGCATCATCGTAAGGTAGCAGTCTCCTTACTGCAGTGTGATCTGAACACAGATTGGCGTCGTGCAGGAGATGGTTAGCATTAATATGTTCTCGGAGTTGAACATTTACTACTTTTTCAATGATCTTGCTGATGAGTGGTAGGTGAGTGATGGGCTGGTAGCTGGCATGGTTATCAGGGTCTAATGTAGGTTTCTTTAGGAGTGGGAGGATATGGCCTGTCTTGAGAGCTTCTGAGAAGATGCCCTGAGTGATGGAGACATTGATAATGGTGAGTAGGGGTGAGAGAGTGTCTTCAGAGACAGCTTTGATGAAGAAGGAGGATAAGACATCATCTTCATAAGAACGGCTTTGAGGGAGTTGAGTATGTCAGTGAGATCTGCAAGTGATAGTGCCTTGAATGCTCACCATCGCAGGCATCTACAGGAAGGGGTGCATGCAAGAGATAAAGCAGGCTTGGTGTTGTCGATGTGCTGTTGTATCTTCTGTATTTTTTCACTGATATAGAGGTTGATGGCATTGCACTTTTCGTTGGAGTGAGAAATAGGTGAGTCTGGCAGGGGAGTTGATGCACTGCTTTACTGTTTTGAAACGCGTTCTGTTTCTTTTGGTGGCGTCATTGATGGTGTTGGTATAGTATGTTGCTAATTCAATCATTTGATGTCTATAGAGAAGTTTATGAAGAATCTGAAGATCTGGTCTTCTTGTTCTATGTTTATGCAATCTACATTTTTATTTTGGATACTTGGTCTGCATTGTTTCATGTTTAATTTTTTTTGATCTACTCATTTGCAAGCCTGAAGACCTAAAAGTGAAAATCACCTGAAGAGTCTCTTTTCTAGCACACTATTCTGGCACGTCTCCTTCCAGAAAACTGGTGTGTCAAGACTTCAAACAAACAAAATTTGTGACAAATTGGAAATGTAGCAAAACCCACATCTGATCTTGTGCTGTGTGCCGGGCTTGAGCATGCGCCAATGGCACCTGTGTAACTAGCTCATTGGTAAATACCACGCTGCTTGAACTACGTTTCAGGTGAAAACTGGAGTTTGCAAGCAAATTTGAAATGAGCCCTTAGCTTGTAATCAGGGCACCGTGCTTTGCCCAGGAGCACACAATATGATAAACTGGTGAGGCTGGGCTGGAATTCTAGGTCACCTGTTTCTGAAGTATGTGCCTTTGCTGGATAACTAAATTTCCTTCCGAGTCACTTAAAGGAAACATTTCAAAAAATGTTTAAGGCTAACCCAGAGCCATTTCTAATTCTCCAAGCTGTTTTTTAATAAGGCCGAATGCTATTCGCTTTTACTAATAATAGCGAAAAATTGAGGGTTTTATTGATTTTTCGGTATTCGTGGTTTGATAATCAAGCTGGTTCAGCAAGGAATGGAAAACACAGTAAAACTTAACCAATGTATCTGGTTTTAGTTAAATGTCTTTCATTAGCCAAATTACTATATGGATTGTCCTATTGAGTATAGTACCAAAACTCTTTTGCCATGACGAATAATTCCCCTATGTTCCCTGGCGGCTGGAATGACCTGACGCCATTCGTAGATAATTTAGGGCTTTTTAAATGTAAATGAAAAAACCCGGACACCAAAACAAAAACACTAGAGAACAGGTGCTGATGTAAAATTACAAACTTCTGTGGTTTGGCTCAGAAAGCTGAAAGGCTGTTATAAAGGGTTTAAAATATAATTGAAGTTTCATTCTTTGTTCAAAACACTTTTTTTTACATTGTTTAAATAACTTTCATGTTTAGTGAGATTGTGTTCCACCCTCACAGATATTTGCCAATCTGGTTCTGCTCCAACTTCGCTATAAATACTGAAAGTTTTACAAAGCCATTTAAACACACAAATAAACAATCTTTCTGCGTTTATAATTTTCTAAAACGTTGTGCCTGATTCACAAAAAACGCAATTTTATGAGGCTAGAGTTGCACCTGCAATTCTTACTAGAATATTCTTTTTTTAATTCACAAAAAAATCGACTCGTCACAAAAATCTACAAAAATTTTAGATTTACATGTGAACGTCAATACTGAAACCTGTCAGGCTGCACTTTTTTCCCTACTTGAAAAATAATTAATGTGGAGAAAATCCATCTCCTATACACAGAGATGTTTTAAGGCATGGGAAAAGTGGCAATTGCCAAGGGCCTCCACCTTCCAAGGGCCCCCTGGTAAAGTCAATGGGAAAGCCACATTTCCTGCCATTATAAAGTTGGCCAGAAAAGACAACCTTTTTTTAATTTGACAGCCTAGCATGCTTAGCAGAAATTTAAGGCCAAATTTACTAAGGTATTGGGCCAGGACAAAGTCACACGAAGCGATGCAAACCAGCAAAAACGTTTGAAAGGATATTTACTTTCCAGCGCAAAAACCTTTTCTCATAGGAACTAGTGCTTTGCGCTGCTTTGAACCACTTTGTGTCAAGGGGGCATTACTTGGGTGTAACTTGGGTAGATTAGCGCACGTACCAATAGATATTGATGCAAAGCTCAATCTATTAAGATAACCAGACTGGAATTTACATAACAATAGTGCCTTCTTGAAGCAGGCACTAACGTGAAATATAATTTCTCTAAACGTTCCACGGATTGCATGTGTGCAGCACTGTACAGCACACATACAGTGTGTGGAATGTTTAAGAATAGCCTATGCACAGGATTTTGTACTGCAAGAGTATGCTTCCAGTACACATCATATGCTAGACAGCACCTACACACATCTGCACCATGGTGCAAAGGTTGTGTGTGGATCTAGGCAGCCGGTTTGTGTGCCAGCACAGTGGTAGTGAGCAGCAGCAGGCTATTTTTAATAAATATGGCTCTGCAATGCTTTATCTCCCTTGCACAATGCAGCGCAACAACTTTGGTTGGTTGCTGCGTTGTGTTGCCTTAAAAAAAATATTGGAATCTTATTGCATGCTTGGCCTGCCCAGCCATGAACTCCTAGGCAGTTGATGGCAATTAAATTGAAAAATATTCTGTCTCAACTCTCTCTACCTCAACTTTGTCTACCTTACCTCTCTCTCAATATACCTCATTGAGCTCCCTCTCTCTCATGACTTTGCCCCTCTTTCTGTCACTCTCTGTGTCTACATCTATAGCCATCACTCTCAATCCTCTCTCTCTGTCTCAACTCATTGCGTCCAATCCCTCATTCTGTACTTCACTGCTTTGTCTCTTTATGACCCCCTTGAATTTCTCCTCCATCTATCTTTACCTCACTGCTCTATCTTTCGCTCTCCATGTCTCTACTAGCTTACATCTCTCTACCTCTCTCTCAGCCCTTTCTGTACCTCACTACTCTTCCTCCACTTTCTACCTACCTCTTTCAGCCCTACTCTTCTCTCTCTCATTACCTAACCTCTCAGTTTACCTCACCATTAGTTCCCTACCTCACCTTTCCACCTCCCCTTTCTTCGGTACCTTTTTTCACTTGCCTTCACCTCTCTAAATATCTTACTCCCTCCTGGCTAAATCTAGTTCTCTACCTCTACCCCTTTTTCTAAGCCATCAACTCCTCTCTCTGGCTGCCTCTTTATCTCTCACACAAACGTAACTCTGTACCTCCTTCTGCATTTCAACTCTCCCCTACTCCTCAACTCTGTCTCTCAACCTCTTTCTTTATGGATCTCTCTACCTCACCATATCTACCGATAATAACACTTTACCGCTGTATAAACTTGAACTCCCTTTCTCTATTTCACATGTCTCCCACCGTCCTCGTTTTACTCTACTCCACATTTCTCTTTCTATCCTTCGCCTCTCTCTCTACCTTTATGTATTCCCTACTGCTCTCGTTATCGGACCTGTTTTTCTATACCTCTTCTCGTTTTGCTCTCTCTCTACTGGGCATCTCTTTGTTTTCAAGTCTCTCCGTCTACCTCTGTCTCTGGCTGCCTTTACCTCTTTTTCTACATTACCTCTATCTACCACTTGCTCTCTCTCGCATCTCTTGCTATACTATTCTCCTTAGGTCTCTGTCAATCTCCTGTGTACCTACGCATCCCATTTCTCTTACTCAGCAGGGCCACAGGTAACCGTCTAGCCAGAGAAGTGCACACATATAAAGAGGAGAAAAATGACAAGACAGGGGAAGAGAAATTAGGAGAAAGTTGTAAGATTTTAACCAATGGAATGGTGAAGATCCTCAGAGAAGCGCTTTGATTTTCACTGCTGCAGCAAGAACGTTAGTAAAGAAGAGGGTTATATTTGTAATTATGAATATTTGACAATTAAAGCTACAATTTCAAGTGCTATGAGCATATGCCCTATTTTAATATTATGCACCAGTCCACTGAACACGTCACTTGTAATATATTTTTCCTACAATGGGCATGACAAGCTGATTAGACACTGAATTCCACATAAAATGTTGTCATTTCAAGCAAAAAAACAGAGATCAAGACTCAAAAAGAAATATCTTATCAAGCCTTGTTCAAGCTTTCTTTTGGTGCTATTTGACTGTTTTTCAATGTAGCCTTTTCTGAAGGTTAACCAATTAATTCAGTATTGTTTGCCATCACAACAGCTTAAACGAGCCATAAAGGTTTCATAAATTTAACGTTGTCCAAACATTGGGGGCCAAAATATATATTGCCCGGAACTCATCAAATCTTCAAGGTGTCACTGCCTGTACACTGTAACAGTAGGTAGATAGATTTTGGGGCTTTTTCACATGAATTTGCACACTTATTCCAGCAATATTCTGCATTAATTTTAAGTGCCATGTGTGGGTGCTAAAACTATTTCTGATTTTATTGTGAACTCAAAAGCCTCTGACGTTAGTGCTTAGTTAGAAAAGTAAAGCTAGGGCCCTTCTGAGGAGGCCACTGCAGCTCGCACCACCCATTGCACCCCAGGGCTGCTAATGACAGCACCAACACAACTACTAACAATTGCACTCCTACAAGTGTGACAATTCAGACTATTCCGGGTCACCCAGAGCTATAAGAATGGCGTGTGCCGCAGGTATTATTCATTTTTAATGAATGTTAAATTATTAAACACTGTTGTTGTGCTCATCTCAAAATTAGATAGACAGCACCACCTTGCAGTGAACTGTCATTCGTGCTTGTGTTGAGAGTTAAGTGCTGGTGCCGAGCCTCAAAAACCACCGGCTCACATTAAGCACTGCCACCACATACTCTATTGCAACTTTGCTTCCTCTCCACTCAGATTGCTATAATGTACACCAATAATTAGAATTCTGATATTCGTTGGGGAAACAGCCAAATCTGTAGCCGTGAGTACTATATGAAAACAAGTTAGTATGTGTGTCATGATGAGACGTGATAACTATAGAGAAGTATATATTTTTGACAAAAATGTTAAACACTGATGTGCATAAATAAACCTTTGGTTAGTTGTCTCCTCTGCCAAAGACCGAACCTGTAAATAATGGGGATATTAGAGTACATATAATGTAAAGAAAAAAATAAGCCTAGTCCCTCAGTGATGGTAAAATAAGAAAAAACGATTATGCAGCAATTGCCAAACAAAATGGAAGCTAAGCCAATCAAATACTGACATATTTGCATATCCCTCATCCTCTTCCCCCTTGCCTGAGGATGTAGAACGCAGCAACTGAGAGCAATCAAACTCAGATTCATAAGCACAAGCTCCTGGATCATATTGCTGCAATAAAAAATCGAAAATCGCACAAATGCAATTTGTACAACCCATTCAGAAACAAACACCCCACAGTTACGTGGGAGGTGGATTTTGCAAATTAAATAATTTCTGTAAAGCAAAAAAGGGTAAGCTGCCACAAATGAGAATAAGCATCCTGGGCCTCATTTGAGGATTGCCACTGGTCACAGCTGTGACTCCAGGCTTGCTCCTTGAGAGCTCTGGCCCTGCCTTTGCGACTCCTGGCCTGAGAGGTGGCAAAATCAGTGCTAGGAACACAGTGGAAGCATGTCCTATGGTCATGTATGTTGTGTGCGTGCATGCAGGTGAAAGTGTGTTTATGTGACAGAGATTGTGCGTAAGTGTAAATGTGTGTCTATGTGTAAACATGTGTGCGAGTGAAAGTGAAGGTCAATGGGCATGTGATGTCACTTCCGCTACCCCAGGCGTTTTGGTGAATTGGCGTGCATTATAAGCAACATAGCAAACAAGTCCATTTGATAAAAATAAAACTGTGCTCCCACAATAAAACATTAGGCAATCACGCCTCAAGAAGCAACAGTCACAGGTTCTCCATGTACTCAGTGGTCTCGTTAACCCATATGAACAGAGACCACAGCAAGCACACCATTCAGACCCAAACTATCTCAATCACAGATTGTTACAAACCATTACTGATGGTATCCTGATAGAGGAGCTGCACCACTTCCATATACTGGTTGTTAATGCATCGATCCAATCAAGATTGGGCCATGCTAATTCATTCTACTTGACTTCTAACAAACTGATTCAATATCTTCAACTGTACAAAATAGAGCAGCTCGCCTACTGGTCGGCTACGTTAGTTGGACCACATTGCACCCATCTTTAGATTACTTCACTAGCTACCAGTACATCTAAGAATTATATTCAAATCATTGACGATTTTGCACAATGCCATTAACAAAAGTTCTCCAATGTTTCTTTCATCCAGGTTTTCTAGGCACAATTTCACTAGAAACCTGCATTCCTGCAGCTTATTTCTTCTCTTTCTCCATATCAAAAACAGAGTATTATGACAGCAAGTGTTCATCATAGCTGTTGCAAAAATTTGGAACTTGCTACCTCTATCTCTCTGATCAGAAACCTGTCTTCTATGTTCAAAAAAACACTTAAAAACCTGGCTTTTTCAACAATAAGGCCCAAATTTATCAAGCCTTTGTGTTGTCCTTGCGTCAAAGCCACACAAGGAGTGATTTGCACTGCCAAGCGTGCCTTTATAAAAAAATGTAATGCAACGCAGCTGCTTGTGCTGCATTACATTCTGTTTCAACTTGCTCCTTCAGTGGAGGATGGGCATTCCCATGCTCCCATCTTGTGAATTTTAGAGCATTCCCAGATTTACTAAAGTTAGTAAATCTGGGATTGTGTCAAAATGCTATCAATCAATCAATCAATCACGGCATTTATAGAGCGCGCTACTCACCCGGGAGGGTCTCAAGGCGCTGGGGGAGGGGGTAAGTTACTGCTCGAACAGCCAGGTCTTGAGCTGCTTCCTGAAGGAGAGATGGTCCTGGGTTCGCCGAAGGTGAGTGGGGAGGGAGTTCCAGGTCTTGGCTGCCAGGTAGGAGAAGGATCTTCCTCCGGCGGTGGCTCTGCGGATGCGTGGTACGGTGGCGAGGGCGTGGCTGGTTGATCGTAGCTGGCGGGTGGGCGTGTAGAAGGTCATGCGGTCGTTGAGGTACTTGGGGCCCAGGTCGTGGAGGGCCTTGTGTGCGTGGGTGAGGAGTCTGAACGTGATTCTCTTGCTGACGGGGAGCCAGTGCAGGTCTTTCAGGTGTCCGGTGATGTGGCTGTGCCGGGGGATGTCCAGGATGAGTCGTGCGGAGGCGTTCTGGATGCGCTGGAGTCTTTTTGAAGTTTGGCTGTGGTCCCGGCGTAGAGGGTGTTCCCATAGTCCAGTCGGCTGGTGACGAGTGCCTGGGTGACGGTCTTCCTGGTTTCAGTGGGGATCCATCTGAAGATCTTGCGGAGCATGCGCAGGGTGTTGAAGCACGAAGATGAGACGGCGTTGACTTGTCTGGTCATCGACAGGGAGGAGTCCAGGATGAAGCCCAGGTTGCGTGCGTGGTCCGTTGGCTTGGGCGCGGTGCCCAGGGCCGGGGGCCACCAAGAGTCGTCCCAGGCGGAGGGTGATGAGCCCAGGATGAGGACTTCCGTCTTGTCTGAGTTCAGTTTAAGGCGGCTGTTCCTCATCCAGTCGGCGACGTCTCTCATCCCGTCGTGTAGGTTGGCTCTGGCGGTGGTGGGGTCGTTGGTGAGGGAGAGGATCAGCTGGGTGTCGTCGGCGTAGGAGATGATGTTGAGGTTGTGTTGGCGTGCGATGGCTGCGAGGGGGCTCATGTAGACGTTGAAGAGGGTTGGACTGAGTGAAGATCCTTGTGGAACGCCGCAGATGACTTCGGTGGCCTCGGATCTGAACGGGGGAGGCGGACTCTCTGGGTTCTTCCGGCGAGGAACGAGATGATCCATTCCAGTGCTTTCTCTCGGATTCCGATGTTGCTGAGGCGCTTCACTAGGGTGCGGTGGCAGACGGTGTCGAACGCCGCGGAGAGGTCCAAGAGGATGAGGGCTGCTGTTTCCCCATTGTCGGTTAGGGTTCTGATGTCGTCGGTGGCTGCGATAAGGGCGGTCTCGGTGCTGTGGTTGGCCCGAAACCCGGACTGCGAGGGGTCGAGGGATCCATTCGTCTCGAGGAAGGCGGCAAGCTGTCTGTTGATGGTCTTCTCGATGACTTTGGCCGGAAACGGAAGGAGCGAGATGGGACGGTAGTTCTTGAGGTCGGTGGGGTCCGCCGTTGGTTTCTTCAGGAGGGCGGTAAGCTCGGCGTGCTTCCAGCTCTCCGGGAAGGTGGCGGTGTGGAAGGAGGAGTTGATGATGTCCCGGAGATGGGGTGCGATGGTGGCGTCGGCTTTGTTGAAGACGTGGTGTGGGCAGGGGTCGGTTGGTGATCCGGAGTGGATGGAGTTCATCGTGCGGGTGGTGTCTTCGGTGCTGATCGGGGTCCAGTTGCAGAGGGTGGTGGTGGCGGGCGTTGGTTCGGCGGTAGGGTGCGTGGTCTGTGCGTCGAAGCTGTTATGTATGTCGGTGATCTTGCGGTGGAAGAACGCGGCGAGTGAGTTGCAGAGGTCTTGCGAGGGGGTGATGTCGTTGTTTCCGGCGCTGGGGTTGGAGAACTCTTTGACGATGCTGAAAAGTTCCTTGCTGTCGTGGGCGTTGTTGTCCAGTCGTTCTTTGAGTGCCGACTTCTTGGTGGCACGGATCATCTGGTGGTGTTTGCGGGTGGCGTGCTTGAGGGCGGTCCTGTTGTCTGTGGTCTGGTCGAGTCGCCAGGCTTTCTCGAGAGTGCGGCAGTTCTTCTTGGATTCCTTGAGTTCGTTGGTGAACCAAGGGGTTTTCTTGCTTCCGGGTCTGCTGGGAGGGTTTTTTAGTGGTGCGAGGTCGTCGGCGCAGGCGGTCAGCCACTTGGCGAGGTTGCTGGCTGCTTCGTTTGGGTCCGTTGTGTTGGTGGGTGTGTTCTGGCTGAGGGAGGCGGTGAGCTGCTCGGCGGTGATCTTGCTCCAGCTCCGGCGGGGAGCCTGTTGCGGGTGGTGATGGGTCGCAGTCTTTCTGAAGCTGAAGTGGACGCAGCTGTGGTCGGTCCAGTGGAGTCCGGTGGCGTGGCTGAAGGAGATGTGCTTGCTGGAAGAGAAGACGGGTCAAGCGTGTGGCCGGCGTAGTGGGTGGGCGTGTTCACCAGTTGCTTGAGTCCGAGGTTGGCGAGGTTGTCCAGCAGGGCGGTGGTGTTTCTGTCGTTGTTGTTCTCCAGGTGGAAGTTGAGGTCCCCTAGGAGGATGTAGTCGGCGGAGGGCATGGCGTGCGGGCTGATGAAGTCTGCGATGTCTTCGCTGAATAGTGTGCGTGGTCCCGGGGGTCTGTAGATGAGGGTGCCTCGGAGGGTGGTCTTGGGGTCAGTGTGTATCTGGAAGTGTAGGTGTTCGGCGGCGGTGAAGGTCTCGTCGGAGTTAGTCGAGATGCGGATGGTGTTCTTGTGTACGATGGCGATGCCTCCTCCCGTCTGGTTGACGCGGTCCTTCCGGGTGATCTTGTATCCGTCCGGGATGGCTATGGCGATGTCGGGCGCTGAGGAGGCGTTCATCCAGGTTTCGGTGAGGAAGGCGACGTCCGGTGCTGTTGCGTCGAGCAGGTCCCAGAGTTCCACGGCGTGCCTGTGGACGGAGCGGGTGTTCAACAGGATGCATTTCAGGTGGTTGCTGCTGGTGCTCGACTTGGCGGAGGTGGTGCACGTCCGGGGGCAGGTGAATCGGCAGGCTTGGCAGGTGAAGGGTCCGTGGGTGCGTCTCGGTGAGGCTCGGTAGCAGGCAGGGTTCCGGCCGGCATTGAGTGCGGTGAGGGTGGCGGCGTCGTAGGTCCGTCGAGTAGTGTTGCATCGGTGGGATCCAGGGGTCCTGGCGCTGGGCGCGGGCCAGGCGCGGACGGGCGCAGACGGGCTTATCTTTGGCGCACCTTCGGCGCTCCGTCGGTGCTCCCACTGCACGCGGCCGCTGCGCGGTCGCTCAGGGGGCGTCATAAGTAAGGAGCCTGGAGGGAGGAGCAGCTGGGTGGCGGGAGCGGGGCGGCGAATGGAATCACGGGGGGGCGGGGCCGCAGGGAGGCAGTGGCGGGAAGTCCCAGGAGCAGCGGGCAGCGGGAAAGTCCCAGGAGCAGCGGGAAAGTCCCAGGAGCAGCGGGCAGCGGGAAAGTCCCAGGAGCAGCGGGAAAGTCCCAGGAGCAGCGGGCAGCGAGCGAAGGAATCTCCAGGCAGGAGGCGGCAAGGCAGGCAGGAGCGGCAGCAGTGAGTGGGGTGACCAAGCCCTGTGGAGGGCTGAGCTATGCCTTCTCAAGTGAATTTTAACCATGTGAAATATCTTTATTTCTTTTTGTTATTTCCTCTTTCCATTCTTCAGCACATAAAGAAAGTAGAAAATGCCTCTAAGGATTGGTTTTGTGCAGGAAGGTGCCCGTTCCTGCACGAAAACAATCCTGCCTGTAACACAGGCACACTTGCACTAAGGTGCATGTGTGTCAGCGTTGGCACTAGGCAACACACAGTGTGCCAGCATTTCTGCTCTTTCCCTTTCGTGCAATGCAGAGCAGCATTACCTTGTGCTGGGTAGGTGTTACATGGGTGGAGCATCGGAGTTCTCATGCATCCACCCATGTATTTGGATGCAAACCTAGATTTACAAAGACTTTTAAACCTGTGTTTGCACCAAAATAGGGCGCCTACCTGACAGAGGCATAACGAGGAAAAATATCTTTATTTCTTCTGTTTACTTCCTCACTCCATGTGTGCTTTATTCTGCAGCATATACAGAAAAGGGAATATGCCTTTAAGGATTGCTTTTGTACAGGAAGGTGTCCCTTTATGCACAAAAACAATCCTGCTCATAATGCTGGCACCCTGGCACTTTGGTACAAGGGTACCTGCCTTGGAGCTAGGCAGAACACAGTCCACCAGTTCTGGGAGAGAGCAGAAATGCTCCACATCTTTACAAAAATGGAGCATTCCTGCTCCCTCCTTATCATGCAACGCAGTGCAAAAAGTTTCTTTGCTGCACCGGTTTGAATGAAAAAATAGCAAAACCAAAGGGGATGATGGACGGAGTGTTGAACATTGCAAGCACTCACCCCCAGTCAACTGATCTGGGTTTAATCCATCATCATTCTTTAGCTCACTCCGCCACCCCAGTTCAGACATGGCCATATGCAAATCAGTCTGACCCTGTGCCTCATGGGAACAGTCCAGCCCGAACTGCCAAGCCATGTCTTCCCTGGACCGGAAACAAGCATCCTGGGACCGGTTTCTGGCTTACAGCCGTCATCAGCCAGGCTGTATGAATGAAAAAATAGTCAATGTGCCCACTGGTGTTGTTACTTAAGTGTTTTAGTCCCACAGCACCAAGAGGCTTATGCATATGAGTGCTTTGCTAATATAACGTAACACAACATAACATAACATTACAGCATAATGTAACATAACATAATATAACATAACATAACCTACAGATGCCATACTTCACAATTAATCAAGGCAGTAAAATGAGGAAAACACATGGGGGATGGAGGTTAAAACAACGAAAAACGCTGCAGGTCTTCATAGAGTGGAAATGCATACCTAAACAAAATTCTACTCAATTGCGTACTACAGATGACAAAAACAAAACCTAAAAGAGAACACATTATGCCAGCTTTGCAGAGGCAAAGCACACACCTGACGATTCATTATCAGGGACATTAATTTTAGAATTTGTTACTGCATAACACTGTAATGACAAATGTTAGTTCAATTAGTTCAATTACACTGAACTGTAGGGTGCCATCTGTTTATTTCAGATCACCTTGCAGTAGAAATAAGTCTTGGTTCCTCACTGTTCCTTCCAAGGGGGTAGTGGGGCTCTACACCTATGTTTATACTGCTGTAATCTGCGCTGCAGCATTTTATACTTTGGTTGAGGGGAGGTGGCAATGGGCTGGTTGGAGCATAAGCTAATGGGTTAGATTGGCTGTTTCAGCTTCAGAAGGAAAGTATACTGCAGAACTAGCTGTGCTATTTTTCTGTGTTCAGCATGTCCAGCATGAAGGACAAAGCGCAACTGCAGTGCAGACATTATGTGAGTCAATCGGACAGAGGGCTATTGGTGGCTTGGCCTCGCCGATTAGCTTTTTCCCATCAACCGGCCTGTGTGATACGATACATGTTTAGAAAGAGATACCATAAACATGCCTATCTATCACCTTCTCTTAAAACTGAACTCACAGATTTGACTACAGAGTAAGTAATTAATGTAACAAGGTGCTTTTTATGCCTTAATTCAAAAACCCATTTAGAAAACAATGTTAATAACCCACTGAGGAAAAAAATAATTGGTGGAATGCTTGAATAAATCTCAGCCACTGGTAATTACTCTGGGTCACAACTCAGCCCATTGTTTTTTTTGCCCACCATGCCACCTCAAAAAGGAACTAGCTACATGCCTATCAGACTTGGTCCTCCTCCATTAGGAACAGTCAAACCCAAACTGCCAGGTCCCCTCTGAACAGGAACACAAGCAACTCCAGCCCAGTTTCAACCTATATGGGTCTTGTCAGTAGGGTGCACCATGAGTCTTGTGGCACAACGAGCACAGGACCCACAGCTAGACATACCTGTTGCACTTACAATCTCGCCTTAAGGAAAACAAAAGAGTGATGGGCGGATTGATTTAATTAATCTAGTAATTAATCTTGGCTGCATTTTTGTCCTTCTTTTTTTGCCCACCAAGGCAACCAGCCATATGCAAATTATTTTCTTCAAAATTAATAGTCTAGAATCGAGTTGGTTAAATACAAATTCAGCACTTGGTAAGTTGTAACACTAAGGGGGTGTCTTTTTAAACGCCCTCTTTTTTTGGAGGTCATACCTGGGTAGTTTTCCCTAGCCCCAAAGGTGGTTCTTCCCCCTCAGAGTACAGAAAATGGATAATGCTTATAGTGTTATAGGATGTTTTAAAATCCAACAGACCTGCCACAGATGTGTGCAAAGTATTGAAGGGGGAACTCGGCCCAAATTCTCATAATCAGGATACACACAAAATCTAGTGTTATATTATAATTGTTGTTTATTGTTTGCTAATCGAATGTAAATATTATGAATTAGGATTATCACCATGAGATATAAATCAAGAATCGTCAATGTATCAAAGTAAAGATAATATAGACCCCAAACATTATTTATTTAAACAAAACCCTGTCAATTAGTCTAGAACTCCCTATCTGCCCTGCGACAATACTTTATTGTTTGACCTCAACATTACAGCTGCTGGAAATACAGTGCAACAAATTAAACACATATTCCTCTCTACCTCAAGCAAATAGGCCTGTGTCCGTTTTGCACACACAGACAATATCTTCAAAGTTATCCAATGGGTTCTTGTGAATTTGCTCAACCACTAATTAAGGATCTGTAAGAACTATTTCAGATTAGGAAATAGTACCTGAAGTCTGCCAATACATAGCACATATAGGGCCTGATTCACAAATGTAAACATTCACAAACTATAGGCCTGATTCACAGAACTAACTTACGCCAAAAACGTAAAGTTAGTACTTTTGGTATTCACAGAATACACTTACTCATTTTGTATTCACAGAATGAACTTACTCATTTCGTATTCACAGAAGTTAGTAGTCCTAACTTTAGGACTCCTAAATGCCTTCTGTGAATCCCGAAAGTCTTAAACTTAGGATTTTTCTCAGTTTAGGAGTAGTAAAGTTAATTTACTACTCCTAAATCCTAACTTTAAGACTTTCGGTATTCACAAAAGGCATTTAGGAGTCCTAAAGTTAGGACTACTAACTTCTGTGAATACCGAAATGAGTAAGTTCATTCTGTGAATACCAAAATGAGTAAGTGTATTCTGTGAATACCAAAAGTACTAACTTTACGTTTTGACGTAAGTTAGTTCTGTGAATCAGGCCCAGCGAGTTTCATTTTACTAATAGAAATGTTATGACTGCAGAGACTCTGCCCATAAAAAAATAGGCCTATCCTATCTTTTTATGTGCAGCGTTCTCCTCCCCAACTGCGGAATCTACACATTTGTAGTTCAAACAGAAAAACCCCACAAGAGGTTTCTCAAACTGCTTCTGTTTTAGTATATGGCAAAACAATCCTAGGTGCTAGAGAACACACAAGAACTGGGAATAACCAATGTTTTAATTGAGTTATTTTTACCCCAATGTTTTCCCATGTACTGAAAATTATGAGATTTGGGCCATTCAGGATCTAAGTTCAATGTAAAGATCTTTTGCTGGTGAGATGGGTACTGTATGGAATTTAGGTTACCAGAATATACCAACTTGCCAATCAAGAATCAAAGTGAAGAATCAGGCATTGAGAGAGTTAAAATCAAATCATCAGCTTAAAGCAATGTTTCATTGTTGAGTGGGAATCCAATGACAAGGCAGAGAGTGGCAATAAAAGTGGAAAACTCTGCTTTGTTCCTTTAATGGTTCTAAAAAAATCTACAACCACCCCATTTGCAGACACATTCAAAATCCGAGCAGCATGCAAATTATTCAGTGCACCTCTAAGCAGCATTTCCATAGACTATGCCCAGCAAAGCCCTTATGAGATTTCTCTGAGTCCATGCTGAACACCACATGATTAACATTCCCTTGAGATGCTAGCTATATTTATCAACTAGCTTATCGTGTGTTTTCAAAGTCTTGAGTGTGTTAAGCCAGACTACATTGTGGATTTGACTTTTAACTTTTTGCTGCAATATAATGTCCCAAATCTTTTTATGCATTACGCAATCCACTGTGATCAATTAAATTGCATAAGCAGTTGGAATACTCATGAAGGTACTTAGTTTGATTAGGAATAAGAATCAATGCTCCTGATTTAAGGTTTTTTAGAACCTTTTATCCTTGATGATTGCATTGTAGGTTTTGACCAAAAGCCTCGCATCGTCTGTTTTGAAAGTTTTGCAGAACATGTTTTTGTAGACACCAGACGTTTTCTACTCCAATTTTCCAAACAATAGTGAGTCAATTGACCAAGATCTAAATGTATTTTTATTACCCAATATGTTCTTACACCCTCCAACATGTTCTTGTCATCTTCCAAGACTCTTGGAATGACAGTAAAAAGAGGATTATTCTTGCCATGTTGAGATCATAGGGTCTGACATTTACAACTTTTGAATAATTTGTGCAAGCATGCATCAATGTTTTCCTCAGATGTCACTGGAATACCTTGTGCATTCTTGCTCCTTGTATCAGCTTTCCGCTGTCCTATCAGGAGACAAGACGACAAGTTGGTTTTCCACTATCTATTCAACGAGATTGTCTGAGCCTTAACATTTCAGATTGTTCTTTATAAAACATGTTCGTATTCTATTTTCCTCCTATTCATTTCTTCATGACCTGCAGGCAATTGATGATTCATTCATATTTATCCTCTCAAGCTTTGAGATATGCCCCCAAAGTCAAACTTTCCAATTACATTGTTTTTATTCAAAGCATCTATACTAATGAACTTTTGCTGCTAGACTGTCATGGCTAGCACCTTTTGTGTAGGTCTGGGCGGTGAACTCCGCTCCGTTCGCGGAGTTTGCAGAGTTTTTCCGCACTCCGCGTTACGCGAAGCTCGCGGAGTTCCGAAAAACTCCGCTTTGCGTTGCGGAGTGGAGTTTTTTTCCTTGCTCGCGTTCGTCAATGTCAAGGTGGCAAGTGTGAGCGAGGAAATCCACCTCCCGGCGAGATCTTTCCTTGTTCGCGATCGTCAACATCAAGTTGGCGAGCGCGAGCGTGGAAAACCAACCTCCCGGCTAGATTTCTCAACGCGGGTGGTCAGATTTCTCATTGCGAGTGGTCGCGTATGCTCGTGACCACTCGCGTTGAGAAACTGTCCGTTCGCATTGAGAAAAGCTGCTGCTCGAGTAAAAATCTACTCGAGCGGCAGAAAGGAAACATCGCCCGCTTGCACTGCGCATGGTGCCGTTCGCGGTGATTGCACAGTGCGGACAAGCACCTGGCACTGAAAATCACCGTAAACTGGCATTTATCTAATGCACTCCGCTGCTCGCAGAGCTTCGCGTAGTGCGGCGGAGTTTTTTTTGCACACGCGGAACTCCGCGAACTACGCCCAGGCTTACTTTTGTGTGTCCCTGGTTTAATTGGATGTTCCAGTTTCACCTGTCTCTGCCTCTGTTGTTCCCTAATTAGATGTTCTATTGGTATCCTGGCCTCTGTTGTCCCTTTGTGGGTGTTTGGTACCATAACCACTCAGACCCTGACTCTGCCCACTGTTCTGGCTGTCAGTCTGGGCCTTTGGTTCATTCCCCTTCACGTTGCTGTGATTCCAGAGTAAGTGTCAAAACATCCACTGTGCCCAGGCTACTCCGCCTTGCTTGGTATTAGAGTTCCATGGCATCTCACATATCAGGCAAACAATACATTTCTCACAAGTCAATCATTGTCCATTAGTGGCTCTACAGGAACCTGCAGAGATTAAAAGAATAAAGTTTAGCATTATGACAGTTTTTATCAACAAAACTAACACTCAAAGCAGCAACGCATTAATGCAGGGAACCTACCCTAATCTGAACGTGTAGACCAGCTGCTCTAAACCCACACTTCAACTGAAGTGCCTCATTAATTGTTACTTTAACTTGCACATCACAGAAAATCAGACAAGCCAAGAAAGTCTTCTAAGAAATAAATGGCTTACCCTCTGATTAAGGAGCAACTGACTAGTCATACCTCACAATCAAAAAGTTTCAAATCCTGTCCATTGCCTGCTAAAACAAAAAAGATACATAAGTCTTAACTTGCCACCCAAACGCACACACACACAATCTGCACAAGCAAAGCTTGCCATGTGGGCCTATCCACCTTCAGGAATTGTTGCCTCTGCTCTCCTCCAACACATACTAGCACCAAAAATCATGTCAGTGAGGAGTTGTGAAATTCCATTTACCAAATTTTTATGAAATTTATGTGAAATGACTTGAAATTTTGTATAAAAATTTTCCGCATCTCATAAGAAAACTGATTGTGAGGGCATACCACACATTCAAAATTCACATGAAATACTGATAAGGGGACTGGTTCAGGTCTAGCAAGACATTTTCTACTCCAGTGAGACATTTTCTGTAGAAGCTAAACTCATGGATTAGAACAAATTTGACAAATCCTCCTATCGGAAATCTATTTACTACATAGTTGATGGCACCTTACCGCAGTTCTACTGCCCCCCACAGAGAAGAGACAAGATGGCACAAGACGGCACAAATTGGTAGGGGATACACTATTAGGACATTCATAAGAGGACTCAAATTTGTGTTTGACGCAACAGCTATGCAGGAGCTAAGAACAGCCTCTGTAGGTAGGGGACAGATTGCAGGTCTGCCACATGCTCCACTGCTTGTACGTTAATGTTAAACTTGTCAGCCTCAGGGTGGTCTTTCCCCATACTCTTTGCCTTACTTCTGCATATTTTTCTGACCTCGTTTTTGTTGGCCTTAGGACTCTGTGGACTTTACTACCAGCTAAATTGCATGTGCTCACTCCTTAAAACATGCTAACAGGCTAACATTGGCATAACCCCAATCGGCCTATTTAACTTACTTATAAGTCCCTACTAAAGTGGCACTAGATGTATCTAGGGCCTGTAAATTGAATGCTACTAGTGGGCCTGCAGCACTTATTGTGCCACCCACTAAAGTAGCCCTTTAAACATGTCTCGGATCTGCAATTGCAGCCTCTGTGTGCAGTTTTAAACTGCCATTTTGCCAGGCTCAAACCTTCCTTTTAGTACATATAGGTCACCCCTAGGGTAGGCCCTAAACAGCACACAGGACAGGGTGCAATGAATTTAAAAAGTAGGCAATGCAATTTTAAGTTTTACATGGCCCGATAGTGAAAAACTCTTTAAATTCGTTGTTCACTATTGCAAGGCCTGCCTCTCCCATAGGATAACATAGGAGTTACTTTATTACATTTAATAAGCTGCAACTTCCAAATGGGAGCAGGTAAACAATTAATGTGTGTTGTCTTTGGAATTGTAATGAAAAATCCTCATATATGGTAAAGTCCGATTTTGAATTACAATTTTTGAAAATGACACTTTTAGAAAGTTGGCATTTTCCTACCTTAGCCATTTAGTGCCTGCGGTCTGTCTCTGGGTCACATGACTAGGTGCAGTTGGCAGTTGGTCTTTGTGTGTTCCTCCTAGACAGCCACACACAGTAGAGAGCTTAGATGTGCCTGGATGGGCCATCACTGGCAGGATGGAAGGGCGGAGTTAGGCACAGCCCCACTTACACCTGAATGGGAAGTCCTACCTTCACACAAAGGATCGCATACCCCCTGTAGCTAGTATGGAATCAGGGGAGACAGGAAGCTTGTGCATTTCAAAGGGAAACCTAGAGAAGCTTCTCTCACTACATAGGTGGCACCAGATATAAATATTGGACCTCAGACACCAGCTCTTCTGTACACTCCTAGACCTGTGGAAGACAGGAAGAAGGACTGCTGTGCTACTGAAAGGACTGCCTCTCTGCTGGACTGCAGACCTGAAAGGGTGCTGCCCTGGTGTGCTGACCTGCTGCCCTCTTACCTGGGTGAGAAGGACTGAACCTACAAACTGTACACAGGACCGCCAGAGTAACTCCAAGGGCTAGTCTCTTGTAATCAGCACCTGGACCCTGTAACAGTGAATGCAAGTGGTGCCACCCCTGTTCTGGTCCGTTTGAAGTGGGCCCATGTGTGGAGTCAGCAGAGCCTATGTATCTCCTCTGCTACGTGGACTTTCCTGTCGCAAGGACTTTGCATCACCGCCGCATCCCGCAGCCTCATTGGAACTGCTGCTGCGTGACGCATCCTTGACGCAGGTCTTCGCATCACAAGTCCTTCATGGCATCCTCGACGATGAAACGGGATCCGAATTGCAAATCCCGCAGCTTCTTCGGAACCAGCCATAGCGCAATGCATCCTTGACGTAGGACTTCTCATCTCAAGCCCCCTCATCAACAGCATCCTTGATGATGATGCAGGACCTCGCATCGCAGCTTAGCAGATCATTTAACCGACGTTGCGCGACACATCTCTAACCTGGACCTCACATCTCCTCCGCTGCGCGACGCATCCCTGACGAGGGACCTTGAAACGCTCCGCAACCAGGATTTAAGGTACTCTTGTTCAGCGGGCCTAATTGAATCCCTGTTCTCGGACTCCACTCCATCATCGTAAAAATACATTTACCAGAAAAAGAAGCTGTGTTTGTGTGGTAAAAATCAAACAATTTAAGAAAGATATTTGGAAGGCCAATTAAAATAAAACAACATCATCCTATGCCAATGAACAGCACACCATTGCAGTTGTGTAGATAACACACTTCTATAAGACTCAAGAGAAGGCATGAATTCATAACGAGCTCTATATTTTGGAAAAATGCATCTTCCAGTCCAGAACTGCAGAGGGTGACAGAAATGTCCTACTTTGCATGCAGTAAAGTTTTAGAACGAGTGGTGAAGAACGGAAATGAAGTCATCGGTCCCAGCAACATGCGCAGCACAAGAGTTTTTTTCCCCTGTGTATGGAATGTTAAGTACAATTGGACTATAGACCTACCCCCCTGCGCAGACACCATGTTAACACCCATGTGAAAATGAATCAACACGGCATGTTGAGCATAGGCCACTCCAAAATGCTCCCAAATGTGGTATATATTTGTAAAGATGTAGTCCTATATTTTAGGCAACTATAGGGTGAACTGATAGTCAGAGGCCAGACAAAATGGGCACGTTTGCTTGGTAAGTGTACAGCTTAGCTCTGAATGTGGATGTACATTTGTGATGAGGCAGGTGCCAGGTGGCACTCTGATGGGCGCATATTTCAAAGTAGTATGCAATATGTATAAGCCATTAGCACAACAGGCCTGACTCATTTTACAAAATGGTTCAGCAAGTTGATATGACGTGCAAACTGCAATTGTGCTGTAGGGAATCTCAAATTCCAGATGATGTAGTTGTCATGATCAGCAAAGTACATGTATAACTAACCGTTGTCCAACACTCAGGCCCACGAAACGCACCCGCTATAAGTTTTGTCTCTCAATAACACACACAAAACTCCACTGGACATGCACTCTGTCATCATGTGGATTTACATATACCATCTATGTACTACCTGAACACCCTGGTGTGTATATGTGTGTCAAAAAACAAAGGGATCCACCCTTATCGGAAAGTATAGAAGTGTTCCTCCAGACTACGTGTGCCTCCTACAATGGTGGAAAGCACACAGCTTTGTTTAAATACCCCGCACCCACCAAAAGGACCCTTGGTGGCATGCTTCATCATCGGGGTCTTCCCGCCCGCTGCGGGATGGGGCGTGCTACCACCTACGACTACGTGGGAGCACTGGTTATGAAAAACAATACTATGTGTGGTGTAGGAGTGTGAGTGGAAGGGTCAGAAGTGAGTGAATGGTGAATGGTGAAAAATTAAAAATTACCTGGCTCAGTGGAAAAAATAAATTTTAATGTTCCTTTGAGCTGGTATCGTTAAAAGTGGGGAATGAGATGGAGATACTATGCTTTAATGAGCAGTGTCTCCTGTGTCGACATGTTTCGAAGCCCTCCCCTGGCTTCTCATCAGGACCTAGAAGAGATCCCTTCTACACTCAAATCAAAACAACTGTGTATTTACATATAATCCTAACTAAGTGGTGCACATAAATTTAACATGCACAGTATACTATACCCCAGTAGATATATTGCTGAATGGGTTCTGGAAGAATAAAAACAGAGTTAAAATAACATAACACATCCAAACTGTACCATATGTGGTGTTGACCTGTAAAGAAAAGTGATATATTTCTGTGATATATTTTTCTTATCTTTATCCATTATAATTGGTAATCAGTGCTGTGTTATGCCAGCGAGATGGGACAATACAAAAACATACAAACACAAAACATAAAACACACACTCTATATTTAAGGACTGCGTGGTGTGCGTATCCATATGATAAGTATAACTGAGAGTATCTGTTAAATATATCTCTCCTTCAAAAAACAGTTTAGTGACAGATAAAGAAGCCTCCAAAGTTTAGGCTGTTCACGTACTTTTATATCGCCCAGATAATGCCCCATGAGCCTTCAAAACGGGAGGGAAGGGGTACCTATAGTCACACACTGTTAAAAGAAATTGAAAAAGAAAAGGAAAACTGTTGGTTTTGAGATCCTTCCAAAATGAGCAGCGTTTCACTGTTGCAAATCGGCTGTGCAGTACTTACAATATCAAGGTTACCTCCTCACAAGGACACTGCCTCGCCGCGGCTCCGTGGAACATAGAGCCAGTGTGGGCAGTGTCCTTAAATACTGAGCATAATTGGTAGTTTTGCCGCAAAAAAATTGCACTAATTGGTACAAACACTAGACCGTCAGAAAATCCAAGATGGTGACCTAGAATGGCACCTCCAGCTGAATGTGTTTGTTCCTCACTTCCTGTTGCTCAAGGGTGTTTGTTCCTCACTTCCTGTTGCTCAAGGGTGCCTGTTGTATAGCCCTAGGAGCGAAAAAACCTAGTGTGCTAACTAAAAGGACACTACCTCTTCCTAACTCTTTAAACTATCCGAGCGTAAAATGTGGACTAGCCAGATAATGAAAAAAATAATAATAATATTAAAAATAAAGTAAACCAGGTCTGGGCAAGTATTTACTAATGGTACATGTAATCACGTTTATGGTAGACATTGTACCAAGGGAGTGTGCAGCCAGACATGCGGGTTACTCCGAAGTGTTTTTTTCATGTTTCATAATATGTACGACAAAAAGTTGCTTAAAAGATTTTTATGTAGAGGACATATAGTGGTAATGACACCTCTCTACAGAAGGGTGAGCTCAAGATGGGAAAAGTGAATAGGAGTGGGAAAACGTGTGGCAGGACATTAAATTCCACAGGGTAATGTACAGGCCACATTATTTCAGGGGTGTTTTTCTGCTGGCCCCAAGTGTTTAATAGAAGGTTGGCTAACATAAGGGTTCTGGCCAGTCGTTTCAAGAGTTTCTATGCAGTGTATTTGCAGTAGTTTTCTCTTCCCAGAGATAGTGACAAAGGTCACGGGGAGATACAAATCAGCTAAATTGTCCCCAGGGGATGTCGTCGTTCAGACCTGTAATGTGTGTCCCCAAGCGGAACACCCACCGCTGTTCCTTCTCGAGAAGACCATGTTCACTGTTCAGTTGTTCGATAATGGTCCACTGTAGGTCTTCCATTGTGTGTTGGGTTGTCAAGTAGTGGGTAGCCATTTTCGTAGTGCTTCTTTCGCAACGTACGTTGCTCCTGTGCTCTCCTATGCGTGTCTTGACAGGTCTAGTTGTCATTCCGACATATTCCATTCCGCATGGGCAAGTGATGATATAAACCACATTCTTGCTGTTGCAGTTCGTAAATCTCCTCTGCTCCCATTCCGTACCATTCCTGAATTTTATACTTTTGCTTTCTTCGTCAGGTGGCAAGTTCTGCAATTACCACAAGGATAATGGCCCTTCACTGGGGGTAGGAGGGTATTGTCTGCCTCAATTGCTAAGGTGTGTTGTGGTCTTGTGTGGACCAGCATGTCCCTCAGGCTCCTTCCCTTTTGTGTGCAAACATCGGTTTGGGAAGGTTGAGGTTTCCGCATGCCAGGAGTCTCCAATGTTTGTTTACAATTTTTGTCACTTGATTGGAGTTGGTATTGTAAGTAGTGACACATATTGGTCTCTCTTCTGGGTCCTTAGGTACTCTTGGTTCCAGCAGTGCTTCCCTATTGTTGTTACGTGCCCTCTTCATGGCTCTGTCAATAATTTGTGTAGGGTAGTTGTGTTTCTTTAGTTTCTCTTGTAAATCAGTAGCCTGCCTCTTGAAGTCTTTAATCTCCGTACAGTTCCTCCGCAAGCGGAGGAACTGTCCGTATGGGAGATTGTCCCGAAGGTGGCGGGGATGGAAGCTGTTATATAACAGCAGACAGTTCTTTGCTGTAACTTTAAAGTGAGTGGTAGTCTTTAAAGTGCCCTCATCTAGGTAGATATTCAAATCCAGGAAGACCAAGTTGGTCCGTGAGGTTGTGCTGGTGAATTTCAGATAGATGTTTTGTTGGTTCAGCCAGGTCATAAAGTTTTCAGTTGATGTAATGTCTCCTTCCCATATAACCAACACATCGTCTATGTAACGTTACCATGTTTTTATGTTGTTGACAAATGGGTTACTGGGGTGTAGGATCTTCTTCACTTCTAGGTGGTAGACGTACAGGCCAGCTATACTGGGAGCAAATGTGCTCCCCATGTTGGTCCCGTGCTTCTGTAGGTAGATGGTATCCTCGTAAGCAAAGAAATGTTTTGTAAGTGCCAGCAACACACATTCCATAACCACGTTACGTGGTGTGTGGTATCCCCAATCGGTGGTGAAGAGTACCTCCTCAATGATAGTTAGTGTCTCATCATGTGGGAGACTGGTATACAGACTCTCCACGTCCAGTCCCATCAGGAGGTGTCCACACAAGACCACAACACACCTTAGCAATTGATGCACAAAATACCCTCCTACCCCCAGTGAAGGGCCATTATCCTTGTGGTAATTGCAGCACTTGCCACCTGACGAAGAAAAGTAAAAGAATAAAATTCAGGAATGGTACGGAATGGGAGCAGAGGAGATTTACGAACTGCAACAGCAAGAATGTGGTTTATATCATCACTTGCCCATGCGGAATGGAATATGTCGGAATGACAACTAGACCTGTCAAGACACGCATAGGAGAGCACAGGAGCAACGTACGTTGCAAAAGAAGCACTACGAAAATGGCTACCCACTACTTGACAACCCAACACACAATGGAAGACCTACAGTGGACCATTATCGAACAACTGAACAGTGAACATGGTCTTCTCGAGAAGGAACAGCGGTGGGTGTCCCGCTTGGGAGACACATTACAGGTCTGAACGACGACATCCCCTGGGGACAATTTAGCTGATTTGTATCTCCCCGTGACCTTTGTCACTATCTCTGGGAAGAGAAAACTACTGCAAATACACTGCATAGAAACTCTTGAAACGACTGGCCAGAACCCTTATGTTAGCCAACCTTCTATTAAACGCTTGGGGCCAGCAGAAAAACACCCCTGAAATAATGTGGCCTGTACATTACCCTGTGGAATTTAATGTACTGCCACATGTTTTCCCACTCCTATTCACTTTTGCCATCTTGAGCTCACCCTTCTGTAGAGAGGTGTCATTACCACTTTATGTCCTCTACATAAAAATCTGTTGAAGAAACTTTTTGTCGTGCATATTATGAAAAATGAAAAAAACACTTTGGAGTAACCCGCATGTCTGGCTGCACACTCCCTTGGTACAATGTCTACCATAAACGCAATTACATGTACCATTAGTAAATACTTGCCCAGACCTGGTTCACTTTATTTTTAATATTATTATTATTTTTTTCTTTATCCGGCTGGTCCACATTTTACGCTTGGATAGTTTAAAGAGTTAGGAAGAGGTAGTGTCCTTTTTGGTAGCGCACTAGTCTTTTTCGCTCCTAGGGCTATACAACAGGCACCCTTGAGCAACAGGAAGTGAGGAACAAACACCCTTGAGCAACAGGAAGTGAGGAACAAACACATTCAGCCGGAGGTGTCATTCTAGGTCACCATCTTGGATTTTCCGACGGTCTAGTGTTTGTACCAATTAGTGCAGTTTTTTGGTGGCAAAACTACCAATTATGCTCAGTATTTAAGGACACTGCCCACACTGGCGCAATGTTCCACGGAGCCGCGAGCGAGGCAGTGTCCTGGTGAGGAGGTAACCTTGATATTGTAAGTACGGCACAGCCGATTTGCAACAGTGATACGCTGCTCATTTAGGAAGGATCTCAAAACCAACAGTTTTCCTTTCTTTTTCTTTTCAATTTCTTTTAACAGTGTGTGACTATAGGTACCCCTTCCCTCCCGTTTTGAAGGCTCATGGGGCATTATCTGGGCGATATAAGAGTACGTGAACAGCCTAAACTTTGGAGGCTTCTTTATCTGTCACTAAACTGTTTTTTGAAGGAGAGATATATTTAACAGATACTCTCAGTTATACTTATCATATGGATATGCACACCATGCGGTCCTTAGATAGAGTGTGTGTTTTATGTTTTGTGTGTGTATGTTTTTGTATTGTCCCATCTCGCTGGCATAACACAGCACTGATTACCAATTATAACGGATAAAGATAAGAAAAATATATCACAGAAATATATCACTTTTCTTTACAGGTCAACACCACATATGGTACAGTTTGGATGTGTTATGTTATTTTAACTCTGTTTTTATTCTTTCAGAACCCATTCAGCAATATATCTACTGGGGTATAGTATACTGTGCATGTTAAATTTATGTGCACCACTTAGTTAGGATTATATGTAAATACACAGTTGTTTTGATTTGAATGTAGAAGGGATCTCTTCTAGGTACTGATGAGAAGCCAGGAGAGGGCTTCGAAACATGTCGACACAGGAGACACTGCTCATTAAAGCATAGTATCTCCATCTCATTCCCCACTTTTAACGATACCAGCTCAAAGGAACATTACAATTTACTTTTTCCACTGAGCCAGGTATTTTTTAATTTTTCACCATTCACCATTCACTTACTTCTGACCCTTCCACTCACACTCCTACACCACACATAGTATTGTTTTTCATAACCAGTGCTCCCACGTAATCATAGGTCGTAGCACGCCCCGTCCCGCAGCGGGAAGACCCCGATTATGAAGCATGCCACCAAGGGTCCTTTTGGTGGGTGAGGGGTATTTAAAGAAAGCTATGTGCTTTCCACCATTGTAGGAGACACACGTAGTCTGGAGGAACACTTCTATACTCTCCGATTAGGGTGGATCCCTTTGTTTTTTGACAATATAACTTGAGCAGGACGTATCCACCTCTTCTGCTCTTTTGAGCATTACCTCTTCACTCCCTTCTTGTGTTACCGTGTATATGTGTGTGTCTGCGTGTGGGTCCTCCTGCGCACCACAAAACACATTGACCAGAAAATCACAGCACAGTACCCTAATATAAGTGGTCCCATACAATCTGCCTTACAGCAATCCCTGCCCTTATTGTGAGTCTCACATCATTGAACCATCCAAACACCAGGCAACCGTTGGTGCATGGTAGAAATGTGTGTACATGTACACATATACATGTGGGCACATCACCCTCCTAATCACACACACCACAAAACAAATACAACTGTGTGGTGCCAATGTGCACACCCATTGTGCACACACCTCACACATAGGGAATCAACACCACTCCATAACAATCATGTGTGAATGACCTACCTCTGCACAAATGTTTATTTGATTGTCTTATAAAGTATGCCAATTCTTTATTCATTTAAATATGGATAAAATATTAAAACATATTTAAAATAATAAATGTATTAATTAAATATAAAACAAATACAATTAAGTTTAAACATTTTGAATTTATACTACAAATAAAAATGTAAATTAAAAAAACATTAAAACTATTTTAAATGAAAACATTTCCCTCCCTACTGATTAGAAAACAAACACTGAAAAACCATTAACTTTATTATAAAAAAAATAATGCTATTATAAAACTGAAAAATTATTAATATTAAATTAATTGTTAAATAAAACAATTAATACATCTGCAATTATTTTTTAACATGTTTATTTCTAACATTTATTACAGAAAAGAAGTGCAGTGGAGAAGGGAGGTGAGGAAAAGGTACACATGAGCCCACAGAAATGTCTTTACAAATTTAAGGTCAATTAACAAGGAGACACATACAGCATGCGACTCGGATGTGCTGCAGCTCAGGGTCTTGGGCCTTGCTTGGCGTAGACAGCTGCAAAAGTTTCAGTGTCCAAAATCATTGAGCCCCAGTGTCTACACTGACACTATCATGTGACGGAGACATGTCACAGGCACCGGAACAGGGAAGAGTCTGAGATATTGCCAGGACAGCACCTCTCGCCCGGTGAACCCTTTTAATATTAGTCATAAATGGGAACCATAACTGGTCAAACTTATATGTTCTATCATAGATCATTGCCGATATTTTTTCCATGGCATAAATGGACCATGCCTTCCTGCACCAAAGGTTAAGACTAGGGGAACTCAGTGCTTTCCACAGTTGTGCTATACTAGAGTGGGCCGCTAACAGGAGGTGAGTCATCAATCAATATCCGAATGGAGCGGTCATGGGTTACAGACCCTGATTGACCAGAGTACCCCAGTCGTATCATCAGAGGGTCCTGTGGGAGTGTAATGTTTGTGATGGAACATTTAAGTGAAAGAATGACTTGCCAAAAAGTTTGTATGTGAGGACATGACCACCATGTGTGAAGTGATGTGCCACGTTCTCCGCAGCAGTTCCAGCACCTGTTCGGACTGCCGAACATCTTGTGTAATCTCGTGGGTGCAAGGTACCATGAGTAATTTGTAAGCATTCTGTTTGTGTTGGGCACATATGGAGGATTTAGCAGCTCTTTTCCAAACAGATGTCCAAGTATCGTTGGGCACCTCAAGCCCAAGGTAACTCCCACTTAAGCTCGAATTCATGCCTCCTGTGGGGATTCACTCTAAGGTGTAGTTGTAAAGCCATTATATGCCTCTAAAGTGAATATTGTTAGGGAAAAAGGGCTCCGTGGGAGGCTCCTCCCTGCGCAAGTGTTCTTGAACCTCTCACCCTCCACACAGACAATGTAAGGCGTGTGTAAATCTAAAATCATCCCTTCTAGTGAGCTGGAAGAGGTCTAACAAATCTTCCCTACTCCGGGGCTCCCCATCCACATAGAACTCTCTCAAGCATGTAGGATATCCCTATCCCCAGGATCGAAACCCTGGATCCATAACTCCTGGGGGGGAAGTCTGGATTGTTAAGCAGTGGAGAAGGGGTAGGAAGCAAATGCTTTCTTCTGAAAGAGGGATTGGCAATATGCTAGCAGGGTTTTTGTTGTGGGAAGAAGAGTCTGGGAATTTGTCCAAGTCTTTGGCGAAAGCCACAACAGGTTCCTCAGCGGAACAGGGGAGAACGCTTGTTCCACCTGCAACTACGGCTTATCATCTGGGTCATTATTCCAGTTCAACGCAGGCTGAATCAGTGTTGTTCAGGAATTTATTTATAAAGTTTTATATAGCGCGAACAAGATCCCGAAGGATATCAGAGCGCTTTACAAAGGGATGGAAGGAAGGTAATAAATGCAATATCGACATAAAAAAAGAATAAGAAACTTGAATAATTACAGTACAAAGGGGTCAAAGGAGAATAATACAACAGCTAATACATAGCGGGCTAAGAAGGGGCAAACGATGAGGTAAAGAAGAGTAGCATCAAATGGTGGTCTAACAGTTGTAGGATCAGAGACTTAGAGGGGATGATCATAACCCATTTTAGGGTAAGAACTTGTTCATTAGGAATCATTTGGCTTCCAGTTTGAAAGCAGCCGTGGAGGAGATTCTGCGTACTTCCGGTGGGAGAGAGATCCAGATCTTCGGGGCAGCGCCAGAGAGGGCTCGGTGGCAGGTTCTCTTTTTGCTATAGATGTGTGGTTTCAAGAGGAAAGAGTTCGCACTTCTTGAGGGTCTACCATCCCCGGATAGGTCAAGTTTTTGCGCTAGGTAACTGGGGTTTTTGAAATGGAGGGCTTTGTGTGCCAGACAAGCCATCTTTAACTGAATTCGAGCTTCGTAAGGCAGCCATTTAAGGGATTTTAGGACTGGGGATATGTGCGCGTTTCTTTTGGTACCTGTAATCAGTCTAGCCGCAGCGTTCAGAGATGCCCTTAGTGGAGCCAAGGTATATTTGGGAGGCCACATAGCGTAGCGCTGCCATAGTCAAGTCTCGGCAACACAAGCGCTTGGACCACCTGCTTGAAGTCAGATTGTGGAAGGAATGGTTTGATATTTCTGGAGTGTCCTCATCAAGTGATTAGCTCCCTTACAAACATTGCCTATATGATTCTTCATGTTCAGATGTTTGTCCAGGGTGATTCCGAGAGATTTGGCTGAGTCTATAATGAGGGGGAGCAGTTGAAGGCAGTGAGGTGATTCAACCAAAGGTCTAGCTTGGGGATGTGGTTCGGAGGAGAGATGAGAAGGAATTCTGTTTTAGAGGTGTTGAGCAGGAGGTGGTTCTCGGTTAACCAGTTTTGAGTAGACGTTAGGATAGTGTTGAGTGAGATTATGTTATCCGGGGAGGAGAGTTTCAAATAAAGTTGCGTATCGTCCACATACATATGGAAGAGAATTTAGTGTATTAGCTAAAGGTTCCAAGAACAGGTTGAAGAGTATAGGAGATAGGGCGGACCCTTGGGGGACCCCCATGAGTACTGGAGAGGGCTGGGAGAGAGTGTGGTTCGCCTTGACTCTCTGTGATCTGAGGAAGGACCAGAACCATTGTAACACATGACCAGAGAAGCCCATCCTGTTCTTCAGAATGGATATGAGGTTATCGTGATTGACCGTGTCGAAGGCGGAGGAGAGGTCAAGGAGGATTAGGAGGCAGGATTCATTTTGGTCGAGCATTTTTAAAATGTCACCCAGGACGTGAATGAGAGCCGATTCAATGATGTGCCCCCTCCGAAAGCCGGATTGATGCTGGTCTAGGAGTTGGAAATTCTCTATGTGCGCACAGAGTTGGGATTGGACGCATTTTTCTAGGAGTTTGGCTAGGGTGGGGATGTTGGAGATAGGACGGAAGTTGTTAAAGTCAGCCCTATCAGCATTAGCTTTTTTTAGTATGGGTGATACCTGAGCTGCTTTTAGGCACTCTGGGATCGAGCCTTGTGACAGTGAAGCATTTACAATCTTTGTCCAGGTGGGGATGAGGACATTCTTGATTTCTTTGAAGATGGAAGGAGGCAACGGGTCGCTGAAATGATTAGATGGGTTGATACTCTGAAGAATCTTGTTGATGTATTTTTCACTGAAGGGAGAGAAGGTACCCCATGATGCATTGTTCTTGGTGTTCAGGCTGAGCTTCTCAAAGAGGGCAGGAGGTGGTGCGGACCCCGAAGATGGCAGTAGAGCCTTTTTAGAAGTGAGTTCAATGTTGATGAGACTTGCTTTCTCTGTGAAGAAAGCAGCCAGTTCGTCGCATGAGTGTGGGCTGCCTCCCGAATCCGAGTGGTTTGGAGCTACTACTGACTGCTGTTTAACCAGTTCAAAAAGTTTCTTGGGTCGGTTAGCGGCCTGGTCAAGTTGGTATCTAAAGTAATCTGCCTTAGCGCTCTTGATTTGTTTGTTGTAGGAGCTCCTAACATCTCTAAGGAGTTTTAGTCGGTCCGAGGAGGGTTTGGATTTCCAGGATCGTTCAACTGCCCTAAGGTTGCGGAGTTCAGAGTTTAAATTGTCGTTGAACCACAGTTTGGATATTTTTGTTGAGGCATTTTTTTGTTGGAGTGGTGCAATGTCATCCATGATGTTAGAGATGGTAGAGTTGTAAAAGTCAGTGAGTAACTGAACCTCAACCAGGAATAGGCTTTTATGTCTGGAAACGCAGTCCACAGTCAGTCATAGGTAACGTGGGGGTCAAAGAAGCTACTCACTGGGATTTGCCCTGCTATATGAGATTTTAACATCTTGCTCTTGATATCTGTTAGCATTTGTTGCAGTATTATAAGGGGGAGTGTCTGTAGGACGTAAAGCAAACGAGGCATAAAGTTAATTTTTTAACTGTTTAGTCTGCCCATCCAAGAGATTTCCAGTTTTCCCCATCCTTATAAGTCTTTGAAAAGGGTTGTGTTCAAGGGAGGGATATTTCTATCATATAGGGACTTGGTGTGGGATGGTAGGACCACCACTAGATATCGGATGGCAGTCCCTGTCCATTAGAAACCATTGTGTTGGAGGGGTGAGCGTATCGCTTCCTGTGGGTCTGCTACTTCCATACCCTGTGATTTTGAGTAGTTGATTTTAAAACCCAATACCAGAGAGAAGCGTTTTAACTCCCTTACTGAGGCAGGAATCATGACCCCGGGATTAGTTACAAAACAGAGGATATCGTCCGCAAACAATGTTACTTTATGTTCCCTGGTCTGTATGGGTTACACATGATATTGGCCATAAGGGGTTCTATCACCAGAGCAAACACCAGCGAGAAGAGGGAACATCCCTGCCTTTTTCCCCTTGTAAAGGGTACCTCTGCTGTGTAGTACCCATTAATTTTAAGCTTAGTGGTTGACTGTTGGAAGTTCGCTAGAATAAAGGTCTTCACTTTCGGGCCTAAGCGACTTCTAGTGAAGAGTTTCGACAGGTAGGACCAGTCCACTCTATCGAAGGCCTTCTCTGTGTCAAGGCATAAGAGAGCTGGTGTCGCCTCTCCGCGGTCTTCATCAAAGTGACTTCCAATCTGATGTTATCGTTAGCCTAACAGTTTTTAAAGAAGACTGACTGGCAAGGGGAAACTAACTGAGGCCATACATGATGGAGGTGGTGAACAAGAATGGTGCTGAAAATTTTGATGGTGCAATTAAGTGGGGCAATTGGCTTATATGACATGCAATTCAGGGTATCTTTGCCTGGTTTGAGGAGTGTCAAGTGTGAACCCACCATGGTGTCTGTTTCCTTACCAGTTGTCAGAAAGTGATTGAAGACTTTTGCCAAGGCAGCAGCTAATAGGGGAGCACAGGCTTTATAGAAGGTGGCCGTAAAGCCGTCAGGCGTGGGGATTACAGTGGCGACAACTGTGATATCATCTTGCGTATCTCTGTGGGGGAAATATCCTCCTCCAGGGAAAGGTAGTCATCTTCAAGGTCTGAGGGTATCATAGTCCCTCAGGTAAGCATCTTGAGAGTCAGCGTCAAGCCCTTGAGTATGGTAGATTGTGGAATAATATCTCTGAAACACTTCCTTGATTTCAGCTATGTCGGTGGCCTATTGGCCTTCATCGGTTTTAAGTGCCATAATGTGATTCCAAGTAGACCGCTGCCTGAGTTTGTAAGCCAGAAGTCGGTGCGCTTTGTCGCTTTTCTCATAGTAGGTTTGATTAATATATTGACTTTTTTTGCCGCCTCCATTTGGAGGTGTTTTAACTCCCCTCGTATCTTGCAGAGGTCCCTCATAGTTCTGTCTGATCCATCCTGTATGTGTCTTTCTTCGGCTTGAGATAGTTGGCGTTCAAAGTCCAACTTGTTTTCTTTGGCCAGGCGTTCGAACATTTTGGTGTAGGAAATGAATTCCCCCCTGAAGACCACCTTTGCAGCATCCCAGAGTGCGGAGGGACTCACCTCCCCATTATCATTTTCATCAAAACAGTACTCTATAACTTCTTTAATACGATCTCCGAGGGTCGGATCTCTCAAGGCCATGTCATTTACAAACCAGGGTTTTGGGTACGGTTTGAGCTGTATTCGGGGGGGGGGGGGAGCATAAGCCAAATAGGTATATGGCCAGACAAGGACCTAACATCTATAGACCAGTCTACCAAGTTTAGACAAGAGGGGCACTGAAATCAAGAAATAATCGATATGAGAATGGGATTTATGGGCATGAGAATTAAATGTATAATCCCTCTGACCTGAATAAAGGTGACGCCATGAGTCAACCAAATTGAGGTCTGCCATTCCTTTGGTCACTGATGGTGGCAGTTGGGTGTCTTTATGTCTAGTGTGAGAATGGTCCAGGTGGAGATCCAACAGGGTGTTATAATCCGCTCCTACGATTAGCTACCTTAGGGAGAAATGGGACATCTTAGGGAACAAGGAGGAAAAAAAGTCCTCCATGCCCTCTTTATGGCCATATAAATGACAGTAAGAAAGATAGTGTCCAATTTTCCCCGTATACCCACCTAGTGGCCCTCATGGTCCCTATATATATATTATCTATGTGAAGAGGAAGGTCTCTCCGTAGAAGAATAGCCACCCCTCGAGTTTTTCGTCTATAGGCAGAGTGAAATTGCACACGGTACCAGGCGTCGGACATCCTGGAGTAGAGCTATATCTACTTCTTTGTGCTTAAGCCATTGGGTCAGTGCCCATCGTTTCAACAATAAATTGAGGCCTTGTACATTAATATTGGGTTAAGGATCAATAAGTTACGGCTGCATGCTCGTAGTGTCGGTCCAATAGGGAGCGCGTGGGCAGCCTTTAAAAGGTGCTCAGCTATACAACATTTGAGCAAGAAGTGTCCATTTGTCATCTTGTGCCCCTTGATGATGGAAATTGTGTGCGATATAATGTGTGAGATAAACTTGGATGACGTGAAGGGGAAAAAAGAGGGAAGTGAAAGAAGAAGATCATGAAGAACAGGGCCCCTGGTAGGGGAATAGCTATTAGATCTAATAGGCAATGCAACTGCATGGGGGTCGTTCAAGAGACGCGAGTGGTGGGGAAGGCTCCATATCGTCATTGGGACCTCTCTCCCCCAATACACACATCATACAATGACATTCCCAGCATCAAATACTTGGCGTTTAGTTGCAAAGGAAGTTTGAAAGGCACATGTCCTTGATTTCAGGTTTCAGGGCAGGGCATCATCCTCCAAAGTAGAGGAATTACATTCTTTATTTCTTTGTTGGAAGATTTGCAAGCTGGAATGATTGTAGGAAGCTGGCTCTTTATATAGTATACCAAAAAGAGAAATACTGTGCAAATATTCCAGGTATTCTCTTATAAGCGTGTAGGCGTTTGCTCTAGCAATCCCAAGGTGCTCTTCTAAGGGCGTAGTGTGGTCGAGCAGCCTTAGACTTATCAGACAGGAGTGTTAGACATCTGCAATGCACACACAGTCAATAAATGACGTACCCAACTCAATAAGGAGATCCACACCAATTTATAAAAATACTTATTGTTATATAAGTTTGAGCACCAAGATCATCAAAATCAGGTAAGTACATTTTGAGATAAAATGAATACTAGGTTTCAAAAATCGACACTTAGTGCAATATTCAGAGATGGTAATGTTATCCTATGGAGGAAAAACACACACTGCATACAGGTACTTCACATCGACTTACGGGACCAATCTCCTGGACTTAAGGTAAGTATGGGGCAAGGTCTAACGCAGAACCAACAGTTCACCTCATGAGGCATTGAGGCAGCTGAATGCAGCCATGCTTTTCAGCATCAGGTGTCCAAAGTTATCCTATGGGGGGAAAATATGTACCGCATTCAGGCACTTCACGGCAACTTACAGGACCAATCTCCTGGACTTAAGGTGAGTATGGGGCAAGATCCATGGCCACACCAACAGGTCACCTCGGGGGGCTCTGGGGCGTCGGGGTGCAGAGATGTGTTTCATCGTTGAATGCCCGATGTTATCCTAGGGGGGGAAACATGTACTGCACTCAGGCACTTCACAGCGACTTACGGGACCAATCTCCTGGACATAAGGTGAGTATGGGCAAGGTCCAAGGCCACAACAACAGGTCACCTCAAGAGGCTCTGGGGTGTCCAGGTGCAGAGGTGTGTTACGGTGTTGGATGCCCAATGTTAGTCAGTGGAAATCCGTCCATTCAGAAAGAAGCTGCAGGTTTGGACTGGGAAACCAGTCAGGCTGAACCAACAAGGGGGATCATGTCTCACAAATGTCCGGGTTGTAGGGACATCTTTGGTCCACTTCCACTTGAGCCAGGGGTGACTGGTGCAACGGTGTCTTGAGGCTTTAAGTTTTCCACAGCCGAGTCACTCACAGCCTGGAAGGGGGGGGGGCTGCGCAAAGAGGCTACAGGCGGCGTTGAGGAGTCCGCTCCTGGCAAACGCAAGGTGGGCTTCTTCTCTGGAGCACTGGAGGACCACCCTGGCACCATTGGCCCACTTCAACTCAGGCTTGGAGCGACGGGTGTAGTGGTGCTGACTGGTGTCGGGTTTACACGGTCCAGAGCCCTCACAGTTCTTTCTTTGGTACCTGCAGGGTGCAGGGAAGCAGCTCTAATGCTCCACTGGAGTTCCTGAGTCTTGGCAGAGCGCTGGTAGTCCTCTCAGGCTTTTGCAGGCACAGCAGCTTACAGGATGAGTCGACTTGATGCAATCATCGAGAACAGCAAACAGGCCGGCAGGGTTGGCTCCAAGTCAGTTGCTTGTTCCTCAGTTCTTGCTTTTCACATCTCTTCAGTGCTTCTTGTTTTTTTAGGTCGGCAGGATCTGATTTCCTGGTGCCAGGGGCTCCCTTAAATACTAGATTTAGGGTCGCTAGGGGAGTGTAGGCTAGGAGCTAATGGGCTACTAACCCCTGGGGTCACTACACCCCCTATATGACCACTTACTGTGGGAAGTGGGCATAACCCTGTCTCAGCATTCCTAAGTTTGCCATAACAAAGATGGCAGACTTCTGATTTTCGTATTCACTTCAGGTAGCCTACCTTAGGAGTGGAACTAGCCTGAAAGTGAACACGCATCTCTAACTACTAATTTTCCCACCTGTCCAGGCGCCAATTGGGCCCTGGACAGGGGGGTCGGCATCTTCTCCTGTGAGGGAAGCCAGATTTGCATACTAAAGGCAGTGGGCTCTTTGATGCTTCCTGCCTTGGAATGATAATTTGCAGGTTATCCTGTGGGATGGGGTGTAAACACCCTCTGCCCGAGCAGGCTTCGCTCCTGACCTCCTGAGAGGAAAGGCCCTCACCGCTGGGGGTCAAAACCTCATCTGTGGTTGCAGGCTGGTTAGGACCAGTCAGTCAGCACACTAGTAGTTGGTATGTTTTCACGGGGCACCTCTAATGTGCCCTCTGGGTGCATGTATTAATACATCCATCACTGGAATCAGTGTGGGTTTATTAATATGAGATGTTTGATACCAAACATCTTGGGTTTCAGTAAATCATCATGTAGCTGGGGGACTTTTTTTCACCAGTGTCGAGCACATGTACTTGAAATGGCTTCCCTGGTCACTTGTACTGGCAGCAATTGAACTGACCAGCACAGGGGCATATCTACACATGCAGTATGGTGCACCCTGCTTTAGGGCTGTAAGGCCTACTGTAGGGGTGACTTACCCAGGCTGCATGCAGTGTCTATGGGCATGGCCCTCAAGTGTGTGTGCCATGTCGTGTTTCTACCTTTTAGAGCACCTTGTCACGCAGCCCGCTGGTTCCCTTAGAGTGGCACAAGATATTCTGCAGCTCTTAGGGACCCCATTTAGTACCTATGCCCTAGGTACCATAAGTATCACTTACTAGGGACTTACAGAGGTGCTAAAGGCCTGGTCCCTTGGGGATCAAGTGACCAGTTGTCTCATTTTGGGGAAAGAACACTGGCACTGGGGACCTGTTTAGCAGTAACCCAGTGATCTTCAGTCAAAGTTGCATCAAATACCAGGCAAAGTGGTGGGATTACTGCAACAAAAAACAAGTTTCCTGCAATAACCTTGATGGTTGGAAGGGCCACCCATCTCCTTTATCTGTTAGGTTCAAAGGGACCTGGTCTTGTGAATTGAAGGAGGGAAGACTGAGGATTTCCCTCACCTCCTGCAGGTCTCTCACCACCCAGTGTTTGCCCCTTTAAGTGAAGAGGAGGTGAAAAGGGAAGCCCCAGCAATAGGATATCTTTTCCTTTTGCAGGTATTGGGTAACTTCGCGAAAGTCCTTCTGCCGCACCAGTGTGTGAGCTGACACATCCTGGTACATGGTAATGGTGTTGCCATGAAACGTCAAATGGCCCTGCTGTCCAGCCATTGTTTGGATCTTCTCTTTAACGTGGAAGTAGTGGACGTGGGTGAGCACATCAGGAGTTAAGTTGCGTGTTGCTGATAGGCTGAATATACCCTGTGTGCTCTATCCAAGGGAGCAGGTCCCTGATCCATCTCCCCCTTGCTGTCCCCTCAACAGGTCTCCCACCTCTACCGTTTCTTGCCTTTCTTCTGTTACTCTTCTAACTACCTGATTGTAATTGTCTGTTATTCTTTACATAATCGCCTGTTTCCTTAATTGTAATTCCCTTGTTCATCTTTAATGTAGTCTTATTTGTAACTGCCTGTTTAATCTGTTATTGTATTTGCCCTTTTAGCCTTTTTGTAATTGCCTATTTAATCTTTGCAATTGCCTTGTTTAGTCTTTTTACATTGCCTTTTTGTAATTGCCTTCTCACGTCTTTTGTAATTCCTGTTCTGCCTTATTATAATTTTCTACTGTTGTGTCCCTCTGCTTTTCCCGCCTGTTTTTCGGACAGTTTTTGAAATTGTCATCTGCTTTTTCCCACCCGTTCCCTATGCTCTCCCAGGGTGCTTCCCACCTCCCGTCAGCCCCACCCACCGCCACCCAGCACCTCTCTCTCCTTCCAGGACCTACTTAATGGAGGCTGTAGCACGAACACAACACAGCCGCGCATGGACCGCACCCTGCACCATGAACCCTAGTTCTCCCGCCACACGCAGATACACCGCAGCCGAGCTCCGAGCCCTGGACCCCCAGACTACACTACAACAATTGCTGCCGCAACTCTCCTCGATCTACTGTAGGACCTTTTTCCTGCCGGCACCACCTCTTCTCGTGCAACCACCATCACCACACCAACCACGACTGCGTCAGAACAACTCAAGGCACAATCCTTTTGCAATCATGCCACAGATATCTGGGACATCATCACCACCCTCACCCCCAACGTCATCTTTCTCACTGAGACCTGGCTTAACCCTGCTTTCGTTCTGACATTGCCTCAGCAACACCCGACGGCTACAAGATAGCACACCGAACCATATCAACAAACACGGAGGCGGAATCACCATCATGCACAAAGAAAACATTCATTGCACCACCACTGAAGACTACACCACCCGATCATGGAATTTCTCAATTTCAAGCACCAAACTGATGGCAAATCCACCATCAGAGGCACACTCGACAGACATCTAGGACCACGCCCTGCTTCTGCAATGCCATTCCCGACTTCATCACCCAGCTCGCCATAGACTCCTAGAACTACATCTTCCTTGGAGACCTACATTTCCACCTTGATGACCTCAATGACACCAACACCGCCCACCTCCTTGAAAGCATGAACAACAGTGGCCTCACCCAACTAGTCACCAGCCCTGGCGGACAGCATTGAAGCCAGCTCAAACCACAGCAAAGAACACTTCAACATCATCTGAGAGCTCTCCAGCCCCTCAGCCACCAAAAACATCATCATCCCTTCCCAGGAACTTTGCGACGCCCTGTCAAACTTATTCCACAACAAGATCTCCACCATCTACAAAAACTTCAAACCCCAACCCTCCTCCTCCGAACTCTTCAGCCACCTCACTCCTACTTATGCAACCCGCGACCACCTACTCACCTCCTACTCACCTCCTGGGACCAGCTCACCACACAGAACACCGTAGCCACCATGAACTCTGTTTACTCAGGAGCCCCTACGGATCCCTGTCCCCACTACATCTTCAACCTCGGGAGCAAGATAATTAGGAGTAAGCTCACTACAATTTTCAATGCATCAATCACCACAACCACCTTCCCTGAAGAATGGAAGCATGCAGACGTGAAACCTCCATCTCAAGAAACCACCTGCCAACCCCAGCGAACGCAAGAACTACCATCCCATTTCACTGCTCCCCTTCCACGCCAAAGTCTGAGAAGAAGCCATCAACTGATAACTCGCAGAACAACTGGAGAACTATCATCTTCGGGACACCTCTCAATCCAGATTCTGAACCAGCCACAGCACCAAAACTTCCTTGATTGCTGCTACCGATGACATCAGAATACTCCTCGACCAGGGAGAAATGGTTGCCCTGATCCTCCTAGACCTCTTCGCAGCATTCGACGCCGTATCCCACCACACCTACCGCCATTCACCTCGGAACCCAAGAACATCATTTGCGGCATCCCTCAAGGCTGGCCCCTGAGCCTCACGCTGTTCAACACTGACATGACCTCATTGGCCAACATCGCCAGAGCCCAGGGACTAAACATCATATCCTACGTAGACGACATCTAGGTCATCCTCTCCCACCACCATGAGGGCCAAATTCCACAGGTGCATGACCAGCATCGCCGACTGGATGAAATACAACTGCCTGAAACTCAACACAGACAAAACAGAAGTGCTGATCTTCGGCAACAACACCTGCCTGTGGAACGACTCCTGATGGCCCTCTGAACTAGGACCATCACCCACTCCTACAAACCATGCTCACAACCTCGGTATTATCCTGGACAACAAACCCACCATGAAAAGCAAAATCAACGCGGTCTTATCCGCCTGCTTCCTCATTCTTCGCATGCTCCAGGAACACCTTCAAATGGCTCCCCATCAACACCAGACGAACTGTGGGATCAAAGCCCTGGTCACTAGCCCCCTGGACTACTGCAACGCATTGTACACAGGAATCACCATACACCTCCTTAAGACACTGCAAACCATACATAACTCAGTGGCCAGACTCATCCACGACATCCCCAAATGGACCCATTCACCCCATACCTCAAGAAACTCAACTGGCTCCCCATACAAAAGAGATGTCAGGTCAAGATTCTGATCCACATCTACAAAGCCCTACAACTCCAAGGACCTGCATACATCAAACACCACCTGAATTTCCAACAAACCTCCAGACACCTACGCTCTGCCTCCCTCTCCCTTGCACACACACACGCTGCATCCACCGAAGCAACAGTGCAGGACGCTCTTTCTCCTACCTCGCTGCTAAATCCTGGATCGACCTCCCTCTCCACCTCCAGACCTCCACCTCTCTCTTAAAATTCTGAAAGGCACTCAAGACCTGCCTGATCAATTGAACACATCTGAAGCAGCAAGTCCATCAGCGCCTGAATACCCTGACGGGTGATGAACCGCGCTTTATAAATAAAAATGTTTGATTGATCCAAGAGAGCAAGGACATCTGTGGTGAGTTGGAGGATATGTGTAAACAGAGCTTAGACATGGGTCTCTAGTTCCGCTAGTGGTCCCAATGCCACGGATGCAAATGTTATTGCGACAGGAACTATTTTCCAGGTCATCAATTTTGTCCTGCTTCTTTTGCTGCTGGCATTCAAGTTTGGCCAGTCGAGAGGAGTGGTTGATATTTTCCAAGGTGTGGTCGGCGATGGTCTTCTCCAAGGTATCCAAGTGGGATTCCGTATGGCGTAGCAATTGATCTAAGCCAGACAAAGCTCTGCCAAAGTCTTTTCTGAGCGAAGATAGGTCCTTGCAGACTTCAGTTAGCAGTGTTTGTATGTCTTCCTTGGCTGCTGGCACAGCGGGACCAGAGCCCGCAAAAGTCCCCAACATCGATGCGCTAATCACCTGCTGTTTTGGGCCTCACAGGAACTCACTGGCCCACAATTCTACAACCTCCAGGAGGAGGAGTGGCCACCTGTTGTTCCTGTTGCCACCATCAGCACTATAAAGCACCTTCAGTTCATTCACGGCACGGAACATGCCAATCACCTGCTGGTTTGGGACTCACAGGGACTCGCTGTCCCACAATTCTATAACCTCCAGGAGGAGGAGGGGCTGCCTGTTGTTCCCGTTGCTGCCATCAGCACTATAAAGCACCGTCAGTTCATCCGTGGCCCAGGCTAAGGGCGGGCCCTGTCCTGTGCCCTTCAGTGCCAGGGAGAGCCCCCCTTGCTCTGGGACCTGGCATTGCTGATTGTTGCATTGTTAGGACCGACTATTACTACCTTGTAGGTATTGTTGTGATTTTAATCTTTCTTACACCTGTTAATCCCCATCACCCGTCACTGCCTCTCTTGCTTCCTGTTTATTAATTGAGGAACAGGTCCTCTCCCCCCTACAGGTTCTGTGTTTGCTCTGCTACATTGACTTAGCGTGTGACAGCTGGGGATTTATTTGGTGTATAAGGAGAGACTCTGCGCCCTAGCGGCACACATGACTGTTTAAGATCGTCGTAGTGGGAGGAGGGGTTCGCTGTTTTAGATTTGGTCACTCAATTCTGGTTGAAACTCATAGACCAGCCATTTCAGCAGGGTTGACTGTGCTAATAACACCACTTCTTCAAGGTCAAGAGGGGTTGGGTGATTGCATTACCTGTGGCTATAAGAAAAAGCGCAACTCTCCAGTGCTAAGGCTACGGTTGCTGAGAAAGCTGGGTCATGTATAATTTGTAATGGAGCATTTAGAAGTTCATTGTACAACCCTAACATTGTTTCCTGAAACTACCTGTACATCAGTCATAAGCACAGTAAGGGGGGGTTTAGAACCAAGGAGCCGCTGGAGGTCATTGTTCTACGCTAGTTTTAATCTCTTTCCTTTTGTTCCCTTTTGCTTTGTCTTATTTGAACATCTTTGCCAAAGTCAAATATCTAAAGACGAAGGGGCTTACTAGTCTGTACACCAAAGTGCCTGTCTGTCACTCAGTTTTATGGGGGAAGATTGTGAGTGCTCAAGTTGACTAATTGATATTTGGTACTTTCTTTTTGGAACCTCTAAGTGGGGGGAACATTGTGGGCACCAATAGGTGACAGACTGGGAAAGCGCAAAGCAGCTGAGGCTCCATCTGGCAAGGGGAAAGCCCCCAAAATAATGAGAAATGCAGGGGATAACTGTATGATGGCTGAAATAGACGACCTAATTCAAGAGGTCAAGTCCATATATTGGGTGAAAAGGCCAAGCTGCCTAATGCATGCACTTTGAAATATCCTCCTTTTCCACAAAGAAAGGAGGAGTAAAGCAATGAAATAAAGCATGCTGTAAATCTGCCCTGGATCAACTTAGTGAGGATCAGGGAATTTTACCTTTTGCCAACAGTAGCCAGTGATATAATCTTATTGGCCCCAACCCAATCCTCTTGTCTCACCCTTAGAGAGAAGATAGTGCCCCCAAGACTCGGGGAAGGAGGAGACGGGGGACGGTTTAATAATGACTCACCCCTGGCCATTAAGGTGCCAACTAGTGCCATTGGAACAAACTCACTAGCCCACAGCCTCACTATCCACTTGCTTCCATTAATAGAGAAATCACATGTAGGAAGGGAACCGACTGAACTTCTCAAAATGTCACGGTGTAGCCATAAACACAGTGTGGGAGCTAACCTTAAAAATAGACACCTTAATAAGTGAGGTAGTGGACCTGACAGGACTAGTGAAATCACTGATAGCACAACTTGAAGGCCAAGGGGGATTTCTGCATACCAAGTGCAGGGAGGCAAGCCACATGTTACCTAAACTATCCTGTCCACAGAGATTAGGTCCACCACTTACACATCGTAAACATTGGCCCAACCATGTCCGGCTGTGTTAAAACCCTGTCAGATTGCCCAACTGGCAGGGTAAGTCTGATATAGAGCGCGGTATTATGACACGCAGAGATAACATGCCACAAAGTGTCCCAAGAATAAGCCAACAATGCACCCTCCTGAGTTCCTCAATATATATAACAATACCCATGCAACAAATGCCAATTGAGAGTACATTGCCTAGAATGACCCAGTACATAAGTGACCCCCACCCCAAAAACATGCAACATCCTAGTGAATAGATAAACAAAGTTGGGGAATACAGAGTGTATATGACAAATGTCCTGAAGTTAAGACAAGCTAGCAGGGAGGATAGAAAATAAGATCATCCACTGGAATAGGCACAACCGGCAATGTTTATTGTGCGCTCGGACATAGTGAAAGCAGAATGATTACCCAGTGGAAATGGAAGTAACAATAACAGTGCCCTCACTGTCAGTAGCAAAACTATAGTCGATGGTTTTATCTCCATGGACTTAAGATCGAGTCCATTTTCAAAATACCCAATAAGGGTCAAGTTGAACAGACCTACCATCAATACAGATTACTCATTGAGAATCCAGTGGTCGGGGCTAACCAACCCCCACATAGCCACAACATGACAAAACTAGAGTCTGTTGATTGACTGACTAAAACCCCACCTCCCAGCACCCTTACCATAAAATCACCACACGACCAGGGCCAAGGATTGAATGGAATAACAGAAATAAGTTATAGTATGGTCATATGCCAGGTACCACAGGGGAGAGAAAGTTGGAAGCACTACACAAACAATGGAATGGAGATAGGGCTAAAGTCTGTACCACACAGCTCGAGAACATTAAGGCCGGAATCCTTACACTTGATTTCCTGGAATGGAGCAGGATTCAGGCATAAATTAATAGACCCAGACTGGAAAGAGTACATCGACCAGCATTATCTCTGGCTCGTTTAGGAAACCTAGCTATTGGATCCACCATATGTTAAGCTACAAAACCTTTCACATTAATGCATTAATCGAGAGGTAGGCCATCAGGGGGGCTGGTTCTAGGGATAAAAATTTCCATAATTGTCTCTGTCAACATGCTCCCCATAGACTTGCCAGATATCCTGGGAGTAAGTATAAGTACACATAATGGAATCCTAGTTCACTTGTTCAACGTGTATGAAAGACCAAGGAAGAGCAATGTGGAGTCTCAGGTGGTAGAAATATTAGACAGTGCTCAGAGGACCATAGGCCCCAAAGATACAATCATTATAGGTGGCGATTTTAATTGCACAGATGAGCCAATAAGTGGTCTAGACTCAATTCTGGAGGAAGAGGACACAGCAATAGGCATTTCCCAATTAGTGGCTGGCCCAGTGATACCATGCACAGTAGCAGCTATGCAATTGGTACACCTTGCACTAGCACACAGTCTGAGAGCATGCAATGGTGGGATGGACTCTGACAACCCCAGTCCATATATATTCAAAAGAGGCAATGCTCGGTCAAAGATAGACTACATTTTACACAGTGTAGCAACCTGGGATAGGTTAACTGCCTTCAAAGTAGACAGCAGGGAAGATAGCAACCACCTCCTGCTATGTCTAGTGATGTCAAGGGGTCACCCAGAATCCCAGACACTTGACAGGGGTCCATCGACAATAAAACCGACCATCGGAAACAACTGTAGGTACGTAATCAGGCTGTATATAGCAAACAACCTGGAGATTATGACTAACATGTACAATGTATTCTCAGATGCAATGAGCCCATCTGTAGGCTATATTCCATCTGAAATTCTAATTATAGATATCTATCATTCCTTGGTTGAAAATTTAAGGTTACACTTAACAATGTTGCCATCCCAAAAGGAAGGGCAAGGGACCATAAGGGATTCCTTGTGCAACCCTTGCTACAAGAAGGACTGTAAAGTGGCCAAGAAGCTGTTACCTAATGCTCTAAAGACCAAAGGTGCACTAGCAGTGAAAGAGATAAATTGAAATGATCTGATCCAAGCAGCCAAATGTAAATATCACCACCTTTTGAAAAATAGCTGCATATGGAAGTAAAGATGCATCCACTCTCACTGAGCAATATCTGAACCCTGGTATCTGGTCCGACACTTTTCCGATCTCTATTCTGAACCCATGGACCATTCCCAAGATTTGCAATGGCTCCTGAATAGACACTTAATGGCACAGGATACACAGTCCACTTTAGTATAGAAGAAACGAGGGAGGCCATTGATGCCATCAGGATGGCAAAATCCCCTGGACTGGATAAAATCCCGGGGGACCTACTCAAACATGATAAAGACTTATGGGCACCTTATGTCAACCTAATCTGTAATGCAGTGGCCTTGGGAGTTCTGGTTCCCTCAACATAGAGAGGGACCGAAATAGTTTCAATTTATAAAAAATGAATTAGACAGGAACCTGGCAAATATAGGCCAATAAGCCTTATAGATACACTACAGAAAATATATGCCAGGCAGGTCTTGAATAAACTGAATGACTGGATGGATGAAAACAACATCCTGACAGCCTATCAAGCAGGGTTCAGGACTCGTATAAGTAAAACTGACCAGGTTCTTAAGCTCTTAAGTATCCTGCGGAAATACATCAAGCTGAAGGGAGGGGACATGTACGTCGCATTTGTCGACTTAAAGGCTGCTTTCGATCTCGTCCTGAGAGGTCTCCTATGGGAGGCGTTAAAAAGACAAGGCGTACTTGCTGAACTTTGAACTCAGATAATTAGGTTGCATCAGGATAACAACGCCAAGGTCCGCTGGGGCTCGCGTGGCAAACATACAGAACCCATCCCTGTTGAAAAGGGGAGTGAGACAGGGATGTGTACTCTTACCCACCCTGTTCTCACTCCTATGTTAATGATGTTGTTGAGTACCTGAAGGAGTATAACCATAATTCTTCAAAGCTTTCTGGTGCCCCAGATCCTGCATGACGTTTTGCAGATTACACTATTTGGTGTTGCAGACCTCGAAGGGTCTGCGAAAACTATTCAATAGCTTTAATGAGTATTGTAGAAATAAACTCTAGTAGGACTAAATCCATGCCCTTTAAACTCCATAAGATCTTCAGGAAAAACATTACATTTCAGGAGCAAAAACTAGAGTATGTAACAAGCTTCAGTTATCCAGGTGTAACGCTTATTTCTAGGCTATCATGGCACCCATATATAAACAAAGCCAAAGCGGTCCTTAATAAACAAATTAAGCCACTAACTCTAAAGTGATTTCTCCAGCTCTTAAGGTCTATAAGTATAAGGCCCAAGCAACAGCTAAGTATGGGGTTGAGTTGTGGGGTGTAGACAGCCTCAATCAGCTTACGCTAAGTGAGAACAAGTTCATAAGGAGGTTACTAGGTCTTTCTATGCCTCCACCATTGATTCCCATACATCAGGATCTAAACCTTTAAAGGAGTAGAGCATATTGCAGTCTTGAGACCCATGTTTTATTGGATAAGACTATGGGCAATGCAGGAATTGACACATTACAGAGAGGGACTTATGGAATTATTGGAACTTGACAAATCCATCACTTTTCTCCGGTACTGACATGTCCAGACCTGGTTTGGTAAACTTGGTCAATTTTCCTTTTGGAGTGATCCCCAAACATTAACAATAAACTGAAAAAACACATCTGAAGCAAATATATTGGGATTTTTTCTTGAACACCCTCCACCAAAATCCTAGACTAGGCAGGCTGACCACACAATTCCTTGCTGTCAAACCGAACCATGCTTAGAGATTATCTGGATGCTGTCCAGCCTTACTAGTCAAAAACATTATATATGAAATTCTGTTTTGAAACTCTTCAAATTAAAGCTTTTACAGCAAGGTGGAAACCGTATAATAATGCAGACGAAGAATCTATTTGCACTTTATGTACCTTGGGTACTATCGAAAACCTTGCACCCATTTTATTCCTTTGTACGGCATATGCCAAGTTCAGAAGAAAATGGATCTGCCCGATTTGCTGTAACATGGGGTTCAGGAAACACTTGCATGCATTAAGGGGCAGATTTACAAGCCCCTTGCGCCACTTTTGCGTCATTTTTAACATGGGAAAAGTGACGCAAAAGTGGCGCAAGGGGCTTGTAAATAAGCCCCTAAGAGTTTTAACATATATCACACCCCAAACATAGTTTTTGGCCTAAGCAGATACATATTAGCAGTCGGATTTGCACGGAAAAAGAGGGGATTGAAATTTTAGCCGTCATGGCTATTTTAAATCCATGTTTTACTTTTTTGCAATAGATTGTACGTTTTAGAAAGAAGGATTGTTTGTGAACGCACTTAATTGACCCTTTTGCACTGTGTGATGCACAATCTGTATATGTGCTTTTAATGGTTTTTAACTGAAATAGAAGCAACTTGACTGACTGACTGCTGGGGTGCGCCCCCAAGGCATTGAGGGGGTTCCAGCTTCTGCAAAAGGTCTTTAATAGAGGGGGTTTTGGTGCTTTTTGTTTTGGAGGTTGCCATGGTAGTAGGAGAGGGTTATCCTCTCCAATCTCGTAGGAATGCCCTAGGAGACAATAGCTTAGACAGCTTACCAGGGCGAGTGCCAGAAGAGGTGGGGCCTGGACCACTGCTGTAATTGCAAGGCAGGTCTGCCTCGGTTATTCCATCTTGGGGGTCTGCTTCGTCACCCAGGGCCGAGCCATGTATGGACTCACCAATCTAGGTGCCACTGTGGACCTGCCTCGATAAGACTCGGGCTGCCATCCAGGAGAAACGATCTGGCCATAGGGAGCCCCAATCCCCCTCCTATAATATCAGCTGGCTGAGGTAGTGGGGCCCCTGGCCTCCGCTGTGGTGTAATGTCAGCTTCTGTGGCCCCCCCACGTCCTCAGGGGAAGCGGCACAAGATCAACGTGTTCGAGGCCCCCAGTTGGGGTGGTAACAGTGGCTCCGTCATGGACAGGCGGCTCCCACATGTTGATGAACCGATGATCTGCCACAGTCACCAGCTTCTCATTCAGTGGGTAGATGCCTCTGAGCTCCTCCTCACTCTGCCTCATCTCTCTATGTGCCACAAGTGATCAACCATGGACCGATCTCCTGGGCAGGATCAACACCAATCGGGCCCACTGCTGGGGAACGATGGCCGCCATTTTGGGCGTGTCTCACTGGAACCGGGTCTTCAGTGCTTAAGAGGCCCTGGAATGCAGAAAGTCGGGCGCCACAAGGTCCTAAGCTGTCCTGGGGGTGGGGGGTAAGGGTTTCCCAAGTTTTTGTGCGCCATTCTCGGCCGGAATGGGTGAAGATGAAGCAGATTATGGTGACTAACACACGGCGCTCAGGCGAGACACGTCTTGCCTGGTCCCCACCCGGCCACGCCCCCTCACATCTGCAATTATTAACACAATTTAATAATTAAACTAATCAACCAATTAATTAAAAGTTGACAAATAATTACAATAACAATCAATTAATTTGTTTACATAATTAAATGTCAATAAAAAATGAAATTGCACAAGAAATTAATTATAAATTAAAAATAATAGTTTACAAATAAAAAGCTTCCCTCACTAATCCCGTACAACCCCAATAACCTGCTAATAAATTAGCAATTTCTAATTTACTAAAAAAAAAAATTAATTAACATTTACAAACTATCTTAAAACAAATTAAACACAAATATTATCAATCTAAAACCGTATTAAAAACTGATATTTATCAAATATCTTATTCAACTATATGAAACAGAATGATATCATATACGAATACATTTAAAAAACAATGTTAAGTAACTAAAAAGATGATATTCCCCCCTTTTACTTTCTGCCCCACAATATTTGTGACCCAATATATTTCTTACAAAATATTGTAACACTGACTTAAATACTGTCAAGAACCAAGTTCACAGACCTCCTGTTTGGCACCACCACCCCTGATACTGTCTCCTTCTGCCAACCAATCTCCCAATAAAGCCCATCTGTAACAAAACAACAACATGCATACTGATTTCTTTTATTTTGAAAGTTTTGTATAGCACAAGCAAGACCCTTACGGGTATCAGAGCGCTTTACAGGGCAGATGTAAGTAACGAAAAACAAGCAGAGAAAAATGTAGGTGAGTCTAATACAAACTAGTGACTAATACAAACTAGCAAATATATTATAGGTAAATATAAATAGTTCAAGTAAATTTAGCCATGAGAATAGCTGATTCCCTGCAGACAGACTCGACCAATCAGAAGCATGTTTCAAATGAGAAGGGTGAGTACTCACCTCATACTCCATAATATCTACTTACTAATTACCAGAGCACAATATCTTATCTACTTCCCAAAATGAACTGCTTGAAATCATAACTGGGTCACTGGTCATGTTACCTCCAATTTACTGGGGTCAAACTCAGTAGATCCCTTGAGCCTCAAAAGGCTAATACAGCTTTACTGGAGAAAAGGAGAACTGGGAGGTGTGTCTCTCATTCTACATCCTCATTGAGTTAAGCTCAAGAGGAAAATAATGTTTTAAGTCAGACAAACCTATAAGAGAATCTCTCGTTCCTGGTGGTTTAGGCAGAGCCCTGCCCTAACACTGGAAATCAATATGCATATAGTAGTTGGTATTTCATATATAATTATTTATTATACACAACCTGCTTATAAAGCAAGCACATTAGAATGATTGTAAACATTATGAACAGCTTAGCAATAATTATGCATGTTAGGACAAAGGTGGAATTTGCCACAATCATATTTCATCGCACATCTACTAGTTTTAACTGAATTTGTTATAAACAGTACTCTAAAGACTTGGTTGAGTAGGTTGTGGTTATTTGGTAACATACAAGACTTGGGTGGTGAAATCCTAAGACCAGCATAGGTTGTTCAAGTGCCACACACGTTCTGTTTGAAACTAGATAATATCAGGTCACCTAACTTGCTGACCTACAGCCCTATGCTTCACTGTATGATGGTGACCCTCATTTTAGTATGGATCATCACAGAGATTTGTACTGTTGCAATTGATATGCTGATTGGTTCTTGCACAATTCACATGCCATTAGGATAGTATTTCTACACAATCTGAACCTGAGCCTATATTTGTTGCAAAGTTCCCTCACTTTAAAGCCACCATCAAAATATCAATTTGCCTCTGATTCTTATTGTTATTATGAAAGTTATACAAGCCTGACTCTTGTTTTCCTTTCTAGGCATAAACTGATTTATTATCCCACTTTTCAGAGTCATTACGCTGAACAGAAATTCGCATTGTGTGTGTGTCTAAGCCTGCTCCTATAGCAGTGCCTTTTCTACCTTTTCTAGGCATGATATTCAAAGGAACGAGAAGGGATTCGCTCATTCTTTTATTCTGTATCATTAAACAAGATAATATAACAATACAAAATTGTAAGTAGGCGCTTAATGCTACTTTCCCTCTCTTTTCCTGCAGAACAGAACTCAGAAGAAAACTCAAAAGGGCATCTCTTCTGAGTTCTGTCCTTTCTCTTCAACTGTTGTGCTTATAAACAATGTGTGCACTCGTAAATGGACAATTTCCTTTCTCAGTCCTGTTAGCATGAATTAGAAAATAAACAGCAATCCAAGCACACAGCTATTTACTGTGTAAGTAAAAATCAGAAGTGGGCCTACTCTCTGTTTCTAGGTCTTTCACTTGCACCGCACATGCACTGCATCCTAATGCAAAAAGCAAAGCTAAGTTAGCAAGCGTTGCATGTAACCAGACCTGCATTGTATGCATCGCTTAAAACATAAGAATCCAGCTCCATGCAGCAAACCTGCATGTTACATCATACTCTGTAACTCTCTCCCACAACCACTTCCTATCATTTATCGGTCGCCTGACCCCCCCACCTTGTTACTCCAAATTCAATACACCTAGTCCTCGAGAGCCCCACATGTACACCAATCCCAACGCTTCTGAGCATTCCCATATGTACATTACCTCTAATGCACTGCTGTTGTAAGGTTTGGGATGGGGCGAGTACTCAGAGAGATTCAGAGTGTGCAGTAGCACCGGTCAAGGATCTGTCATCGCACCTTTTCTAGTCTTACTCTATATTAACTTTCTGGAGAGGGAGCTTGTGGATAGATGCGGTAATATGCACCTGATAGGGACACGCCCAATACTGATGCTTTCAATGTCGTTATTATGAGCTGCACACCTGTTGCGCTACAACGGCTCTTAGATGCCTTCTTATCCTTCATGGAGGGGCTCGATGTGAGGATTACCATCAGCAAATCCTTTGTAATGTCCTGCGGATACAGGTAGGCTCAGAAACCTACTTATGCTCCAATCCACTCCTGTTAAACACGTGGACAATTTTAGTGATTCAGGGGACACGTTTAACTGCAGGGGATCTGTTGCAAGGAAGAATGATACGTAGGCCGAGTTATGTAGAACAGGATAGTTGATTTATTCATCAGGTTACTTCCTTGTTGGTTGGTTACAGGACACAAGTTAGATTCATATTAGGCCCCACCAGGAGCAGCCTCCTTGCTGCTCAGCCCATCCATTCCAACTGACTCTCTCTCCAACTCAAACACTCCAAACATTCCGATGACATCACCATAGGCTGAGCAGCAAAGCAGAGGACATCAATAGGGAGGATGCACTAATCAAGTAATAGATTACAACACATCCCCCTCTATAATAATTAAAATAACATTAAGGTATGCAACTTCATAGCACACACTTACGACATGTTCAGATGTTGATTGCATGCAAGATGAAACACACACACTACACATGTCCCACAAATTCCTAAAAATCACATGCCCAAACCCCACCTAGAAAAGATGGAGAAAAGACAAGAAAAGCATTCCATTTTATAAATCAGTGAGTACACACCCACGTTAACTCACTATAGGGTAATAGACAACCACAACCACAAAATAGTGGTAAACCGGAGAAGCTTAGCAAAAAGGAGGCTTCTCACATACGGACCCACAACACATAGTCCAAGCACCTCACACGAGGCAACAACCATTCTGAGAGTATCACCAAAACAGGTACACCAGAGAAGCTTTGTAAGAAGGAGTCTACTCACACACGCACCCCAACAATGAGTGATTCACATACTCTCACAACACAATAAGGGGTCACTCAAACAACAGCCAACAAAGTGACAACTTATGTCATTCCACAAAACAGTGGTAAACTAGAGAAGCTTCGTAAGAAGGGGTCTTCTCATACATGCACCCCAAAACAGTGAGATTCACATACTCTCAACGACAAGGGGTCAACCCAACTCGTAGCCCACAAGTGACAACATAAGTCAACCCAACAACCATAAACTAGTGATAAACTAAGGGCTAAAACAAACCACACTAGTGGTGACTACACTACCCCAAAACACAGGGTAATACACACTCATAACCACGGAATAGTGGTAAGTGAGAGAAGCTTCAAAAGAAGGAGTCTTCTCATGTGCGCATCCCAGACAATGAGAGAGACACACTCTCACATAGCGCACAGACTAAACACCTCATACGAGGCAAAACTTACTCAAAGGCATACACTAACATGACCAGGGACACTACACTCTCTCTCCCTCTATTCATACAGATGCAAGACAAGGACACTACACTCTCTCACCCTCAAATACATACAAATACAGGATCAGGTATATAGAGCAATTGAGCAAATGTGTGATACAACCATAAGAATGTGCACAAACAACATTATGAAAGATGCACTGTCCCAAGAAAACAAAAAGCTAAAATAAATGAAGTAGTCACCGTGGTCTTGTTCAAACTTGGAAATACGGAAGACAGTACTTAGGAGGATTTTTTCCCGGTTCCCTTTGCTACCACACATATCCCAAAATACATGGTGTGGTGCTCGTGTGGAGATGGCAGGAACTCGTAATCCGGCCCCACAAACCGTGGAAAGCAGTAAAGGCTTGCTACAGCATGACCACATGAAAGCGACGTTTCCGATGAAATCTACATTCAAAATAAGCGTGGTTGGCAACTCGACCAACAGGAACCACCACAGGGAAAGGAAATAGCGGCCGCCAACCACAAGATGGCGGCACGCTGACGACGCCGCAGCAGAGTGGCTCACGGTGCGTTGGTGCACCAAAACGTCCGAAGACACAGAGCAGAAACAATGAAGAACGTCACTGAGGGAACAGCGCGAGATGCCTGTGATGACGGTAAGCATGCTCGCGCTATTCATTTTCAAACGTACTGCAGCAGTTAAACTGCAAAGTTGGATGCAGATAATGTCGGTAGGATTGGGCATAAAAAACAAAGTAAAAAAACACAGTCACAGGTTGTAAGCATATGGGCATAAGCAGAGTGCACACTTGCACACGAGGGCTCCACATGGGAACAGTGGGTCTTCTCCCACCCGACACAGAGTTCCTCACTAGGAAACAATCGACAGCTAGCCACCTACAACGCCCCTCTCGGTGTGCGATAGACACACCTATGGCCATTCACCCCTGGGCACACTCCGCCTCGCTGCACTCACTTATTGATGGGCTCACCTTCCACATGCCAGAGCGTGACTGCATGCGGGGTGGGATCACACTCTAATCCCACAATCTATGCCTCAAGCTGTTAAAACCAATTGTAATTCCTCACAGGGGTGTCAATTTTCCCTGCACACGTCGTTGCTGCCAAATCCCAGGAACCAGTTGCTACTGCCACAGCAAATCAGCAGTTTGTCCCAACGACGGTAGACAGCAGAGCTTGGCAAGAGCAACTCCAAGGCAGCAGGATGACAGTAATCTTCGCAGTAGCTGCTCAAAACCACATCCAGACTAGGTGTCGGTATCATTTCACCATCTGCTGACTGCAGGCCCAAATGATTTCCAGCCACCAAAAGTTGAACGATGTTGCTGGTAGGTTTCAAGACACTTGATGACTGTTGGCCTCTCTGACAATCAGCTCAGGTGACACTCTAAATCTTCTGCTCTTGAAGCATGTTACAGCAAATCACTCAGGCCAATACAGGAACAAAGCAGCAGGAACTGACACCTGATTTGTGGGCGACCGATGACAGGGTCACTGGTGGGGCTTGGGTGGGGGTGCCAGTTTGCTTGAGAAACGTTGCTTTCACTCATAAAAGAAATTCTTTTACCTTAGAGTCCTTAAAGTCTTTAGTTCCTTTGGTCTTGCTTACTCCACGCGTAGGGTTCTTCCAGATCGTCGCCAGTGTTGCAAGGAAGAATGATACGTAGGCCGAGTTATGTAGAACAGGATAGTTGATTTATTCATCAGGTTACTTCCTTGTTGGTTGGTTACAGGAAACAAGTTAGATTCATATTAGGCCCCACCAGGAGCAGCCTCCTTGCTGCTCAGCCCATCCATTCCAACTGACTCTCTCTCCAACTCTAACACTCCAAACATTCCGATGACATCACCATAGGCTGAGCAGCAAAGCAGAGGACATCAATAGGGAGGATGCACTAATCAAGTAATAGATTACAACAGGATCCTGACAGCCACATCTTGAAATTAGGAACAACCAACTGACAAGGAACATTAATGGTGTATTCTCCTTTTCGGCTATTTTAGGTAAAAGATGAGATCCCTTGCCCATGTGCTGGCCATATACCGTGCAAAATGTGTTGGCGTACCAACATATTGGGTCATAATTTGGGGTACATATATGGCACCCCTCCTCTAAGTAACGGAAAATACATTTACACAACGCTTACTGGCTCTGCCAGCGTCCATCACATCCTTTATTGCTCATAGGGAACTAGGGCTTCTACATAGTGAAGACATCCTTAAGAACCGCCCAATGATGTTATGGTGTAGGGTCTGGACAAGCAAGGCCCTCCTAGCTATTAGATTGTTAAGTGAAATTGAGGATATTTTTTTTAGTTAACAAAGCTTTATTAAATAAAATACACATGTACAGAATTATACATTACTTAGAATGAGAAATCAAGCTGTGAATATACTTTTAACCAAGAAGGCAAAAATAACTAATACTTAATACAAAAGGAGAAGTTACATCATAAGCTTATTAAATGAGATCATTCTGTACTTAGAACATCACATTTTTTGGTATTTTGTGTATTTAAGAAAAAAGAAAGAAGAAAACAGAAGAAGAGAGAAAAGGAAAAGAAAGAGAGAGAGAAAAAATATTACATATTGCATATCTGCACTTGTATCACATATTAAATCCTATATCATATAATAATTAGTTCATATAATAAAGTCATGTTATTAATAACTTATCTCATATAATAACAGTGGCAAATGATTATATAAGATATTTTAAGTAATAGGTAAAAAGAAAAGCAATCATGGTGGCTGGATACCCATTGTGGAATTGCTGGGGGTTTTATGCTTTGTATTTAAGTAACGAGTAAGCGGAGACCAAAAGAGGTCCTTATTCATCATTTGTAGTGTAAATGTAGCTGCTGCTGTATCGAGTCTATGATGAGAACAAAGAAGATTCCACCAACTAGCAACATTAATATTTTTGGCATTTTTCCAATTGGATGTAATGACTTGAAAGGCAATAGCAAGTGACAGATCTAAAACATTTCCTAAGTTAGAACGCACTGGCCAAAAGCGTGAGGAACTTCCTAGAAAAATACACTTGACATCAAAGGGGAAATCAAAAGAACAAATAGTGGAGATAGTCTTGCAAACCTGCAACCAAAAAACAGTGGTTGGTAGACAATGAAAAAACATATGTAAGTATGTACCAGGAAGAGCTTTACAAGACCAGCACATATTTGAAAGTTTTGGATTACATTTTTGCAAAGAAAGTGGGGTAAGATATAGCCTATCATAAAAATAATAAAGGGTTTGTGTAGTGCTAGCATTAGGCGATGTATGATGTATTTTATTCCAAATGGAACCCCAATCCCTTAAAGATAAGGACTGTTGAAGGTCAGATTCCCACAATGTCTCAATTTTGGACTTCGGTCGGGAAGGAGTAACGTAATGCAAATATTTTTACGTATATGAAGCTTTAAAAGATGACAAGAGTACAATTGGAACAGGAGGCGAGGCGCTTATATGAGATTGGGACTGGGTGAGTGTGTAGATGGTTTGCCTAAGAGCATCCCTAAGAGACTCATATTTAATGGCATAAGTAGAAGGAATAGCAAATTTGCATTGAATTTCGGAAAAAGTAAGAGGAGTCATGTCACACAGCAGTTGTTTAGCTTGAATTATACACTTCAGGACCCAATTCTTCCAAAAGATAGTTCGATTCGAGATTTTGAGAGATTTGTTGTGCCATATGGAGGATTCTAGGAATTGTTGTATCGGAGTTAAGGGCCTTGCGAGGATAAGGGAAGATACCAGACTATAATACTTAATAGGTGGAGCGGAAAAGGTTCGAGGAGGTTTCGAGAAAAGTGGTAAAGAATAAAAAGGAAATGGTGACACAAGTGAATCCTCCAATCTGCACTAAATAGTATTAGGAGAAGAGTCTATGCCTTCCATATAAGGTAGGACCTGTTTTAAAACAAAGGCATTATGGTATTGCTGAAAATTTGGGAAATTTACACCTCCCAACTCCTTGGAGATGTTAAGGAGATGCACGCTTTTTTACCATTCCATAATAATGTAGTAATTGATTTATTTAATAGCTTAAAAAACGTTACAGGTAATTTAATAGGTAACATGCACAGGTAAAAATTAATGACAGGTAAAAACATCATCTTTCTAGTGGCCAACCTTCCCCACCAAGACAGATATAATGGGGACCATTTCTCTGTCTTTTGAAGAATCTTATGATGAACATCTTCTAAGTTGATCTGAATTGTCTTTGCCATGGAAATAGAATATTTAACTCCCAAGCACTTGATGTTGTGTGAAGACCATTTAAGCCCAGTGCCATCGAACATATTCTTCAGACAATATTTATTAAGAGGGAGTACTTCATATTTTGAAAAATTCAATTTGTATCCAGATAATCTAGAGTACAATGATAAAAGATTGGTAAAGGCCGGGATTGATGTTTCCGGTTCGGAGACATAAAAGATCACATCATCAGCGTAGGCTGAGAACTTAATCTCAGTATCTTTATGTTGAAAGCCATGAAACAATGGTGAATTACATAATGTATGTAAAAAGGGTTCTAGGGATAAAATAAAAAGCAGTGGGGAGAAAGGGCATCCCTGTCTGGTACCACGTAAAAGAGGAAAATATGAAGATTGGGAACCATTTAGAAAAACAGACGTCATCGGTGAGGAATATAGTATCCCTACATATTTAAGAAAAGTTGGACTAAAACTATGCCATTGCCCGCATCATGAACTTCCAGTTGACATGTTCAAAAACCTTTTCAGCATCTAAAGTCACGGCAGCCAAAGGAATACTGGCAGAAGAAGCTATATGTAAAATATCCAGAAACAACCTAGAATTGTCCGTCATGTGTCTACCCTTGACAAATCCAGTCTGCTCAAGTCCAACCATATCGGGAATTAAAGGAGAAATCCTAATTGATAAAATCTTAGCGAAAAGCTTGCAATCTAAATGAATAAAGGAGATGGGCCTATAATTGGCACATAAGGCAGGATCTTTATCCTTTTTAGGGATCAAACAAATCATAGCCTCTAGAAAGGTCCCTTTAGCTTCATCTTGTGAGAGAAAAGACTGATATAAAGTAAGTAAGTGGGGAAGTAAAAGATACGAAAAACAGGAGTTGAATCCAGCAGTAAAGCCATCCGGACCTGGTTCTTTATCTTTAGGTAAAGAATTAAGAGCAGACTTTGGTTCAGAGACCAAAATAGGCTCTTCTAAAAAAGAAAGATCATGCATTTGTTGCAGTCTTGGTGGAAGAGAGCGAAAATATGAATCTAGTGCCTCATCAGTGGGAAAGTGGTCTGGTGTATAAAGATTCATATAAAAGTCAGTAAAGCATTTCAAAATGTCATTGTTTTAAAAAAAAAAAAGGATTCCCACTTTCATCCAAAATCTTGATTATTTTAGACTTTTAAGATTTATCTTTCAAATAATTGGCAAGTAATTTACCTGCCTTGTTGCATCCCCCAAAAAACTTGGAATTAATTTTAAACAGTGTACCGGCAGCTTCCTCAGTTGACCTTTTGTTAAACTCAAATGTAGCAATCATTAAACGCTGTAACGCAGAATCGTTCTTAGTAGTGAAAAATTAATGTTCTATCTGTTTAATAGACTAAAGTAAAATTAAGGATTCTATATTAGCTGTCTTCTTTTTAATTGAAACAAAGTTAATTATATGGCCATGAGCGGAAACCTTAAAAGCATCCCAAACAATATGGAATGGGATATCCGGTGTAATATTATGTAGAAAAAATTCATTTATAAAACATTTAAAATTCTGTAAAAACTCTTTATCCTTCAATAAGTTATTACTAAAACGCCATCTGTTAGGCTTAGAGGTCTCAGGCACTAAATCTAAATCTATTATAACCGGTGTATTGTCTGAAATTAAAATTGACCAAATTTCAGCATGTGTAAGTGAAGCAACTAGAGGTGGTGAAAGGAATAGGTAATCAATTCTGGATTGAGATTTGTGTGTTGGCGAGAAAGGTATATTCCAATATGTCCGGAGAGTATAATCTCCAAGCATCAACTAATCCCTGGAGTGAATAAAGCGTGTAAATGTTTTCTGCATTTCGTTAGGAACATATTTAACTTGAGACTTCCTATCCAAGAAAGGGTCAAAAATCTGATTGAGGTCACCACCAACTATTAAATTTGCATTAGAGCAGGAGCGCAAAACATCTGACATTTGATTTCAAAAATGTACATCTATACGTGTGGGTTCATAAATATTCAGTTTAGAAAGAGGCATATGGTGTAAGGTAGCATACATTAGAACCCATTGACCATCCGCATCTCTTTCCACTTTCTCAACCACCAAGGGAAGAGGTTTATGAATCAGAATAATAACCCCAATTTTATGGTTAAGGGCTGGGGAACAGAAAACTTGACCAACACAATTTTTGCGTAAGGAGTTCAAATCCTTATTGAGTAAATGTGTTTCCTGCAATAGAGCAATATTGCATTTAAGTCGAGCTAAGTGAATCAAAACTCTTTGCTTTTTGATTGGATTACGCAAGCCCTTAACATTCCAAGAAATAACCTTAAGGGAGTTTACCATTGTAATACTTTAACAAATGTGTTAAACCAATAGAGCCAAAGAATGAATGAAACCAGCATCAAACTCTCTAAGAATATATAACACATAAAATGATCTAAGCATGAAAATCGATGAAAACTGTAAAACATAGCGAAACAAAAGAGAGAGATGAAAAGTAAGATGCAAGTGAGAAAGGAAAAAGAGAGAAAAGAAAGTAAATAAGAAACAAAACAACTTCTCTGATAGAAATAATGGAGGTGACAGAAAGCCGAATAGCTTTAGTCATGAGGAAAATGAAAATACATGCATCGTGGAAAGAATAAAGTGAGGAGCTGGAGAAGCGCAAAACTGAAGACGGACAACAAGCAAACATTTATTTAAAATGAATGACAACAGCATGGGAGACAATCATTACAATGAAAAAGAAACGGAGAGCGTGGAGAGAAGTAAACACATTTTAACCAATCATATGACTGAGACTATAGGATAAATAAACAACAATAGAAATGCATTATACATAAATGATCAATGAAAACAACTTACCAGACATGAGGAAAATAGGAAACAATAGGTGTAGGAAGGGAGGTATACGGAGGGCAACACATCGAATCAAAGGAGGAAGTCCAGGGTAGACAACATATAACTGTAAAAAGGAATAATAGATAGTAGTATTAAAAAAGTAGACCAATTCACTGAAGAGAACAACCATAAAACAACAACATTAACATTAAATAAACTACCATTAGAGTAACATATTTCAATACTAGAAATAAGACATATACTGAATGCAATTTCAGAACAAAGGATGAAGATCTAAGCCCATGATGGAAAAAGTATCATAAAAACAAGGAGTTCAGGCTTTCCCAAGCTCCACCCTTGTGCTGGAGAATACATTTTCTCAGATCATCTGGTCAGTGGCGGCTCCTCCATTGGGGCGTGGGGGTGTCGCCCCACTGCTTTCTCGAAGTGCAAGAAGCAGAAACATAAAATGGTAAAACTACCATTTTATGTTTCTGCTTCTCGCACTGCGAGAAAGCAGAAGTGCCTGGTTGGGGGCGGGCGGTGGGCGGTCCTGCTCGAGGGCAGGGGGGGAGTGGCTTGCCCAATGTTATGGGCTCTGACTGTTTGGTCAGCCCCAGGGCCGACCAAAGCAGTCATGCGTACTCTCCATTTTCTCTATGTAAGCTGCATGCAGCCTACATAGAGAAAATGGCCTCCCTACTGGCGCCTGGCTGGGGCGCTCTCCGCTGCTCCTTACCAATCACAACGCTGCCATTGCAGCGTTGTGATTGGCTTAGGGGAGCAGGAGGAGGGAGGCTGCCTAAAACGCGCCAGGAGCCGAGCAGCAGGAGCTGAGGCGGCAGCGCGTGATGCGGTCGTGGAGGAAGGTAAGTAAGTTTATTATTTTATATTGATTGGTGCGGTGTTTCTGTTCTTGGAAGTCCTTGAGGGGTCGGCTATCCCTCCCCATAAAAAGAATGTAAACACGGACTACAGGCAGGTGGGACAGTCTGTACTTTCTGCACCCCTGCTGTCCAGTCTGCACTCCCTGTGATGGTCTTTATCGCTCACTCCCTTCTTTTCCTCACACACACCTTTCTCACTCGCCGTCCCCACACCGTCGTGCTTTCTCCGCTACAGTTTCCCTCCCCAGAGGGGACATCTGTCTTCTTCTGTGACAGATTACCAACTCTTCACCCTCTCACCTACCGTTAATCTTTCTCTTTGCCTCCGCGCATATTTTTTGTTTAATCGTTTCTGTTAATACACCACCATATCAATTCCGCTCCCGTCTCTTTTGACGCCTTGCTCCTGTGACACTGATTTTTATTCTCTTTCTTCTTTCACTTTCTCCCCTCATCTGTTGTCTCCTCTTCTCTTTTTGCCCTATCTCTATTGTTCTTCTGCTTCCCGTCTCTCTCACCCATTCCCTCTATGTTCTCATTGGTCTCTCGGCCTCTCCTGCTCGCTCCTCTATGATCGCTGTTCCTTTCCGCCCCTCTCCCGCTTCTGTATTTTTCTTTGGCTCTCCCTTCCTCACATTTGGCATGTTTCCCCTTCCTCCCAAACCTCCTGGCATTGCTATATCTTCCCTAGTTTCCCCTCTTTCACTTTAGCCCATTTCTAGTGCTTTCTTTGCATGTCTCACTCGTTCTCTCCTCTGTCATTTGTTTTCCACTTATCTGTCCTTCCTCTGCATTTGTCCATCTCACCAAGTCTCCCCTCTCTTTCATCTCTCCCTCAGGCATCTTCTTCATTTCTCTCGTTGTCTCTTTCTCTGTCCTGCTCCTCTGTCCTGCTCTCTCTCAATCTTTTTTTCTACTTCGTGGCCTCTCTTCTGTCTCTCCTTCCTGCTAGTTCTGTATTTTTGTTTATTCATCTCCCCCCTCTGCTATTGATGTCCACCCATCTCTCGCCGTCTTTGTCTCTTCCTGTGTCTTTTATTGCGCCTGCTTCGGTACTTCACATCCGTGTGTCTCCCATATTTCATCTGCGTTGCTCTCTCTTTCTCCTGCCTTATTCTCTATCAGTTTCTTCTCACTCTCCCCATATCGTGCTCTACCTTGATATCTCCGTGGCTTTGCTCCCCCTGTCCTTTTGCCCCTCAGAGTGTCCACCGTTCTCCGTAGTTTCTTCCTTTCTCCCCCCTCCTGCTACTTCTGTATTTCCGTGTATCCCACTCTCTCCTCTGACATTGTTACTTTCTCCCTCTTGCTCCGTCTCCCCTGGCACTTCTCTTCCACCTGAATCTCCTGTCCCCCCTTCTTTGCTCTCTCTTTCTAGACTATTGTCTCATCTGCTGCTTCACTTCTAACGTTCCCTCCCACCACTGTGTTTCGGTCACTCTATTCTTCCCACCCACTCCCAGGCCTCTCTCCCCCCCCCTCTCTCTCTTTGGATTCTGCTCTCTCACTTCTCTTCTCCCCCATCCTTCTGCATTGCCACCTCTCTCTGTCTATCCCACTTGTTACTTCTCCTTCAGCTCTGTCTCCGGCACCCTCTGAATTTTTTTTCATTGTTTCTCCCACTCTGACCTGGTGCCTCTTGTCCATCTTCTCTCTCCTGTGCATTGGTCTCCCCAGTCCCCTCCCCCTGTCACTTCTCCCCATATCTTTCTGACACTCTCTCATCTGGCACCTTTTTCCCTCCACCCCTCCATTGTCTCGGCATTGCCCACTCTCTTTGTCTCCTCCTTTTCCTACAATCTCTTATCTCCCTCTTCTCCCTAACTCTAACCTCCCCCCACAACTCCCTCCCCATCACCCGAGAAGAGGGATGTTTCCCATCGCATGCAGTGCTTAACTATTGTAAAACCAGGAGTGCCCGAGGTGGGTATTTGTAAAGCGCTCAGTCCCCTGTGCTTCTAGGCACAGAGTACTTGAGGGCTCCTCTTGTTGATAAAAGCAGGCCGAAGTTAGCTCCCTTGCTCAGAAACACACTCATGTCTGAAAGTGGGTGAATGCGGGCTTGGAAAAATCAACTAAACAGGTCAGTGACATTTATGGCGCAAATGCGTAAATGTGAAATGCCAATTTTAATTTTCGCCTTGAAGAAATGGAAAAAGACACGTGGGAGGCCGCGTCTGTTTGAGCTGGTTTTTGTTCAAAGGTGCAGCTCTCACTGAACATTGAGACTGTAGATTGTACTTACTTGAATCGCAGAGTATCTGAGTTTGTAAACCCTGTACCACCACATTGAGTATTTTTCGATGGTTTGGACTTCTTAACCTTGGAGAAGGGTACACGGCTCAAAACATCTCTGGGATGTAGCACTGCTGCACTAAACACCGATACAGATTTTACACAGGCTTTCCACTTGGTATGGGATGATGGTTTTAATCTGTGTGTTATACATTTTTATAAGAACAATTTCACATGTATTTCATTTTCCAACCCCAAATTTGCCCTGCTTTTTAATTTTTTTGACCGCTCTAGAGGGGAGTTGCAACCACAGAGGTGTGGGCTGAACATGATTTTGGCCGGGGATTTCAATGCTAAGCTAGGCAGTAAAGCCTCGTTTATGGTGAAAGCCCGCCCTGAGCAGAGGTGCGGGGGTGTACCCTGCAGGGACAAGATCAGAGAGGTTATTACCTGTCTCTTAATGTCTCCACGCTTGATTTGTGGAATGCAATAGAGATCACAGGGGTGACCTTAGTAGGACCCGCGGGGTGCGGGGTGTGGAGGGGCCGGGCCGGGGTCTGGACGGGGTCATCAGACCTCAGAGTGGTTGACACCTTCCTGCTTTCTCAAATTTGCTTGAAAATGCACCATTTGCCCACTCTTTTTTCAAAATGTTCTACCCCCGGAAGTTAGTTCCCTTGCTCAGAAACACACTCATGTCTGAAAGTGGGTGAATGCGGGCTTGGAAAAATCAACTAAACAGGTCAGTGACATTTATGGCGCAAATGCGTAAATGTGAAATGCCAATTTAAATTTTCACCTTGAAGAAATGGAAAAAGACATGTGGGAGGCCGCGTCTGTTTGTGCTGGTTTTTGTTCAAAGGTGCAGCTCTCACTGAACATTGAGACTGTAGATTGTACTTACTTGAATCGCAGAGTATCTGAGTTTGTAAACCCTGTACCACCACATTGAGTATTTTTCGATGGTTGGACTTCTTAACCTTGGAGAAGGGTACATGGCTCAAAACATCACTGGGATGTATTTATTTATTTATTTATTTTATTTATTTTGAGAGTTTTATATAGCGCTGGCTAGACCCGGAGGTATCAGAGCGCTTTACATTGGGTTACACAATGTTACAGAACACAATAAACAAGTTACACTTTACATCAGAAAATAAGCAACATATTGAAAGAGGAAGGAAAGGTGACAGATAAAGCGGAGGGGGGGAGGGGGGAAATGTGAAGGGGGAGGATGGGTGAAAAGAAGGCAGGAGAGACGAGAGGAAGTCTGCCCAAAGACCGACTGGGTAGGTGACGACCGAGGAGGGAATCCACAGCCCGTCTCCCCTATAGCTAAACAAGGTAGCTCCATCGGGCATCAGTCAAAATAGCTAGGTCTCAGCTGACGAGGGAAGGTTCACAAAAGAAAGTCAAGTGGATAAGGCAGGGTGGGATCTATGAGCAAGGACAGGTGAGGGTAAGGGTCAGTAGTTAGAAAGAGGAGAAAGAGTAGAGCGGAGAGGGGTAGGGGGTAGGGTGAAGGGGGAGGAGGGAAATAAAGGTCCAGAGAGATGCAGGAAAGTTTGCCCAAAGAGTATGAAAGACAAAATGAGTATGAAAGACACTTTGGCCAATTGCACTGCTATCGGAAACCACCCTGTCAATGCTATGGATATTATGTAGACTTTTCCTTTAAATTCCTATGTAAGTGTGTCTGTATTCTTATGTGACTTTTCCGATTTTATTGGGTTGTCTATTGAAAATAAGGACATGCATACATATACATTTATGACCATACCAAATACTATTATTTTTCCTTATACTATTATTATTATCAATCAATCAATCACAGAATTTGTAAAGCGCACTACTTACCCGCGAGGGTCTCAAGGCGCTAGGGAAAAAAGGGGGGGGGGTGCTGCTACTGGTCGAACAACAAGGTCTTGAGTAGCCTCCTGAAGGTCAGCAGGTCTTGGGTCTGTCGTAGGCTTAGTGGAAGGGTGTTCCAGGTCTTGGCGGCGAGGTGGGAGAAGGATCTGCCGCCGGTGGTAGTTCTTCGAATGCGAGGGACGGTGGCGAGGGAGAGGTCGGCGGAGCGGAGTTGGCGGTTGGGGACGTAGAAGAGGAGTCGGCTGTTGAGGTAGGCTGGGCCAGTCTTGTGGAGTGCCTTGTGTGCGTGGATGAGGAGTTTGAAGGAGATTCTCCTGTCGACGGGGAGCCAGTGCAGGTTCCTCAGGTGGGGGGTGATGTGGCTGTGGCGTGGTACTTCGAGGATCAGGCGTGCGGAGGCGTTTTGTATGCATTGCAGTCGCTTGATGAGCTTGGCCGGGGCTCTCGCGTAGAGGGCGTTCCCATAGTCAAGTCTGCTACTGACGAGGGCCTGGGTGACTGTTCTTCTTGTGTCTGTCGGGATCCACCTGTAGATCTTGCGAAGCATGCGGAGGGTGTTGAAGCAGGAGGATGAGACTGCGTTGACTTGCTTGGCCATGGAGAGCGTTGAGTCGAGGATGACTCCCAGGTTGCGTGCGTGGTCGGTGGGTGTCGGGGCTGCTCCCAGCGTCGTTGGCCACCAGGAGTCGTCCCAGGCTGAGGGGTTGGAGCCGAGGATGAGGACCTCTGTCTTCTCCGTGTTCAGTTTTAGTCGGCTGATCTTCATCCAATCGGCGACGGCCTTCATTCCTTCATGGAGGTTGGATTTGGCGGCGAGGGGGTCCTTGGTGAGGGAGAGGATCAGTTAAGTGTTGTCGGCGTAGGAGATTATGTTGAGGTCGTGCTGTCTGGCGATGCGTGCGAGCGGGGCCATGTAGATGTTGAACAGTGTTGGGCTGAGGGACGATCCCTGGGGTACGCCGCAGATGATCTCGGAGGCTTCGGATCGGAATGGTGGGAGGCGGACTCTCTGGGTTCTGCCGGCGAGGAAGGAGGTGGCCCATTCCAGGGCCTTGTCTCGGATCCCTGCGTCGTGGAGGCGTGCGCGTAGAATGCGGTGGCAGACAGTGTCGAAGGCGGCGGAGAGGTCCAGCAGGATGAGGGCTGCGGTCTCACCGTTGTCCAGCAGGATCCTGATGTCGTCGGTGGCGGCGATGAGGGCAGTCTCAGTGCTGTGGTTGCTGCGGAACCCCGATTGGGATTATGTATTATTCATACTACTACTATGACTGCATGATGTTCCCTTGTGAGAAACATAAAATGTAAATAGCTCCATATGAAACTGCATAACATTTCTGGTCCAACAAATTTAGTACGGCTTAACAATCTGTATTTTTCTAATGTACAGTAAATACGTACATGAGCTAGTTATGTTATTTAAGGTAGTTGTACTTCTCTAACAAATTTGTATCTATACAAATGTGGAAAACGTTTTAATGCTTCACTCGTTATGTAGGTGCCTCCAATACGTGTTCATACGTTTGACGACAGATCATATAGATGAGACTTGCCAAATTATCTATTTATTGAAACAAGTCGACAACATTGAGACGTCTATGTAATACATAAAGGATCAAAATAAAATGTTTACATATCGATGTAAACTGTATGCGAGACAGACTGAATCCACTTTTAGTCAATGGGATGCACAATATCACCAGACATTTATAATTTTTTTACACAAGAAAGAGAGAACATATTTATTTAAATTACATTATCTGCATTAAAAGTATATCTAAACAAAATACATTGCCCGATCTCATAGTGCCCTAGTGTTTGTAGTAAAATAAACATTTTCTCAAGCAATTTTTTTTTGAGGACTACAACTATTCCATACCCCAAATTTTGAAAAGAAGAAATCCGTAAATGTCCAAGAATCTTTTCTCTAATTAATGCATCCATGATTTGTTCATATGATCACTGTGGTCCCTTATATTTATAAGAAACAGATGAAATACTTGGAGCATTGTTTGACTGTGTGACGAGCTAAGTGCACTTATACGTATTAGGAATGGGGCTGCATATGTCTATCTTATAGTCACGAAGTCACTGAAGAAAAGCGGCAAGACTCCTGAAGTTCAGTGGTCCCTGTTCACCACCAGTTCAAGATGATCAAGCCATGAACAGAGTGAAGATTATCGTTAATGAAGGATTACATAAGAAGCACAGTTCAAAATGTGGTGAAACGATTAGCTCACAGATATGGATATATCAAAAAACCTTCCTAAGTTACAAGAAGAGTGTAAGTAAATGGGTAAGACAAAAGTGCAAGTAGGAGAACCACATTGTGGTAATGTTAGGATGTTTCTTAACTCTTGTATGTTTTTTTTCATCTTTCTCCCCATGCTTTTTGGTATGGTATGTTCTACTAGAATGTGGAATTGTTTATGTTAGATTGGTGAGCAGGGAAGACAGTGGCTGTTCGGAACTGCTACAGCTGGCATACTGTGGCTGGAGCTTCTCTTTCTTACCAACAAAGAAGTGGATTTATTTTTCTTCAGTCTGCTTTCTTACTTTTGCACAAATCCCAAAACATAATTGACTTAATAAGTCTTACCTGCAAAACACTACTAAGATTCAGTATACAAGTTTTGAATTAGGGAGGGCTCCCCTGTGGAACAATCTCCCTGCCAAAGGGAAACTGATGAAAAACCTTTGCCATTTTTTTATTGCCATTTTATTTAAAAAGAAAAACTTTCCCAAGTTTATTTTTTTGGGCATAAAAGTTTTATCTATAACTTTGTACCATATAATTGCAGATTGAATAGCATTGTGTCAACCATTATTGCAGCAATTTAGGGTTTTTATTTGTCTGGGGTGCATGACATTTAAATATTTCTGTATTCATTTACTGATATTTTTATATGATATATGTTGCATATTGAGTTGTCAAATACAAGGTTTGCTGTGTAACTAATTGGTATTTTCTGGAGCATTCTGAAGGTTTTACTAATTTTACCATACGGATTGGTATTGGTATTGGTATTACTGCTGCACTAAACACCGATACAGATTTAACACAGGCTTTCCACTTGGTATGGGATGATGGTTTTAATCTGTGTGTTATACATTTTTATAATAACAATTTCACATGTATTTCATTTTCCAACCCCAAATTTGCCCTGCTTTTTAATTTTTTTGACCGCTCTAGAGGGGAGTTGCAATCACAGAGGTGTGGGCTGAACATGATTTTGGCTGGGGATTTCAATGCTAAGCTAGGCAGTAAAGCCTCCGTTTATGGTGAAAGCCCGCCCTGAGCAGAGGTGCGGGGTGTACCCTGCAGGGACAAGATCAGAGAGGTTATTACCTGTCTCTTAATGTCCCCACGTTTGATTTGTGTAATGCAATAGAGATCACAGGGGTAACCTTAGTAGGACCCACGGGGTGCGGGGTGCGGGGTGTGGAGGGGCTGGGCCAGGGTCTGGACGGGGTCATCAGACCTCAGAGTGGTTGACACCTTCCTGCTTTCTCAAATTTGCTTGAAAATGCACCATTTGCCCACTCTTTTTTCAAAATGTTCTACCCCCCGAACCCCACGTAGGTGGTTCGGGCTCGCTCGCTACGCTTGCTCGCCGCGGTGCAATACGACAATTGTTTTACGCCCACCACTTTCAAATGTCACCATCCGCCACTGCATCTGGGCAGTCAAAACAAAAGGTTTGGTCTTTATATGTGACTTTAAAGAAGCATGGCTGTACAAGTCCATATCTTGCATTCATAGATCGAAAAGCTGTCCGAAAGGATAAAAATTCCTTCTGACGAGCGGCAGTTGCTCGTGACACATCTTGAGGGATAAATACCTTCTGAACAGACCATAACATTTGTTTTCTTTGTTTAGCTGCCGATAACACCATCAGAAGCTCAGTATATTCTAGAAAAAGGACAATTATTTCCCTAGGATGGCCAGAACTTGAAACATTTGAAGGTTCAGGGCCAATGCGATGAGCACACTGTAAATTAAGATGAGTTCCTTCTTTAAGGCCCACCAGTTTGGTATATGAACCCCAAGAAAGGCAAGCATGTCCAACCCCTCTGCTCCTTCTGGAATGCCATAAATTTGAAGATTATTACGCCTATTCCAGTTTTCCAAATCCTCTGTCTGCTGCTTCAAGAGCGCTATCTCCTTAGACATACTATCAATTTTGGTGGCAGCATCTTGGACATCACTGATCCGTTGTTCAACATCAGACACCCTGGACTCCAGCGTAGATCACTTTTCCTTAATACATTGAAGTGTAACATTAGTCTCCATGACAAAAGGCTTCAAATGTTCGATTTCTTCCAAAAGATTCTCCAAAGTCAGAGGTAGAGGAGACTTTGTAGAGGAACCAGGATTCTTTTTCTGTCTTTTAGTAGAAGCGTTTGTATCCTTGCAAACAGTAGGCATGGCTGTAGATGTGATAGCAGCCTTCAAAGTAGAGGCGGGAGAGGACTCCATAGACTTGCACCACACAAAAAGTGACATCCAAAATATATGCGCAATTCAGAAATATTGAATAAGGCCCAAAAAGTTGAAGACTGAACCAAATAGGTTATTATATAAGTTTCCTCAGAAGTAATTAAATGAGTCAACCTTTTCTATTATCCAGAGAAAAAAGTTGTGTAGAGACGAGTCAACATGAGAGGAACCATCTGATAGACTGCTGATGAAGATGCAGAAGTATTCATAAATAACATGGACTATAGGCCAGGCATGCCTACTTATATTACTTTTAGTACACTGTCAGAAGGACGCAAAAGCACGCAAACAAGGCGAAAAACAGAGTGTCCAAAGGCTCACTGAATAAATATCCACACAGGAGTCACATATTCAAGTCACTAATGTAACAGATACCTGGTTCGTCAGTTAATATCAAACTGACTCAATGAGGGCAGCAAAAGAAACATGAAAAAAAAAGTATTTCAGGGCTTCCCACAGCTGCTGAAGTCATTGAAACTACAAGAGATTCAGCGACACCCGGCAAGCAAAGCCGGGTACGACGCGCTCCGCTAAGGACAAAATAGCAGCCGCGGCCACCAGTTCTGAGGTGCGCAACGCGGGGTAAAGAACGAGGTAAACAGCATCAAAAATCGCCAGAAAAAGAAAAATACCTCTTCTCCCCACGTTCGTGCACCAGTCCAGCTAACGATAAGGCATTTTCAGTGAAAGCCACCGCCTGAGAGAAGAAACCTCCGACGCCAGACAGGGCATCAATGACCTGCGGCCATCTTGTGGGCGGTTTGGCCATGCCCCCAATTGAGGATAGTTTGACCCTGTACCGAGGACTAGTGATTCCTTGATTGAGGGAAATCTGGAACTCAGCCACGGCTCTGAGTAGGCAGGATTCGCTTCTAGACCCCCAAGGTTCCTTGCCAATTTCAGACAAAAAGACTTTTAGAGCCATGTGTTACACCCACTGGGAGGAAGAGTAGAGTAGAGAGTAGGGTTCTCTACTGCAGCTTTATATATGGAACTCACCCCCTCTAGGGACATTCAGTCATTTTTGTTGTATAATGCATCACAATATCAGCATTTCATTATTATTATGTTTTGGTTATGTCTTTTTCATGGAGTAGTGACCTTATCTCAATGCACCGACTGGTCACATGACCTACCACAAAGAGCCCTTTACATGTCATGTTCTTCTGCATCTTTTATTCTCAACACATGTTGACTGTTTTAAAGCCCTTTTTAGGTCTCGCCTGTCGATGCAGCGCGCATGCGTTGCTCGCTCTGCGAGGGCTTCTTGGAATCAATACGGTTTCAGAAGCTTTCAGAAGCGGACTTGAAGCCCCGCCCATCTTTTTCATTCGCTGGCGTCATCCTCCATGCTAAACGCTGGCTCACGATTGAAAAGGAGGCTTCTTATTCCCTCCTTGTTACCGCCCTGTCCACTTTTGGCCCCGCCCACCTGGACTGGATCGTGTACTCGCGGAGTTACACGCTCTCCTTTATAAGTCTGGAAGCACTCTTTCTTTTACATTTTGAGCGCGACCACCTGTGATAGTGTCTGCATGAGCAGCCTGGATATAGGAACCCCCGTGATAGTGTTGTAAGGCAGAAGCCTCGAGGGCAGCCACCGGTGATACCGCGCCTGCGTCAGGTCCCTGCACTTCAGCGGTAGTCTATTGATAACAATGTCCTGTTCGGCGCTACAGTGTGTGTGTGTGTAGGCGCTACAGTGTGTGTGTGTGTATATAGTAGTTTCTCCACCGCTGGGCGCCTTCTGAATCTCCGTGCAGGAGGAGGGTCATTCGTTTCTTCTCCTGTCTTTTTTCCAGTGCTTGCTGACAGCTGTGAGGAGGAGGAGGGTTGGTGGTCCAGCTCTGTTGACCCCCCCCCCTCCTTCAGATAGCCACTTATTTGCCAACTGAAAATAGCCCGAAAGCCTGGGGTTCGCGGGGGCGGAGTGAACCCAAACAGCCGATCCCTTGCGTGAGGTGAAAGCACGTGTCTGACTAAATATTATTAAGCACTTTGTATTGTGGTATTGCTTCCGCTCCCCTGCCGTAGATACACGCACATGTTTGCATGGGCGCGCTTTGTCCCAATGGTTAAATACAACGCAGAGTTTCTTGTAATCTTCTGGTAAGAAGGAAGATGTCTCGTTGAAAATGTAATCTTCCCCGACCTTCATTTTCCCTTCTCTAAAAAATAGTACCGGCAGTTCTTATCTGTTCCATTCCCTAGTTTTAAATACCCCCACACCACCACACACTTCGTTTTATTTTTGTAACTGTGCCACGCAAGAGACGGTCATCGTGATGTGTTTACTTCTCTCAGTCTATCTCATGGGCGGAAAGTGATTTCCAGGGGTCTCCACCTCTCTGGTTTTTGGAAGAAAGGTTTCTCCCATCGCCTCCCTTTCCCCCATTGTGTTGCGCTTGGTCCATCCCTGGCCCCCGCCCCTCGGTCCCCTCCCCCTTCCTTGGTTCGGACGGAGGGTTCATTACCTCGACCCCTCTTGTTCCTCCTTGGAAGCGAGACACGTTATAAATCCTGGCTCCTCCCCGGCGCCTCTGGAAACGCAGCATTAATCAATCATCGCCTGTGAGCTCATACACCCCCTCCGTGGGGCCCCCACCCCCGGCGACCTTGTCCCCGCTGCTGAGGCTGCGCCCTCTGCCCCGCATCCCTGCAGCATAAGATTAATAGAAAAAAACCTAGTGGAACAGCAGTAATGTTTGACGCTGTATCAGTACTATGATGCAGTGTATTATAAAGGTCACAGAAGAGATGTTTAACCGTAAGTGGGTGGCAAAAGTTTACCACAATGCAGTCAAACGGACCATGTTTTCTTGTGTGCCCCACCCATTCTGCTCTCCTCACCATAATTATGTCCCGGCTTAAAACATCGGGTGCACAGATATGATTCGACATCCAGTTAACCACTTTGTTTTGTAGTTCCCTCCACGACGTTGTAATATTAGGTTTTAATTTTGGGACATTTTCAAGATTATAACGTAGGGCGTAGCTTCTGAAGGTAAGTGTAAAACGTCCCCAATGGAATTCATTGACATAATATTTTCATTACTCGACTGGTGATTATGTCCCATCTCCATATTTGCAGGATTTTGGAGAGGCTCAACAGGTTGATCCTCATTCGTTCTGCTGCCTGTGTAGGATGTAAGGTACTCATTGGATTGATCTTCTTCTCTTGATCCACTTTTACAGGCGGTAAGGAAATTGCCAATTCAGGTGGTTGTACAGCTGAAGATATAATGTGGCCAGAGCCGGAGAGTCAACCACAAGAATTACTTATAACCACAAGTTCGTTAATAGTCTGTTCTAGGGTGACCAGTCAGTCTTTTATTTCTTTGTTTCTCTCAAAAGTTTCTTTTCAATATTATCCAATTTACTGTGAACTCTTCTAAATAAGAATTCCAAGCCTTTAGGGAGGAGGTCTTGCTCCGTTATTGAACCCTGACCCAGGGTACCATTTACGCTTCGGACAGGTGCTATGTTTGACTTTGCCATTTTCGTAGATTTTTTAAACTGTGTAACCACAGCACTCAGTGGCTGGTGGCATTTTTTTAGAAGGTGGCGAGATTAACTCATTGGCTTTCAAGACATAACCGCTGAAATCTAACCTGCCTAACACAGCACAAAGGCCTCTCTGTTGCACGTATTTCAGTTAAATTACCGCCTGCCTAACGCTATGCTTTATGGTTAACTTTGTTTTATTGATTTTCAGGCAGATGAAAAAGCACAGTACATACAACGGGCATCCCGTGTTTCGTCAACAGGATATCCCTCCCCCCCCAATCTGACCAGTCCAAAGCATACATGTAGAAGCCCCAGTGAGTTTCCCTGGTGCCATTAGGGGGGCCAGTACTGTCAGAATAGGAGATGGGTCTGACCCAGACAAGCAGTAAAAAACGCCTAGAAAAAACCCCCAAACACCCCCCCCCCCCTTCCCCATCCCACCCCACCCCTGAACCGATGTGCTGGATACGTGCCTCCTTAGGTCTCTACATAAAGGGTCCACTTTGTGCAGCAGATTAGGTGGCGACGACCGCCGACTGAACTTCGGTAAGCCGAAGAAGGCGGAGGTATTTCGGACATGTTACCTCATTGAGTTCCGAGGCTAACAGGGACAATAGTGGACGCCAGGTGGTTCTGAATGAGTCTGCTGAGTTCGTTAGAGTGGCTTGGATTCTTTCCATACCAAGGATATACCATAATTTATGTAGCCAACCTGTGTGAGTCGGTCGGGTCCGTGCGTGCCCCATAGGGAGAGGATATGTTGGACCGCTGCTCCCAGCGCTAGGCCCATCTGTTTCCCCTTGAGCGACTTCAGTGGATATGTGATTGGGTTAGGGAGCTCCAGGAGTGTGTAGGCAGGGAAGCGGGGTATTTCGGTCTCAAATTGTTTGTCGATGTCATCTAGGATGGCGGTCCAGTACCCTGTCAATTCCTTACAATCCCAAAGTAGGTGAGTCAGTGTGCCCTCCTCTTCACAGCCTCGCCAGCATGTCGGACTACGGTCCGGGTTCCCTTTGTTCAGTCTGGCTGGTGTCAGGTACCAGTAGGTAGCCACCTTAACCACTGATTCCCTACTGGCCGTATTGTGGGCCGTGTGATTGGCCCTGAAGTAAATATCACGCCATTCTTTCTCCGACAAGTCTCTCCCCAGTTCCCGCACCCAACGCCTTTGCCCTGATGAGGGCACGGAGGAGGCTGATGGATGAAGCATGTTGTATAGTTCAGAGATCATCTTCTTGTCAGAGTATTTTGTTATGAGCCATTTCTCATAGGTCGTGAGCTTTCTGCTCACCAGCGGACGCACGTCGGGGTGGAGGAGCCAATGGCGGAAGTTGGAAGTATTGGAATCGGTTCGGCGCTGTTATAGCATAGGATTGTTTCACGTCTGAGAACGAGAGGAACCCCTCTAAATCGAAGAGATGTCCCGCCGACTTGCAGTAGGTGACCTGCCACTGCGAGAACGCTCGCTCCTCTAGCCCTGGTGTAAACTCTGGGTTATCGAATAGGGGTGTTAACGGTGAGGGGAAAGACGTGAGTCCGCGTTTGACGGCAACTGCGCCCCAGACTCGTAGCACTGTGCGCGTGATTGGAGAACCCTCGAGGTTTAGTGGTCTATCCGGCCGCTTCAAAAAGGGTACCTTCCATAAGGATAACTTCGCCAGCGCACGGTCTTGGAACAGCCACCTTTTTTCAGACTCAGGTCTGCTCCACTCCACCAGGTGCCTAAGTTGCGTCGCCCTAAAATATTCCAAGAAGTTTGGGATACCCAGCCCTCCTTCATCAGGAGGTCTATGGGAAATATCTCTGCGCATCCATGGGCGCGCCCCTGCCCAAATGAATTGTTGCACCGCTCTTTGCAGCTTATGAAGGGTCCCCGGTGGGGGCCAGGCCGGTAGGGTCTGGAAAACATAGAGCACTTTAGGTAGTATGGACATTTTTGTAGCAGCGATATGGCCAAGTAGCGACAATGAGTGTTTCTGCCATTGTCGGAAGTCTTTCTGGATTTGGGAGAGGAGTTTGGTATAATTATTCGTGACTGTCTACGCGATAGAAGGAGCCAGATCAATCCCCAGGTAAGTGATTGTGGCCCGGGACTGGAGCTCTCCGTAGGCCGTTTGCCCTTCCCTGGGCAGGTCTTCATTTCGACCAAGATGCAGGACCATAGATTTCCCCATATTTATCTTAAAACCGGAAACCCGGCCAAAGGATGCCAATTCCCGGAGGACGGCTGGCACAGAGCGCTCAGGGGACTCCAAAGTCGCCAAGATGTCGTCGGCGAATAGACTCACCGTATGCCTCTCTCCTCCAAATGGGATGCCTAAGATGTCAGGGTTGTCTCTTATCCTTTCTGCTAGGGGCTCCACATATAGCGCAAAGAGGAGGGGCGACAGCGGGCATCCCTGTCTCGTGCCCCGCTGGATCTCAAAAGGCCGTGAGGTTATCCCATTGACCCTAATCGTAGCCCTGGGCCTATCATAGCAGCTCGCCACCCAGGCCCTGAATCGGTCCCCGATGCCAAAGTGAGCTAGAGTTTTGTCTAAGAAACCCAAACCGACTCTGTCGAAGGCCTTTTCGGCATCGACCGACAGCAGCAAAGCATCCATCTCGGTGCGGTGGGCTTTGTCTATAAGATGCAATATGAGTTTGGTGTTGTCACTGCTCTGTCGGTTGTAGATGAAGCCAGATTGGTCCAGTTCGATGATACCAGGCATACGTGGGCCCAATCTGGCCACTAGAACCCCTGTAAACAACTTCAATTCCAAATTAAGGAGGGAGATCGGGCGGTAAGAGCCACATTGAGTCGTGTCCTTCCCGGGTTTAGGAATGACTACAATATCAGCGGCTAGCATGTCAGGGGGGATAGCTCCAGGGCCCTGAAAGGAGTTAAAAAGCCGTGTTAAGATCGGGGCAAGGAGTGGGCAGAAGGCTTTATAGAATCCTGCCGAAAAGCCATCAGGCCCCGGCGATTTCAGAGATTTGAGATGAGAGATTGCCCCTATCACTTCCTCAATCCTAATAGGTGCATCCAGAGCTTCCGCCCCCGCCGTGTTCAGCGCCATCGTGGTGGCACTCTGAAGATAGGCCTCCCCGTCTGTACCCAGCTGTGAGTCTTTACCATATAAGGTAGAGTAGAAGTCCAGGAGGACTTCCGCTATCTGATCGTCACGTTCCACTGTCTCCCCCTTGGCGATCTGAAGTGCCAATATTTTTGAGCGTTGGGCACGGGCTCTGAGTTTACTTGCTAGAAGGCGCCCTGTTTTATCTCCCCCTATGTAATAGGAGTGTTTGAGCCGAAGGGCCGCGTATTCGGCTCTGTCTAGGTCCAGACTTGCTAGTTGCACCCTCGCTGCTTTCAATTGGCGCCACACCCTAGGAGCGCAGGTTCGACTGTGTACTCTTTCTAATTCTACCACTCGCGGCGTGAGAAGTTCCCTCTTGTCTCTACGTTCTCTGGCTTCGGCGGCGGAGATGGCAATTAGTTCGCCTCTCACCACCGCTTTGAGGGCCCCCCATAATGCCGCCAGGGGAGTGTCCGGAGAGTCATTCGTCGCTAGGTAGTCAGTAATGCAATTGTGTAGCTGCTGGAGTACTCCCTCTCGTTGAAGCAGGTTCTTCCTGAGTCTCCACGTCCCCGCCGGTCTATGAGTCGGGGGCATAGAAAGTGTCAATATCACTGCGTCGTGGTCTGAGAGCGCTACTGGTGTAATGTTTACTGTGTCTACTAGTGCGTTCAATTCAGTAGAGCCTATGAAATGATCAAGTCTGGCGTATGTATGATGTGCATTGGAATAGAAGGAGAATTGTGTGGCCTGAGGATGAGCCTCCCGCCAAATGTCCACTAGGCCCCTGTCTTTCAGCCACCCCTTCCCTGTTTTGGACAGGGCACGTGTTTGGCCGTACCGTTGGCCTGACCTGTCAATATCAGCATCCATAACCAGATTAAGGTCACCCCCACCACCATCCTCCTATCTTGGGAACGCAGGACGTCCGACAGGGCCACTTTAATAAAGTTTTCTTGTCCTGAGTTGGGGGCGTAAAGGGAGCCCACTACCAGGGGAGCACCCCCCACCCACAACCTGTAAGCCAGTAGACGGCCTTTTACTTCTGCCACCTTGTTGCCCACCATGCCCTGAAACGTCCTGGCAATCAATATGGCCACCCCTGCTTTCTTATCCACTGTGGAGGAGTAGCATTGTTGTGGAAAGGCGCGGGACCTCATTCAGTGCCAATCTTTGGGAAGGAGATGGGTTTCTTGTAAAAGGCACACCGCTGCACCTGAGTTCTCTAGGTAAGACAGGATGGCTCTTCTCTTAATGGGGTTGTTGAGCCCCTTCACATTAAGGGTGATCAACTGAAGTGCAGATCTCGACATGAGGTAATCATGGGTGTGATCTGTTGTCGCCATAGGAGCCTGATCACCTCCTCTGTATACCAGTTCCCGTGGGCCCTGGCGTCGTTTGTCTGTGACCCTGACCCTTGCTTGGACCCCTCCCCGAGCAGCACACCGGTTCCCCTTTCCCCCCCCTCCCTTACCCCAACAACACCCCGTCAACAAGCATGAAACATTGCCCCCCCTGCCCCTGGTGCTCGCTCCAAGTCCGCCTTAGTCTCTCCCACCCTCCCCCCCGTCCCTGGAGTCCCCCCCGTTGCCCTGACCTCCCGGTTCCCCCCCGTTCCCTCCCTAACCCCAACTGAACAAACCCTGGGTGTTACCATAGTCCAGTGCCCATCATCCGAGGACGCGGGCATGTGGGAAAGAAAAAGTTGGGGTGTACGTGTGGTCCAAGTGTCCTGGGCCCCCCGCCCCAAGCCCCCTCCGGTCAGCGCCAGATCAGTGCCATTCGACCCCATTGTGAAATTCACGGGCGTTCCGTCGAGGTGGTATCCTACATTACTGCTTCAAGGGCTGCCAGTCTCTCCTGTGTTATAGTGTCAGAGTCCGGCCGCAGTTCGAGGTTGGGCGAGCGTCTGCGGCCCACTCTCTGCCATCCTTCCCCAGAGGACCTCTTTGTGCGGCTGGGTGTCTCGTCCGGGCTCCAGCCCGAGTATCGTACAAGTTTCTTGAAGGGATATAGGTTGGTGTAATTTGCCATTCCACCTGAATATCAAGCGGAAAGGGTGACACCAGGAGTAGGCCACCCCCTGTTCTCTCAAGTGTGCGGTCACCTCTCTAAAGGCTTTCCTCTTTTGTAGGGTGATGGAGGCCAGGTCTTGATAGAGTGCTACAGAGTGTCCTTAGTATTTGAGGGGTCGTTTCAACCTGGCTTCTCGAAGTATGCGTTCCTTGAGAGGGAAGTCCAGGAGGAAGGCAAGTATGTCTGGCAGAGGAGCCGGAGCACGTTTCGCTAGGCCCACGCGGTGCGGAGTTCAAAGTCTGGTGCCTCACCCAAGATTTCTCTAAACAATCCCTGAAGGTAGCTAATGACATCAGACCCCTCCTCCTTCGAGGGGACCCCCCTGACGCGAATGTTATTCCGCCTCGAGCGGTTTTCAAGGTCCTCCGCGTGAGCCTGCAGGTCCAACTGCTGATCGAGCAAACGTATCACCTCCTGCTGAAGTTGCTCTATCTCCTCACCTTTGGTTTGCTCGCGGTCTTCAATAGCAGCTACTCGCTCCCCGATCTCGTCAACGTCGCGGCGGATCTCCTTCACCTCTCCCGCCACTTCAGTTTTGAGTGTTTGAAAGTCCTCCCGAAGGGTGTTAAATAGCGATTCGAGGAAGGAGCGAGTGATCGGTACCTCTCCCTCTTCTGTGTCCACGTGTGGTTTAGGTGCTGGAGACGTTCTACCCCCTTTCTCCCCTGACAGGGAGCCTTTGGCGAGCATCTCCTTCAGGGATCTCTCCCCCTTCTTCCTCACCGAGGACATCGTTGGGCCGCAAATCAGTAGGGGTTCCCCCTCGGCGCACAGCTCGCTCGCGTAACACTCGAGTAGCACTACTGCGTGCAGTGCTAGGTCAGGTAGGTCCCTTGCCAAGCCTGCAGTGGTTGGTCCCCGCCAAGCTCTGTCTCCCCTCTGCCGCTGAACTCTGATCCAGGCTCAATTGCACCCCGGTGCCTTCCGGCTTACACAGCGTCTCCCCTCCTTACCACTGTGCTCAGTGGGTCCAAGACAGCTTCAGAGCAGCGCTCGTCCAACAGAGACTCACTCCGGTCTACACCCAGTCCCTCCACTGGCCGTATGCTGATGCCCCTGCACCTCCGCCAGACGAGGGCCCTGGCCGGGTATAAGCTTCCTCTCACTCCACGCTGTCGCTGTCGCGCTGGGCCCCCTTCTCACCACTGTGTTGCTCGACACTGTCGCAGTGGGCCTCTTGACTCCGCCAGCCACCAAGCGTGAAGGGCCCTCTCTTTGGTTTTGCTGCAGCAGGCTTTCCTTCTAGGCCCCAGGCGCACCCTGCCGTGGGCGATCTGTGCTGCGGGCCCCGCAGCCCCCAGGGGAAGCGCTGCGGAGCCCCCAACACAGCACCATCTGTGCTGCCCCCCGCTGCGGCCCCCCCACCTTGTCCAGCCTCTTCAGTGGTGGGTCTCCTCCACCCGTGTTATGCTGTCACCAGCGCCGCCGTCGGGGAACCCCCCGCCGCTGCCCCGTAGATAATGGCGCCCTCCGGTGGGTGGGAGCACCCGTGGTGCGCGTTCCTGCTTTCTCCTGGGAGGCCGCTTTGAATATCGAGGGGGATTGCAGGCCTGTTCCGCTGCCGCCGCCGTAAGTGCTCTCCTACCTCGCCTGGGCGCCAACCGCCGATGGTGTCAACTCCGCTGCCTAGGGCCCGCCAGATTCCGCCCCGGCAGAGGCGTTAGGCGCGACCCGACCTGGGCTCCGCTTCCCCGCACCACTAGTTGCAGGAGGTGTGCGCCGCTGTTCTGTGGGGGCGCTGGTATCGCGCTCGTGTAGGCCTGTAGTTCGCACCTCTGCAACCACTCCACCGGCTGGAGGGAACCGCTGGCCTCACTCGGTGCCGCTCAACTGCTGTCCCCGCGTCACTGATGCCGCTGAGGGCACTCACCCGTTCCAAACAGGTATCAGCCACTGCTGCCGCCGGCTTCGCTGCTGAGGGCCCCTCCGGTGTCGCCCCGACGGCGGCGCTAGACGTTACTCGGCCTGGGCACCATTTCCTCTTGCCGCCACCTGCACTCGGAAGGCCGCCAGGCGCGTCGATTTAGAGCGGACTTTGCCGATTTTGCTCTCTGGGCAGCCGCTCTGCTTCCACTCTCGGTACCGCCGTCTGTGGCAGCTATACGGGGGTCTGGTGCAAAGATTTGACCGGATTAGAAGGCCAGGAGCGAGGAGCCTCCGAGTCAAACGACCGATCAGACCGCCATCTTGGCAACGCCCCAACGCTATGCTTTAAACTACTACACAGCTAACAATTACAATTCTAACAACATAAAGCCACAACATATCACATACAAACACTCAATAAGACAGCTAAAATACAATACCATTAGCAAAGCAAATGGCTTTGACTTAAACAAAGGCGAGACCTATTGCATTTCCAATGCTTGTTTATTAAGTACTCCTTGTGCCACTATGCTGATGGACTGCACTTTCTTCAATCAGCTGGTTCAGAGGAGATTATTTTTACGGTATATACTTTTTTTAAGCTGGTTATGGGCGAGGAGGTTGCTTGAATAGCTTAATAATATTACGGTGCTGCTCCGCATGTCTGATTTAACATCTTATGTGTGAAGTCCAGATATCTTGATAGGGCTGTGATGTACCGTGCAAACAGAAATCGACTATAAAGACAGAATATGCTACCAGACAAATTCCCATTTATATTGTGTGCAGTAAAAATTATCTTGATTATATTTTTCAGACTCAATCATACATTTTAGAAACTTGCGGACTCCCAATGGATTCTATTTTATGTACTGTATTTGGTGACAGTATTTTTAAAGTATGATGAGTGTATTTTTATCCATGGATTTTTAGACGCATTTGTACTATTTTATGATGTCCTGTTGTATTTTATTGCACTGCACTTTTATGATCTATTTTAATATGACCGAATAAAGTTAACCGAACTGAACTAAACCTCTAAAGCACTGTAAACACCCAAATACTCCTTGGTCATAAATGTTTCAATTTATCCTTTGACGACAGTCTCTATAGCTACATGTCCTAAGCATAACCAAAGATCACTCTGCAAAAGCATCCTTAAGCCTGCGACCCATTTCCTACCCATCACAACATAGGAGCTGTCCACATCCGTAGGTTTTCTGTCTCTACTGCGACTTCCATATCTGACGATATCCAATAGTGAGACTTTCACATTATTTCACTCACAGAAACTTTATTCTGCACATCCTAGTCTATACCACTGTTGTATCACTGGGAAACAACATTCTCTACCTTGATAGAATAGGAAAAGTTGGTGGGGGCTTGGGAGGGATGACTTTGAGTCCCTTAACTCAATAATTTCCCTATCAAGTAAGAAAGTTATTAGTTGTGAAGGATGTGGGTCCTTCACACAAAATAAGTCTGCAAACTTCCATCTACTGGGAACGAAGTACCCCGTTGTAGCACCTGACTGTCTCAGGGTAGAGAGGCAGAGCACTCTATGGTCAACTCAGGGAAGGGCTAATACCCGAGCCCATAGGCATGCAACAAACAACACCCAATAAATCATTGTCCAGTCAGTGTTTTTATTTATGAAAAGGAAAAGTACTTTATTACACACACACACTCCTCAATACTATGCATGAATTTACAAATATATACATAATGTCAAGTGGGAGTAACTATGCCTATACCCTCCTAAGAGTTAACACCTCTAGCGAGCCCTGAACCCTATAGCAACAAGATTTGTCACATATACTAGATTCAATACAATGGGGTGTAGTTATTAAAAGGCATTCGTATTTTGGCAAGGTTTCATCACGGTAATAGAAGTAGAAATATGTCACAATTAACCTATGCAGCAACATTAAAATCACTAAGGATCGTACCATCCTAAAATTACTTTCATTAAGGCAAGTAATGGCTCACTATCAAGTTTGCAATTGGCAATAAAGCATTTCAGTGACATTCTTTAATACATGTAATGATTCGCTGTCAACTATATTATTGTCAATAAAGCATTTCAATTTCAAAAAATTGAAGGCATTAGCTTTTCTTATTTTACCATGAGGCAAAGCAAGCTTAGAACCACCTATCAGGGATTTCCATATTCCAGAGCCTGTACGCAAAAGCCTGCAAACTCCTGACGCAGTCAGTTATGCTCCAACATATCCGGACCGGGTGGCTCGAGGCAGCCAGGAAAGCCTGCAAGCTGTCTCTCCGCGTTTATCCGAGCCACCGCTGAACCGCTGCCCCCGCCACGGGCCCAGCCTGAGACTCGGTGAGGCACTGAGGGCCGGAAAGGCAGGGAGAGCCAGGCACGCCAGGGCACGCCTGAGGGCAGCCACTCTCAGAGCCGTCAGCGGGGGCGCTGAGCAGAGGCAGCGGAAATGGAAGCAGAGACTTGACCTGCAACAGCAACCAGAGCCGAGGCCGAAAACCGAACGCCCAAAGGAGGTCGGACGGAGGAGAGGAAGGGTAGCGGTAGCAGCACTGAGACCAAGACCAAGGTAAGGGGCTCGAGCACGGCTCACTCACAGCTGCAGAGAGCAAACCCGGGTCTCCCGCAGAAGCAGCCCAGCTAGGCTGGGCGCAGCTTGCGGCGATCTCGAGTGCTCCCACTCGGGCCCCACCTCCTCCCCCTCCGCTACACTGAGAAGCCTAACCCCGCTTAAATCGGCTGACCAAATACCAGACACCAGATACCAGCCCCAGCTGCTTATAACACTAAGGGTGGGCGGTGTACTCCGCTCCGCCAGCGGAGTTTTACCAACTCCGCGCTCCTCTGGGAACGCGGAGTTGATGCAAAACTCCGACTCCATGGCGAAGCGGAGTACGCCGCTCAGCCCCTGCGCCAAAAAAAAGATAAAACCCACTTGCCTGCTCTCTGGTGGTGTCTGCGGGCCATCCTCTACCTCGCCGTGGTGTCTCTCCTCCTCACCGCCGCCTCCTCGTTGCCGCCGCTGCAACCCCCTACATTTTACGTCATTTTACGTCTAGCGTGGACTGCGCATGCGCAGTCCACGCAAGACGTAAATGTAGGGGGTTGCGACTGGCAATGATGAGGACGGCGGCGGCAAGGAGGAGAGACATCACGGCGAGGTGGAGGACGGCCCGCAGACACCACCAGAGAGCAGGTAAGTGGAGTTTTTATCTTTTTTTATTGTAGGTGGGACTAGGGTGGAGTGGAGCGGAGTTACACTGAGTTTTCTTTAAACTCCGTGGAACTCCACGGAGTACCACTCCGCATACTCCGCCCAGGGTTATATAACACCTGACACCAGACACCAGCCCCGGCTGGGCTTCGAGGAGCAGTTGGGGGCACCGGCCCTTCTGCAGTCCTCCCATTCTATCTATGAGCCTGAGCCTCAAGCTCTGGCTTCAAACCTGAGCCCAGCGTCCTGACCTCCACTGAACAACACAGCCCTCAGCCGCATAGACCATCAGGCCATTAGGTTGCCGTCTCAGCTCCTGCTCAGCCTGGCCACCCTGTCAGCAGATTTCGACAGCTGAGCTGATACTGAAAACCAGGACAGTCCCAGAACAGCACGGCAGGTGACGGGACAGAATATAGGACACCAGCAGGACACCAGCAGCAATCCCACAGCTACAGTCTTACAGAGCCACTCATCAAGGGTCAACAAGGATTGCGCCTCTCAAACTAAAACTACCCCCCTGCGCCCTCTCAATCTCAATCCTGGTTCCACAAAAGTCCAGCCAAGCACTAAACCTCAAGCACCGCGGCCCGGACACCCCCGAGGTAACAACCTCCAGCACTACGCGCTGCCACTGCTTGGCTGCAGATGAGGTCAGGGAGAACCAGAGTGGCTATTCCCCCCAGACCAGGGGAAAGAAAAGGAAGAAGACAAAACCCACACCCTAGTGCTCAGCATAGCGCTGAATCTCCACTAATTGCAACAAACCTGGAACTAAAAGACATGGCATCACCAAATGGCTCAACTCACTCAAATCAACTGAAAAGGTACACAAAATTCAGCTTTCTAAAGGACGCAGGATCTGTTCTTTACTCAAGTAATGCCACCCTCAAAGGCTTGCAGACTCCTCTGCTACCCTTACAACCATAGCTGCCTTCTCTCTCACGAGAGGAGGCCCGCCAATGCGTTAAGGATTTGAAGAGCCCACTAGCAACAAGCAACTCAACTGCAAATCAGCTTATTCCAACACTGTGCCCCATGGCGCAAGAGGCATGCTGCTCCAGGAGATCCCCTTGCCCTCTCTGTACCAAACAGCCGGTGAGCTCAAGTGACATGTCTATCACAGCGAAAAAAAACCTGTTTCCAACTTGGCTACCAGGGCACCCAGGAACTCCTATGCTGCCCGAACAACAACTAGCACGGCAATAAGACCAAAGCAAGCCCCGAGCCCCATCACATCCAGTTTCGGACCTAGCATTAGCATTAGCTTCACCGCCGACTATAGACAGGTGGCCTGCGCGACCGGCGCATGCCCCAAAAGCAGTCAGCCCATGGGGGCTCTCACAAGAGGAACTCAGCCATAAAAGGAACATGCAGACTTCACTGCCAGAGCTTGGTCCAGAGGCCGGCCCCACCTTGACACAAAATGAGAGCATTGCCATGGGACGCATGGAGAGTGGATCGCAGGCAGAACAAGTACCAGACATCACTCTCAGCTCACCACCGATCGGTACGAACAGTATCCCCGCATCCACGGCGCGGCCTGCAAACATAATCATATCAACCCCAGCACCACTACCCGCACAATCCTGGCCGCTACTCCATCCAGGCAGGCAATTGGAAGGGACTGCCGACCTAATCCAGCAAGAGGAGGGGGGGTGATCCTCTCCTACTTGAACACACAAGAATGGGAGGACATACTTGCCACCTACTCGCCTGACCAGCAACTGAGGGAGCCTCTGCCCAAGGAGCTCCAACCGAACTCCCAAAGCCTCAGCCAACTGCCAAGGGAGATGACCAAAGACGAGCCCAAGGGGGGCGCGACCCCCAAAGAACAAGCCGGCAGCACCTGGGCCTCCCTCCTAAACACTATACAACTGGCCGTCGAAGCGCTCCAATATCAATCCGAAAAGATGGACATTCAGCTCTCATTATTAAACACCTTGGCACTCTTCACGGCAGGCATCGATGAGAAACTGGGGGGCCTAAACGGTCTAATTAAGAGAGCTCAATCCGAGGTCCAACTCAACTGCAGCTGCAGCCACATAGTTGACAAACTATACACTCTACCCTCATTGCTAAATAGCATGCTAAAGGATATGAGGAATGCAACCTCTGGATTTACAAGTAGGCACCTGGGTGGCTGCCATACAGCACTGGGCATGGCCGAAAGCCAACAACAAATCTGATCAACAGGGAGCCACGCCAAGGCAATACGCAGGATGGCTCAGACACCATGGTACCTCCTGGGAAGGCAGGAGCTCCCAGTGAATTGATGGCAGATTCTCTAGAAGGAGCTCAAGTCTTGAAGCTCAATTCCAAACAATGCCGCCAACAGAAAAAGAAAGGGTGCGATCGAAAAACTCATTCAAATCCAACAGCCTACTTTCCCATCTTCTCTGGACAACACACAAAATTGGAGATGGAGCCACGCACCTTAAGCACTCAAAATAAGGCCCTGTTGCTTCCCAATAATCCGAATAATCCATTTGAACAAGGAGGCATCTCCCCTACATTGAATATCGACCGGGAGCACTCAGAAAATGGAAAGGAAAATGGAAAGTGGCATACAGCTACGTCTTCACTCAAAAAGGCCCCTAGGGTAGCAGCCAACAGCCGCCTCAAAGCTTGGATCTTATCGGAGGGTCTCGCAATACACCCATAATTCTTGAACAGCCCCGACTGCCAGCAGCAACGGAGGGACACACACCGGCACTAGTGCTGGCAGCCCCAATGGGAAATGCGGCACACAAGAATTTAAGTAAGGGGCGCGGTGGAGAACACGCAGACAGCAAAACTAGGCCGAACGGGGATACATCGTACAATGTGGGAAACCAGAGCCCACCGATTAACGATTGCTCCAGCTGGCAGCACACAACCCAGGAAGAACAGAACACCTTGCAAGCCTGAAAGCAGGCATGTTCTGGGCCAACAACAATCAAGATAAAGCCAAGGAATGCAACACTGAGATCACTGAGCAAGGGGGTGGAATCCAGCCAAGGAAAGCAATCAGCCTCACCCGCCAACCTAGAACAACGGCGTTTGTCATTGACCAACCACAGTCAATACAACCACCAAGTACTATTCAGCAGGAAACACATGTTATGCTTTTTCATCCCACGTATATCTCCAAAGGACACCAGGACACTCTGAACAGAGGAAATATCTTAAGACTATTGCAGGCAATTCCAACTCTTGCCGACCTGAGCACAACTGACTTACTCTCAATAGAGTTTATCTGTCCAGTAAACTCTTCAATGCCAGAGGCCGATAAGGCCACAAGGAAATCAATTACAATCCTAGAATCCTAGCAGAACAGCGCATCTTTCAAGCCTGGGGCATTGACATCATTCCTTATCAAAAACCTGGGTACCCGCTACCGCTACTAGCCCCCATTCCGAGGCCTGCACCGACAAAACCACACGGATGCACAATCTCTGTGCTTAGAAGGGCTCTGGGAAGATCACCACATGGGAGGGCCAACTCGTAGGTGGACCTACAAGATGGAGCTAGGGCAGCACCAGCACCTCGGAGCAGATCTTCATATATTGGGCCAATCACTCGGACCATAACCTCTGCGGAGGTGTATTGACGCTTTACACAGAACGAAGGCAGAACAAGAGCCAAGGTCATCTCACTCCGCTTATGCTCGTGGAATATTAACGGTCTATCTTCAAAAATTCTGGATCCGGAATTCCTGCAATACATCAAGTCTTTCGACATAATCATGCTGCAGGAAACTTGGCTCACCGATCCACATCACATACAAGGTTTTATGTGCTTTGCCACACCGGCCGTAAAGGGAGGCAAATTTAGACACCATTCTGGAGGGCTGGCAACATATGTATCCACGACAAGCATAACATCGGCAGTGCTTGTGTGCTCTACTTCAGCAGCTATCACAGCAGTCAAGCTCACCATCTTCCTCCAGGGCGAACAAACAGAGGTGGTTTTAGTCAAAAAATACATTCACCCAAAACAAAAAGCGAGCGATTCAAAAAAGCGAATTGACCTAGTAACAAAGCAGGTAACTGAGATGGAAACCTCAAACTTTATCCTGTCTGGGGACTTTAACCAATACCTCTTTGGCATATCGGGGGCAAGGAGGATTGTATCCAATCCACAATTTTCAACATCCCGACTCAATGTGCACCAATACACGGAAGCAAGAGCCACAAGAAAAGCCGTCTTCTGGAAGACTTAGAACACCTAAACCTCAGAGCTCTCAATGGCAGATTCCCCGAAGATCCGCCTCCCGTCCCATCATACTATTCCTCTACAACGAGCTCTATACTAGACTACACATTTGCAAGCCTTTCACTGTTTCCACATATCCTTGGGTTAAGAATGGGGGACAAGGGGGAAAGCGATCATCGTCCACAAGAAGCTCTTCTACTAGCCACGCACCTATCTCCATCCATCGAGATCAAGCCTTGGGGTCCATCTACACCTCAAATCTAAGAAGTATCAAATGTGCAGCATCCAATGCAGAGTCCCTGTCAGTAGCAGCAATTGAGCTCTTTAAGTCACAAGCAACAGGCTCAAATGACCAAATAACCCAATGGGAACATTTTACTACCACCGTACTAAACCGCTGGGCCGCATCATCAACAAAAAAAGATCACTCCCAGGCTCCGAGCCAGAGAAATAGGATCCCGAAAGCACAAAGAGACCACCTAAAGCTCCTGAAAAAATCAATAAACAGAACCTTAAGCGCTTTGAGAAGACAGCCAGGGGCCTCAAGCTCCCAAACACTCTTGAGGAAACAAAGGAACTTACTCAAAAAACTGAAATGGGAAATTAATAAAGAGCAAGAAAATGCTACTTGGGCAAAGCTTCTCCATGACATGAACCACAATGACAGCGCCTGCTTCTGGATAACGGTGAACGCTATAATCCACCCTCATCATGAGGGAATCTCATCACACATCTCAGAAGAAATCTGGGTTGAATTTCAACCATCAAACTGGTGGCATCCGCATATTGGACTCTAACAGACGACCAACAAGAGAACACTCAGGAGCGGGCTCTAATGAGATGCCAGTGCCGAACATTCCTGATACAGACGACATACCGGCACACGAGGCCAGCGACCCAATGCCACTTTTAATAGAAAAGCAGATCGCAAAAGAGAGAAAAGAAGGGGCTCCGGGCCCGAACGGCATCCCGCCGACACTGTTCAAAGCTAAGGCGGCTGACTGAGCTGACATCCTGCAACCCCTTTTCTCGGAAGTCAGGTTATTAAGCAGATTACCAGAATCATGGAACGGCTCGACAATTGTTCCGATCTACAAGAATGGCGACAAAGTACTGCCGAGCAACTATTGCTTGGTAGCACTGATTGACAATGAAGCAAAATACTTTGCGGGCACTCTCCTAGAGGATCTCACAGCCCGGGCAGAGGACAATGTGATAATACTGCTAAATCAGACAGGCTTCTGCAAAACGGCAGGCACAACATCAAATATCCTCGCAATCTCTCTACTCATCGACGCTGCCAAGACTGCCAACCTTCCACTACATCTATGCTTCATTGATTTCAGTGCTGCATTTGATAACGTTGAGAGGAGCAGACTGTGGGAGAAGTTGGCACGCTAGGGAATTCCACAGGCCATCCTAAACATCTTGTCACTTCTCCACACAAACACCTGGGTTCAGGTGAACTTGGGCGGCGGGACTCACCTCTCTTTAAGAGTCCCTTCAACCAAAGGCTTGAAGCAGGGTTGTGTGCTTGCACCCCCCCTGTTCAACCTATTCATGGCCGTCCTTCCGCAAGCTCTTAACACCTGCAACTCACATGCACCCAGGCTAGGAGGCAAAGTACTGACTAATCTCATGTATGCCGACGATGTAGTGCTGCTCAGTCATACCTATGTTGGTCTCCAACATCTACTTACTGAAATGCAGAAATATGCCACAGAGAATAACCTAAAAATCAACTTTAGGAAGACATGGACAATAACGGTAAACAACAAAAGGAAACGGCAGAGGGGATGGCACTTGGGAGGTACACAGCTTGAACCAACAACTGAATACAAGTACCTAGGCGTCATTATTGACAAAGAAGGGTCCTTCGCGGGCCAGAAAGAAGAAATCAGAAGGAGAGGGATGGTCATAGCAATATCGATGAAAAATCTTGCATCTAAACTGACGGGGCCTACACTGAGCCCTCTCCTGAAGGTAGCACAAGACAAACTACTCCCTACAATAACCTATGGCAGCGAAGCAATGCGGGGTAGAGACGCCAACTTACTAGATAGCACTCTAGCCAAAGCATATAGAACCATGTTTAGCCTCCCGTCCTACACCTCACCCGCTCAAATAAGGCTGGAGTTCGGCTTATTAAAACAGTCCCTGGCCAGGTACGGCACTTACATCATCTGCTGGAATAAGATCAGATCCTCCACTTCAAACACCTTAAACCAACTGCTTTGGCAAGAACTCCAGCACAGGGAAACATTCCCCGCAAGAAGCTACCTACAGGAATCTCTAGAAACTGCCAGGCTCACCGATCTCTGGAACACACAGCTTCATCACCCAACCTTCAAAAAATTGGTCTGGAAGTGCGTAAAACAACTTTCACTGGTGGAGGACAAGGCAACCTTCTCAGCCAGATCCCATGCCTGGATTACCCTAAATTCCTATAAAACACTTGCACCTCAAAAATACTTTAACCAGGGTTATCCAAAACCAATAAAAATTAAATTCCTAAGGCATAGACTGGGCATTCTTTCATGCACTCAGCACCTCCCACCCTGGTTGAGGGCATCGACCCAAAGCACTTGCAGGCTGTGCGACACGGAACAAGGAGACATTCTGCACTGAATCTGCACATGCAAGGAGCTGCAGCAAGAGAGAACACAGCTGCTAAAGGCCCCCTCAAGCAGAAAGGAATTGGCACTAGGAGGAAGCGGTGCTGGCATGCTTTGATCCGGGGGCCACGCAACTGAACTGCAGAACAGTAAAATTTCTCACGCTGGCCAAACAGAAAATGCCTACAACGATAATCCAACATCAGCAATTTTAGTAATAAGTTGCCAGTGTAGACACTGTCTCATAAGCTGGTCACTAGCATAGGAAAAGTGCATCTATTTTATGCATAAGTTATTAGTGGGTGCCATATATATTAGGTGCCATCACCAAATACATATGTATGCTTTGTACGGCACCTTACAACGTGTATTCCTAGCTCTACCAATGTATTTTAACGACTGCACTTTACTACGTGCACTATCGATGCACTTTAACAGCTTCACCGGCTTTTTTAACTACAGTTATGCACGTACTGCACAGTATTTTATTATGTGTATTATTGGTTTTACCGGCACATAACAACAGTTTTATTGGCCCTTTTAAAAATGTTGCAATGATTTTTAGTAACTATGCAAAAATAAATAAACTTGAACTTGTACACAAAAGCCGATCTCCTGGAAGGCATGAAAAGGAAAGGATGTCTCCCCAGGTCACTATTCCATGCACCAAGAAGAAATAAGGTAGTACTTTGAAATAATTATATTAAGCTCCTGCACTTAAGAGGCCTGCCATTGTCTTCGTGTAGCCCCCAGCCCTTCTACGGTAGCGCCACAGTGACCCTGCTCTACGGGGCACTCCGAGGCTATTAAACAAATTTGTGTCAACAGGTACTGTTGGGGTGGTGGAGTGGGCAAAAGAACGATGGATTTAACTCAGATCTTTTGACTGGGGGAGAATGTTTGATTGTCAGCATTCCATCCATCATTTGTTTGCCGTAACACTTTTCGCCCTAAGTGGGATGGGTATGCCCAGACGTGGGTCCCTTGCTCACTGTGCCACTGGATTCAAGCTAGCCTGGCTGAAGAAGGGTGACATACCCTGAAACCGGTCCCAGGATGCTTGTTTCCGGTCCAGGGAAGACCTGGCCTGGCAGTTCGGTCTGGACTGGTCCCATGGGGCACAGGGCCAAGACTGATTTGCATATGGCTGGGTCCAAACTGGGGTGGCGGAGTGGGCAAAAGAACAATGGATTTTACCCAGATCTTTTGACTGGGGGAGAATGTTTGCATTGTCAGCATTCCGTCCATCATTTGTTTGCCGTAACACTTTTCGCCCTAAGTGGGATGGGTATGCCCAGACGTTGGTCCCTTGCTCACTGTGCCACTGGATTCAAGCTAGCCTGGCTGAAGAAGGGTGACATACCCTGAAACCGGTCCCAGGATGCTTGTTTCCGGTCCAGGGAGGACCTGGCCTGGCAGTTCGGTCTGGACTGGTCCCATGGGGCACAGGGTCAAGACTGATTTGCATATGGCTGGGTCCAAACTAGGGTGGCGGAGTGGGCAAAAGAACGATGGATTTAACCCAGATCTTTTGACTGGGGGAGAATGTTTGCATTGTCAGCATTCCGTCCATCATTTGTTTGCCGTAAACACTCTTCGCCCTAAGTGGGATGGGTATTCCCAGACGTGGGTCCCTTGCTCACTGTGCCACTGGATTCTAGCTAACCTGGCTGAAGAAGGGTGGCATACCCTGAAACCGGTCCCAGGATGCTTGTTTCTGGTCCAGGGAGGACCTGGACTGGCAGTGCGGTCTGGACTGGTCCCATGGGGCACAGGGTCAAGACTGATTTGCATATGGCTGGGTCCAAACTGGGGTGGCGGAGTGGGCAAAAGAACGATGGATTTAACCCAGATCTTTTGACTGGGGGAGAAGGTTTGCATTGTCAGCATTCCATCCATCATTTGTTTGCCGTAACACTTTTCGCCCTAAGTGGGATGGGTATGCCCAGATGTGGGTCCCTTGATCACTGTGCCACTGGATTCAAGCTAGCCTGGCTGAAGAAGGGTGACATACCCTGAAACCAGTCCCAGGATGCTTGTTTCCGGTCCAGGGAGGACCTGGCCTGGCAGTTCGGTCTGGACTGGTCCCATGGGGCACAGGGTCAAGACTGATTTGCATATGGCTGGATCTAAACTGGGGTGGCGGAGTGGGCAAAAGAACGATGGATTTAACCCAGATCTTTTGACTGGGGGAGAATGTTTGCATTTTCAGCATTCCGTCCATCATTTGTTTGCCGTAACACTTTTCGCCCTAAGTGGGATGGGTATGCCCAGACGTGGGTCCCTTGCTCACTGTGCCACTGGATTCAAGCTAGCCTGGCTGAAGAAGGGTGACATACCCTGAAACCGGTCCCAGGATGCTTGTTTCCGGTCCAGGGAGGACCTGGCCTGGCAGTTCGGTCTGGACTGGTCCCATGGGGCACAGGGTCAAGACTGATTTGCATATGGCTGGGTCCAAACTGGGGTGGCGGAGTGGGCAAAAGAATGATGGATTTAACCCAGATCTTTTGACTGGGGGAGAATGTTTGTATTGTCAGCATTCCGTTCCATCCGTAACAGGTACTGTCCAGCATGATTTTGCCCCACAGCTATGATTCTTTGACTTTGTTTTTTTCTCTCGCAGTCTCGCTCCATGCGTAAAGTTTTTTTATTTTCTTATTATTTAGATGTGACATGACGTTGCTACTTTCTTTTTAAGCAGGGTGCCACTGCCCCTTCTATGGGGCACCTGGCATGCAGTGTCCTCAAGGGCTATGCCGAGAGCCTACACCCTCATGGCGGGCCGACTTCCACTCGGCTGCAAGTGGTCTGAGTCAGGGCAGGAGCCGTCTTCTCTCTTCTCCTGCCTGTGCAGGAGAACACAGCAGCTTCAGCTCTCCCGCTCCTGTAGGAGAGCACCAGTGTATAGTGTTGGCCCCTTGGGAGCCACTCGATTGATGGGCCTCTCCTTTTTGGCCCTGGGGCTCCCCAGATCCTACTGGCAATGCTCTTTGGGTCCCGGCCCACCCCACCAGCATTGGAGGGTTAGTGTGGCAATGGTCATATTTGTTTTTGCATCAGCTGCACTTCTTTTCCTCTGTGTGGTGGCCTTAAAGAACTTGAGGCTAGTGAGGGACAATTAGAAACCAGAGGAGGGGTCACATGATCCCTCCTCTTGCAATGTTCTATCACATGGGTCCCTGGGGAGATGGGGACCCATGGGGACTTTTGAAGTCAGGTGCAGTGGGTCACCATGTGCACCTGATTCCAGCCGGTGCAGCCGGGTACCATTCTTTTTCTTCATTTTCTCAGGCCCAGTTGGACTAATTTTGATGATTTTTTTGGGGTCCTTTGATTTCTGGTAGCGAGCTCTAGCTATCAAGATTATTGATTTTCAGCCTCCTGTTTGCTACATTTTTAGATTCTTGGGGAGCTTAATTTCTTTTAGTTATTGCTTTCCTTACTCAGGACCTGTCGTCTGTTTAGGGCCTGGTGTTCTCCTCAGCATGTGATCACCCTCAGTGGCACCCCGCAGCCCTCAAGGCAGAATACCCTCCATGTCTGCCTCTTCATGTCCCACAGCCACCATGGCCTCCTGAAGGGCTCTCTGATGAAGGTTACCCCTCTGAAGGCCCAGTCCTGAGATGTTCCAGGTGGCCCTTGTCCTGCATAGTCCCCCCTGCAGGACCGTCCATCATTCAGAGGGTGTAAGGCGGCCAATGCCACTTGCCCTAGAGAGGTGAGTCCACAGAGTCCCATCTAGGATAAGTCCATGATACTCTAGCACCCCAGACAGGGTTCGTGTCTTCTTCAGAGTCCTGCAAAATCCATCTTCTCTCTTTCTCTCTTTTCCCTGTGTAAACGTTTTTTAAGTGGGAGTGGAAAGTTCCAGAAGGTAAGCACCTCTGTTCAATCCTGGGATGACACATCATTATTCCATGCTGCCTCAATCCTCCTGCACATCATTTAAGGACGTTTCAAAATGACTTGAAGTGGTCTGTTCAAAGACCTACTCTAAGAGCCGAAGTCCTGCTCTAACTGCCACAGCTGCCTGGTCCCTTCCCTCCACAACATCAAAGTGGAGCCTCTACAGTGATTGGCTCCAGAGGTCTGGACTTCCCCCTATTTCCTCCTTGGGATGAGCTTTCCCAGACTTGGTGTAGTATTGAAAATTAATTATTACATGTAGATTCTGTCCTCACTCTTTCCTTTCTCAGGAATAGGTCCAAGCAAATGGTCATATTGAGTGAAGGAGTCAGCTGATTCTCCAGCTGGCCAGCATAGTAATTAACTTGACCCAGGAGGGGGAACACAACCCTAGAATCTAATTATGGGCTGAGCTAGAGAAATATGACAAATTCTCAAGTGCGAGAAGGAGTGCAGACATGACAGAAGTGACACTGAATCTGCACTTGGGGTCCATTTTTACCATATGGTCAGTGCATCAGTCTAACGTACTACAAAATGCTATTGACAAAGCAATGTGCGGAGGTCTCTGCCTCCACCTCTCCTATGTTTTATGTGCAAAGATGTCCGTCTCAACAGCTGAGATCTCCGTAAACTTAGGTATACATTTTAGCAGTAAATTTGGAAGGGACCGGAGGGGATTGGCTGGAAAATGGGGACTACTTACTATTAAAGGGAAGGGATTAAGGGAGGGAGGAGCGAGAAGAGGTTAAGGATTGGGAAGGGTTTAGGGAAGACGATGCACCCAAACACAAAAGAGTAAGCCCATTGCTATTAACAAAGTGCAGTTCAATTGTTATTATAGCTTAAAAAACACAAAACAGTGTTAAATGTACTTCATCTAAGAGCTGGAGTAAGTCCAGCACCACCCATGGCCACTCGCCGGTACCACAATCAATCAATCAATCAATCAGCATTTGTAAATTGCACTCTGTCACCCCTAGGGGTATCTGAGCGCTGTGTCTCTGACGAACAGCCAGGTCTTGATTCTCTTTCTGTAGTCTGCCAGCGAAGGGATCGTACAGAGCTGGATGGGGAGGTCATTCTAGGTCTTGGGGGCAATGTAGGAGAAGGAGCAGCTGTGGGTGGGGCGGATTCGGGGTGTGTGTGCGAGGGCGAGTGAAGAGGAGCATAGGTGTCTAGCGGGTTGGTGGAAGTTCGGTAGATGGTTGAGGTAGGCAGGTCCTAGGTCGTGGAGGGCTTTGTAGGCGTGCATGAGGATCTTGAACTAGCATCTTTCTTGGATGGGAGTGGAGGTCTCTGAGGTGGGGGCCGATGTGGGCTCATTTGGGGAAGTCCAGGATGAGTCTGGCAGCAGCGTTCTGTATGGTCTGGAGTCTTCTGAGGAGCTGGATGGGGACATTGCTGTAGTCGATGCAGCTGGTGACGAAGGCCTGAGTGACGGTCTTTCTGATGTTGGTTGGGATCCATCTGAAGATTCTGTGGAGCATGCGAAGTGTGTGGAAGCAGGAGGAGGCGACTGCATTAACTTGCCTTTTCATGGTCAGTTGGCTGTTGAGGATGATGCCGAGGTTGCATGCATGGTCGGTTGGTGTGGGTTTGAGTTCTGCAGGCCACCAGCTGTGGTCCCATGCGAAGGTGTTCTTCCTGAAGATCAGTACTTCAGTTTTGTCAGAGTTGAGTTGGAGGCAGTTGTCTTTCATCTATTTGGTTACGTTGGTCATGGCATTGCAGAAGTTGGTGTTGGCGTTGGCGGGGCCCTCGGTAAGCGAGACGATCAAGTGAGTGTCGTCTGCAAAGGAGATCATGTTGAGTCTGTGGGATCTGACATCATCTGTGGGGGGTCATGTAGATGTTGAACAGGGTGGGGCTGAGGGAGGATCTTTGTGGTACGCAGCATATGATGTCTTTAGGTGCGGAGGTGATCCACTTGAGGGTGTCTTTCCGTATGCCTATGCTGTAGAGCAGGGAAATCGGACGATAATTTTTGAGATCGTTGGAGTCAGTAGAGGCTTTCTTTTGGAGGGGTCTGACATCTGCATGTTTCCATCTGTCTGGTAAGGTTGCTGTGGAGATAGAGGTGCTAAGGATGCTGGTGAGTTGCGTGCTGATTGGGTTCATTGCAAGGCTATAGAGATGGTGGGGGCAGGGGTTGGTGTGTGCCCCAGAGTGGGTGGAAGACATGATGGCTGCGGTGGTTAGGGCGTTGAGCGGTGACCAGGTGGTGATGGTTTGGCTGGTGTTTGCTGGTTGGTTGAGGCTATCAGGGTTGATGGTGGAGGGTTGGCTGTTGAAATTGTTGTAGATGTTGGTGATCTTTCTGTGGAAGTAGTCTGAGAGGGTGACGCAGAGTTCTTGGGAGGGATGGATGGTGTTCTCCATGGCTGTGGGGTTGGAGAATTCTTTGACTATTTTGAAGAGTTCCTTTGTGTGGTTGGCAGCAGAGTCTGCTTTCTGTGTCTTCTTTGATGTGCCTGTGGTATTTGCTGAGGGCTGTTTTGTGAGCTGCTCTGTCGGCGGGATTCTTGGTAACTCGTCATTGTTTCTCCAGTTGGTGGCAGTTGCGCTTCGTGGTCCTGAGTTCTGGCGTGTACTTCTGGGGTGTACCAGCTGGCATGTTTGGGGCTCTTGTTGGTTTTTGTAGGTTTTAGCGGGGCAACTCTGTCAGTGAAGTCAGAGATCCAGGCGGTGAAGTTCTGGACAGCATGGTTGAGGTCTGTTGAGGAGGTGGTGAGGGTCTGTGACCACTGAGTTTCGGTGACCTTGCTCCAGCTGCATTGGGAGGAAATCTGCTGCCTGGTGGTGGTGTGCTGGGCATCAGTGATGGTGAAGTGTACGATGGTGTGGCTGAACTGGATTCTGTCGCTGGTGGTGAAAATGGGGTCAAGTGTGTGTCCAGCTTTGTGCGTGGGTTCAGTGACCGGTTGGGTGAGACCAATGTTATTCAGGTTCTCCAGAATGGTGATGGCGTTGGCATCTTTGGGGTCATCAATGTGGAAGTTGAGGACACCGAGTGGGAATTAATGGTGTGAGTCAATTGCTAGGGGAGCGACGAGGTTGAGGATGGCGTCACAGAATGTTGCTCGGAGCCCCAAGGGTCTGTAGGCAAGGGTGCCGCTTATTGTGGTCTTCGCGTCAGTTTGTAGTAGGAAGTTGAGGTGTTCCTTGAGAGGCATGTAGTCGTCGTAGGCGATGATGCATCTGATGATTTCCTTGAAGATGATAGCGATGCCTGTGCCTTGTTACTTGGCCCTGTGTATCATCTTGTAACCTTCGGGAGTGGCGGTGGTGATGTCTGGGTTCGAGGAGGGGTTGGGCCACGTTTCAGTGATGGAGGCAGTGTCTGTGGAGAGGGAGGTGATGGTCTCCCAGTTGTCCGTGGCATGTTTGCAGAGTGAGCGGGCATTGAGCAAGATACAGTGGAGCAGTTGTGGGTGTTCTTGGTCTTGTGGGCAAGAGTTTTGTGGGATCATTCATATGTTGTGTTGCAGGAAAAGTAGCAGTGTCAACAGGTGAAAGGTCCTTTGGTGAATTGTGGGGGGGGGAGGAGACACAGCTGTTTTGGCGTCCGAGGTCCAGGAGTTTCTTGGCCGTGGTGTAGCGTCGGGTGGCGGGAGGGCCAGGGGTCCTGGTGCTGGGCATTGCACAACTGGCGGTGCATTGGGAGGGTGCCCGCTGAGTGCGTCCGCTGCGTGGTCATGCTGCAGCCTCCATTAGCAGTCCTGGTGGTGGACCTAGTGCAGGCAGTGCAAGGACCACAGGCGATGCAGGAACAGCAAGCAGCGCAGGGACAGCAGGCGGCGCACGGACAGCAGGCAGCGCAGAGGCAGGCACAGCAAGCAGCACAGGGACAGCAGGCAGTGCAGGGACAGCAAGCAACGCAGGGACAGCAGTTTATGCAGTTGTATGGTGTTTGAAGCCATTGATTGTTTTATGCTGGTGTACTACCTGGCTTACCATCCCCTTTTATGTCGAACCAACTAATATCAATGATTAAGGCTTTCCATCATAATTGGGCCTCAGCCACCGACTGTGACTTAGTAGGCTGCGTTCCCCGAAAATGGTATTATCTCCCCAGGATGTATATTATTATGTAATTGGGGCCAATGATATCTTTGAAGCCCGCACTTCGTTAGCTGTTCTCTTCAACTTGTGCCTCTACGTCTTAGAAACTAAGAATTTCTGTGAACCCCTAAGGACATTCTAAATCAGGAGTTTGAATCGTTTACAGATCAATAGTGGGAAAAGGATCACTTCTGGGATCTTGTTCACTCCGAATTATTTGAGGAAGATAACTATGGAAATGTCATATTGAGAATGGTGTCAATAGATTCACCAATGTGTGATAAACACCTTATTTTATATGAAATCCTTTCTAAAATCTGAGTGGGATGGTCCAAACCCTCTCTTGTTCCCTCTTCTGTGCGTCCCTCTCAAGTACATATATTATTCCTTTAGATTGCTTCTATGTAGCAAATTCAGTCGAGAACATTCTATTGCTAACCCAATGTCATTTTTTCATGAATTTAATTATAATTTTACAACGCAGCTAAGTACCTATTGAAATAGATAACTTTTACAAACATTTGTTTGCCTTATCAGTGTCCAAACAGAACGTGGGTTTATTGATTTGGCTAAGAGCTATTAAATTAAAATTTGTATTTGATTTGAAATGACTAGGCCTATCACTAAAAGCCAAAATCAATTAAACTCACAATGTCAAGTCCATCCTTAATAGTTTGACAGCTTCTCAATTTCACATATGAATTGAGATAAGGATGTCTGACCTGCCAGTTTGTACTACTGTTGACTGCAAGATGCCTTTTTGTCTGCACCAAATCTCAGACATCCTGATATCCACTTACCTTTCTTGATACAAAATAATGCACCGTCTTATGCCATTGGAGCAGTGTTTTCTAACACAGACCCTCAAACTGAAGCTCTTATTCATTTTTGTGTAACTATTATACAGTTTTATGTAGCGCATATTAGGCCCTAAATCATCAGAGCGCTTTACACAACAGCGCAAAACGTATGCAAACTCAAACCAGGGAAGAGCATTATGCAAAGGAAAAGAATGTACAGAGCAAAAGAGGGCACTAAAAAGCTTGTCATAAGGCAGGTACTCAGACCTGTGAGCGAATTTTAGAGTAACAGATAAGGACAGGCATACGAGTATGTAAAGAGGTGCATATACTCATCCTGTTGCATTCTATTCCAGAACTCTCTCTAGTACGGAAATAAATTATACTATGTATGACAAGAACTACTGGCCATTAAAGACACTTTGGGGCATATTTACGTTCCCTGGCGCATCCCTGCAAATCAGCAGGGATGCGCCAGGGAAGATGCGTCACGCAAGTTTGCCCTTGCGCCACCGCCGATGCGCCGCATTTACAATGCAGCGCGCTGTGGCGCATGGATGGGCAGATGCGTGTTGCATCCCCCGACGGAAAGGCGGCGCATTGCTGGAGTCGCGTCGCAAGCGTGACGCGGCTCCAGGAAGGCTCGGGGGTGCCCTATGCCTAACATGCTGCGTCAATCCTTACGCCTGCTTCAAGCAGGCGCAGGGTTTTGATGCAGCATGGGCATAAAAGTGACTCAGTGAAATCTTGTAGATTTCACTGCGTCACTTTTACGAGGCGTACCTGCGAGGAACGCCCACCCTGCGCCGGAACGCCCACATGAAACCTGACGAAGGTTTCATGTGGCGCAGAGGTTTACAACGTGACGCATCTCCCTAGATGCGTCACGTTGTAAATATTGCGCAACGTGGCGCATGTTTTGTGTCGCCGCTGCGTCACATAAGTGACGCAACGGGGCGGCGCAAAAGTGGCGCAAGGGGCTCGTAAATCTGCCCCTGAGTACATTGGCGACACTTTCTAGAGGGAGCAATTCATAAGATTACAGTATGGACAGATTACATGAATTTTCCTATACCTCACATCCAAGAAGTGTACTAATGCACGCCAGCCCAGTGGCCATTATTCTTCTCCTGCGTCCATTAATGGATCAATTATAGACCTGTAATCATTATGGAAAGGCAGAAGCTTTATCTCGACCTGTGGAAAAGGCTAGTGAGGCCTCAGCTCCCAGCATTCTGACATTTCGCTAGAACGATGGAACACGTTCTCGATGTTTTCTTCAGTAAACTTTGTCAGTGTCAGCAAGGAATGGATCTGGCTACATGGATAAATGGAGATGCAGCAAAGAGAGGTCTTTTTCTTTTCCACCAAAAAGCTCCTTATCTTCCTGGTAAGTTTCTGCAACAACGGGTTATAGGTTGGTGCTATCATGCTCCAGTCACCGGGAAGCCTGGGGAAAGGGAAATGAGAGCTACAGTAGGCCACTATGTTTGGTGGCCAAAATATACCGAATCTGTTAAGAGGTTTACCTCTAATGCAACATCTGTGCTTAGACCATGAGTTCACAGACCAGCAGGATTGCTACAACCACTTTTATCACTCCACAAAAGTCATGTGCCATGATTTCCTTGTAGAACTTCTGAATGGCTAAATACCTTCGTGGTGGTAGTGGACTTTTGTACCCAGCTGGTACTTTTCCTTCCCCTTACAAATTACTCACAGCTTTGGAACTGGTTAACAGTCTCTTTAACATCTTTAGATTGCATGGTCTTACTGTTACAATAGCAATAGATCACGGCTCTTAATTTGTGCATCATGTTTGAATTGATGAAACTAATTCGGATTGTACATTTTAAATCAACCAGTTATCATCTCGAAACAAGTGGATACACGGAGAGATTAAACAAGAGTATTGAACAGTACCTGAGATGTTTTTTAAATATTCAGCTATCATAGTGAAGCAAGTGGCATCACTGGCAGAGTTTGTCTATAATATTTCATTGCACAGCGTGTTGGGTACTTCCCCTTTCTTCGCGCTTTTGGGTATTATTAACATACATTACCACAGCTTGTGGCTCCCTCTCAGGTACCCTCCATCAAAACCGTTACAGCATATTTGGACATTAAACAAGGTATGTACACACAACATCTAGCAGCTAAATCTGTTTATATCCATTCGCACCTCAATCCTCAAATATAAACAGGGGGGCAGGGTTTGGATTTCTACTAAATACTTGTCAATATGCGGCAAGCTTCCAAAGTTTGTCCCTAAACAGGTAGGTCCCTTTCAGGTACTAGAATTAGTTGTGGAGGTAGCTGCGATATTGAGACGAACAAACTAGTGATACATTCATCCATTGAGTCAGCCTCTCAAGTGAAATGTGCTTGGTCTTCTGTGTAAAATCCTTCTGCTCCCACCATTATAGATGGATCACCTGAAGAAGAGGTAGAGTGCCTCCTGGATGCCATAATATAAAATGGGCAATTTCAACAACTGGTTGTTGGAATGGTTATGACATTTCAGCGAGCCTCCTTAATTCATGCAACCTGGTATTTCATGTTAGATACCTGAATAAACGAAAACCCTTGACAACATACCAAATGGGAGGTCGTTCCAGAGGGGGGGATATTGTCAGGAATTGAGGAAAGAGTCAGATCGACAGCATGGGACAGGGTGCTAAGTGCTGAGAGAACGGTGGGTGAATACAGGGATGAAGAGGCAGGTCAGACTATATATCCGAGATTCTTTGGCACATGGTAGTACATCTGGCTATAAGATTATTGGAAACTCTGGAAGACCTAATTCTGGAAACTGAGATCAAGAACTAGACCGGCAACCAACCTGTGTAATCACTTCCAGGTTAGGAAGTGCATGGTCCTGGGAGGAGTGGCATTGAGATTATTTAATCCTGAGCAAAGTGTGGAGTAAATGCCTGCCAGCATTCCATTTGTTGTATGACTTTCCCTTCTGGCTAGTTCAGCACCATATTCCTGTTTCCACTCCTTTGTTATTTTCTCCATTTCCTGACTCCCTCAATTTTAGGGCTTAGGCAGGTTATATTCTCTTTATTAGCTATTTGTTCATTACCTCCTCCTGAAGTCTTTTCTTTTTTAATGCTCAAGAGGCAAAACATTTTTCTATTGTGGAGAAAGCTCTTCCGCTACAGCAGTAGCAAATCGGGGATGACTAGTTACCCATATCATCCTGGAAGGGAAGTAACTAAAGCCTTTGGCTGGATTAAGGTCTGACCATTTCCAGGGCAGAAGGGGTTCAAATATGAGTTTAGGAATGTCCACAAATTTTGTGTGCGTTCAAAAAATCCCACCTCAGTACCCCTCTAATGGAATTTACATCTTCAAATTTTTCCACACCCAGAGCATTGAAAATCTCAGATTTAAAAGCAATTACACCTGCCAGGAATTGCTTTGTGACATTTTGGCGGGCATACATGTGGCATGTTTGGCCATAAACATAGATCTGACGTCGAAAATAGCTTTGTGATTAGGCCTTTTGGAGTATTTGTGAAACAATGGAGACCACAAGTGCACTAGTGGCCCACAAATCCACTGGAAAGAGTTCAACACAATAGTCTAGTGCCCGCTGGATTTAATGTATTTAGTTATTTGTTTTGTCTGTATATAGCACTTTACATCGAAGGAGTGGCTGCCATGTGCTTTAAAGAGTTTCACGGTAATCATACATGTACAATTATTTTTTTGTTCCAAACATTTTATTTGTTATCAGGAAGAAAAAGAAGTGTTGCACTAAACCAAGCAGTGCAGGCGTCTAACTTTGTGATGCTAAAATAAAACCCAACATATCAGGAAGACCACAAGTCTAACATGCATTTAATGCAAAAATAGCAAGTAGCAGAACAAATAACCAATAGGCAATAGTAATTTTAACCGACCAGAGCTCTCGGCTAAAAGGACAGTTGGAGCATAAAATGCTAATATTCATAATTGTTTTTTTACAGAAAAACAGACAAGACAGAACCTAATTCTTGTTACTTCAACGAAACTTGTCTAATAAGCAAGTGGCAGTATCTTTTCATGGAGAAAATGCGAGAGGTCCTTGAAACTAAGATACAAATACATAAACTAACCGCTGATTAATTAAAAAACAACATCCACGTTTGATTATAAAATATACCAGTAGATTTTGATGGTGCACAAAGGGGCTTGTGACCCCAACGACCATGCTGACTCAAGGGGACTCCATCCCCCATCTCACCCTCTGCCAGGAGGTGCTCCTGCAGACTAGTCCCTGAAGGGAGCAGGCCCACCATCGTGCTTTTAGCACACACAGAAATCCTGCTTCCTGAGACACTTTAATTGTGCACAAAGGGCTTGTGGCCGCCAACAACCACGCTGACTTAAGGGGAGCCCATCCCCCATCTGGCCCTGCGCTTGGAGGTGCTCCTGCAGGCTGGTCCCTGAAGAGGGTGGGCCTACATTCCTGCTTTTAGCACATACAGCAATCCCACTTCGTGGGACGCGTGCTGGACATGCCCGGGCCAAGCCCAGGCCAAGGGCGGGCCCGTCAAGTGTCCGTCAGCGCCAGGAAGAGTCAGGGCAGGGCCAACCCCTTGATTTTGTGATCAAGTACTGCATATGGATCGTTTTATACCATATTCAAGGCACTCGACCAGCTTTTCCTCTGTGAGCATTGTTTTCTAGGATGCCTTCAGGTTGAGGTGGGACCATCGGTCTTTGCTCAGCAGCTCCAGACATTGCATGAACTCCTATATGAGCCGCTCTTACAGCATTTGTAAAATCATTGATTTTAATCTGTTGTGTGCTGCTCCAGGGTGTGTTTTAGGCTGTATGTCGCCTCACTCTGTGCACCCCAATCCGTACGGTTCTATTTCTAATTCTATCTGTGGCATTTCTCCTGTCCTGTGCTCTTTAGGCTTGCAGGGGCTCCCCGCCCTGTGCTATTGGAGGCCACAATGGGGAGAACGCTTGCCTGGGCTAATTCGAGGGACTGGCTTATGACTTTATCCTCCTATTTTAAATTTTGGTTGCTTTTAGCTTGCTCGTACTCTGTGGCCCCCCTGACATTACAATGCGAGGGCTTCCATAGAACCTCAATACTTGTTTTACATGTTATTGCTCCCGGTTCCCTTCTGTTGTGGCGCATTCATTCTATTGTGTGGGGTGTTCTCTGCTTCTTGGGGGGCTGGTCTAGTTAGCTTGTGGTAACGGTTGTTACAGTGCCTTCTGCTGTGCTATTGGGTGTGAATAAGATTGTTATAGCTTCCCTCTATTCATCCCCAGCTATGGGTAAAAGGAAAGCCGCTGATGTCTCCCTCCCCCCCACCAACAAACCCAACAAGTGTGCTAGGAAGGCTAGAGATTCAGGTACTCTCAACCAAATTAATGATTTGATTGAGGAGGTAGAGATAATATTGAATACACCCACATCTACTTTGTCTCGGGGACCAGGGAAGAGTGTGAAAGCAATCCTACCTGATATGTTTGGGAAGAAGCCTGATAGAGTACAGACAGGCAGGAGTAGATCTCCTGTGAACTTAGTTCCCACAGCAAACACTGCTATGGATGGCGAATCCCCCCCAGTGTGTCACCCACTCCCTCTTGAACCAGCAGTATTCTGGTCAAATAGGTTTACCCCTCTGATGGAAAGTGATACAGGAGGGTTACCAGCGGCTGCTAGCGGTGGAGTGGAGGCTAGCATTACTACTCGATTGCATGACACAACAACTAACTTGTATGAAACAGTACTAGCGCTGCACAACAAAGTTGCTGGCCTAAAGGAGGAGGTTAAATCCCTGGAATGTAAAGGCGACACCAATACACAAATGTTAGTCCGGGTCACTAGATCGCAGGGTAATGCAGCCAGTTTAATCCCCCACTTTCCCTCTCCCTTCCTACTCCCGTTGTCATTCAGGAGCACAGAAACAGGGAACCCTTGGACACTGGAAGGACAGCACCAGCCTGCCCTTGTCACCCATTCCAAGACACCTGGTGTCAGGGAATGCAACAAGAAACGCCCGCTGAGCAGGCTTGCAAACATGGCCATAACCTCCCATATTATTCTAACTCACCAGGTCCCAGCAGAACTATTTCCCTTAGATCCTCTGCAGTGACACATAGAAGGGCAGTACAGTTTGGGTTCTTGGCTAGGGACACCTGTGGATCCACTTGCAGCGAAAGACTAACCCAGACTAGACACAGCAAGGGTCACCACAAATTCAAGTTAATTAATGTACCAAAACTGGGGAGGGCATATTTCAAGGACAGGGAGTCGCTACATAACAAAGTCTTACACTGGCTAAGGAGCAAATACGTGTGCCGATCAATTATCACTCAAGATATCCTGAATGTCCGCAGATACTCCTCAGAGTTGGAGTCATGCGACTCTATTGAAGTGTCAGTGGCCTCTAGGGAGATCCTCGATGGCTTGCTGGCAATTGAAGCTCAAGATATCCGTACCACATACACTGGGATCCAGCTTGCCTTTTGCAGCACTAGAAGGAGTGATGGCCACTTTCGAACGAGCGAGGGGGCTACTAAGAGTGAGCGTCAATTGAGTGGTGTGGATTGACCGCAACCTATAGTTGCCAATAGCACCCCTGTCCTGGAGCCTACCTTAGCTGTCCCCAAAGGCTTTACATCTCCATTAGTAGCAGTGGCAGATGCTGTCTTAGAGAACAGGGAGGGGCCCTTGGACACTATATTGGAGGACGAGACCCTTGGGACTACTGCAAATCCTCTCCTGGAATGTGGCTGGCTTACGTAGTAAACTGGTTGACCCATCATGGGGCGACTTTATTGATTATTTTCATATTTGCCTCTTCCAGGAGACTTGTAAATGTTGGTAACTCCAGGAGGGCTCTTAAGCGCCAAAAATCAACTCCTGTCCCACGGGGCTTGCCCAGATTTATAATCGTTTTGATGTAGTTCTCTCACCCTACGAGGATGCAGACACAGGCAATATTCCCATCTCTACAATCCATGGCCACTTCTTTGGCTCTTTAAGCCATATCTTTGAGGTGGAGTTGGACGCTGGCACACACAAAAGAGCTATCTCTGAGTCTGCCCTCTGGTTCCTTAAAGGCTGCAGACAGGCTAAAACACCTTTGCTAACTGCCATTAAATGTTTATGCCCTGTGCAGATTCGCATGACAAGGAGTTTGTACAGAAAGGAGCTAGAGGCCAGCAAAAAGAGCTGGGATGACCAAAACTGGTTGGATTTGCTAGAAGCCTCCAAAAGGAAGGATGTTTCCTCTTTCTGGCATATAATTGCCCATGGTAGTTCAGAAGCCCGAACTTCAACAGTCCATTATATTCAACCGCAGACCTGGGTCCAACACTATGGCAATCTGTATTCTACAACTTCCCTAGCTCAGCTGCCTTCAACCACTGATTTACATTTGCAGGCTATTGTAGACTCCGTGGAGTTTGATTCTATCTTCTTTTCTTTAGATGACACCAAGGAAGCGATCATGTACCTGAAACGCAGGAAAGCACCCAGATTAGATCTCGTCCCTGGTGACTTGTACTGTTCTGAAATCGAAATCTGGGCCCAGTATATTAATATCCTACATAATTCCATCATGTCAGGTACTCCCCTTCCTGATTCATGGAGAGGAGCAGTGATTATTCCAATCTTTAACAAGCATTGGCATAGCCAATAGGTCTCGCCTTTCGGACCTTATAAGTGCTTAGCTATGCAGCATATAATCCTGGGTGGTGTGCCGCCAGGGATTGAATAGCTATACAATTACTATTTTTGCCATTCACAAAGCACATGAGAAGCAGCTCGCTCCCAAGGACATATACTTAGTGGTACAACAGGGTGCGAGGGCCTGCAGCAGCCACCTTGCCGTGCAGAAATAATGAAAGGGGCACAGCCTTTTGAAGTGGCCATCATGCCATGCCCAGAAGGCATCAGCATTGTCCCAATGGTCATCAAGTTGAAGACCGGGGAGGGGTCTCTTTTGAGGAAGTGGGAGGGAAAGAAATCAGAAGCACAAAAATTGCACACACATTTTTTCACTAAATACTGAGAAAAAAATTATTGTCGGCTGCATATTTAAGTTGGAAACAAATCTTTTCATGTATGTCCACAAACACATCAAGTGTTACATGAGGTTGTTCAAGTGGTGAGATGGGTTGTTGGGGGGATTGTAGTTTGCTCTACACAGGACTGTTCAGCTGTGAGTCTCATGTCACTCTGACAGAATGTACCCTATTTATCGCTCTGCAGATGTGAGCAATGCCTTCTGCGCTACCAAAAAACTGTTAATATGTGACCATCCGGTTCTCTTAAAAGTGCCCTTGAGTTCATACAAGTAGTAGTAGACTTATGTGCTTACTACCACTCTTATGTGAATTTGGACTTTATCTGTTTGTATATTTTATGTAATTCATGTACTCCGAAGTCCTTATGTAATGTAACTGGTTCTATTGTAAAGCGCTCTGACTCCTTCCGGTAACGTTCGCGCTATATAAAAACGCATAAATAAATAAGTTAACCAGGGTTTGACATTGGCTACGAGAACGCTTGTGAGTTGTAGTCCTTCAAGCCTGTGGCCCACACGAGAGCCTTACCCCTCAAACTATAGTCTGTAACTAATTATACAGGCCATAACAACTCTATCGACAAATTCAGTGGACATGATGCTAATAATGAGAGCGATGGGAGAAGGGCTGCTGTCATTAACAGAGCAAATGCGGGAAGCAGTCAGTGTTGGACGAGTTGCATACTCTGAGACTACTGGCAGAGCACGAACTAGGGACCAGCATTGTTATTGGCTGCCAAGAATGTCCTGTAACTCGGTGAAGTCCCCAACATGCGACGGCTTGCAGAAACAGCAGAGCCTAACCACAGACCGATGTCCTAACTGGCACCGGGAAACCCCCGAGGTAAGCAGCGTCTTACCATGCCGGTCGCGCGGTTCCCGTGCCAAGCTGCAAAGAGGACGCTGGAAGTACTTCAGTGAAGAGCGGGCGTGCGTAGCCTTCTAGAAGCTGAGTCTCACGTACCAAGGCATGAACAGATGTAGACTTCTACTCCCTGTAAGTGAAGGTGAATGCTTCTTACGTAAAAATAAAAAAAATATTGTGCAACTCCCCCTACGATGACGCAATGAAACCGCCCACTGTACGTAAAGCGCATGGTGGAGGTATGATTATTCTGAAACGCACAGAGAGCAAGAAATGCACGCAAACACAGCAGAAACGAGCACTACAGGATCAGAGGAGAAAGTGAAAGTCAGGAGTGTGGTGTGATGAACTAACAGATGGCCCCTGCGCGCCGCTGTAATTAAAGAAGCAGGAAAATCTTAGGCAAATGTAAACAAGTGCGGCCGCGCGGCCACGCTAATTACAAACAGAAGGCCCCTGCGCGCCGCTGCTCGCTCCCGCAAGGTGGATGCCACCACAAGCACGAGTGCTTGAAAAGAGCTGACCGATTTCTAAAGGTCATCTCCTAGAGCAGCGCATGCACGCTGCCTAGGTGAGACCTAAAAAGGGTGCCAGATCCGACCCAAGTAATTATATGCCTATTAGGCTTATTGACATCTTACAAAAGGTGTTTTGCTGCCAGGTTTTGGCTAAACTTCAGGCATGGGTCTCCGACTTCGATATCCTTTCCCCATTCCAGGCCGGGTTCAGATCCAACGTGGGAACAGTGGACCAAATATTCAGATTCTTGTTGATACTCTGGAAGTATATCAAGATTCTGAAGGATCACCTCTATGTTACCTTCATTGACCTAAGAGCAGCTTTCGATCTGGTCCCTGGAGCTTGCCTCTGGGGCTCCCTCAGGTCAATGAGGGTCCCACCCGCCTTGGTGGGTATCTTGGTGAGGTTGCATGAGAACAACTATGCCCAGTCAATGGGGGAAGGACGGGCCGCTAACGGAGAGGATTAACATTACACAGGGGTGCGACAAGGCTGCGTCCTTGTACCACTGCTGTTCTCCCTGTACATTAATGATGTATTTAACTACCTCCACGATTGTATCAATGACACCCCTAAACTCAGTGGCGTTTCCATCCCCGACCTGCTGTTTGCCGATGATACGCTTCTTATCTCAAGAACTCCTGTTGGGATATAGAAACTCCTAAACAAATTTCAAGATTTCTGTAATCACAGGGGGCTTGAGATTAATGTCAAGGGGCCTGATTCAAAAAAGTAATCTGAGACAAAATCCTAAATTTACAACTTTCGGTATTCACAAAGGGCATTTAGGAGTAGTAAAGTTAGGAATCCTAATTTTGTCTCAGATTACTTTTGTGAATAGGGCCCAAGGAAACTAAATTCATGACCCTAAGGCCACATAGATCCTTTTGTAGAAACACAGGGGACTGCAGTACTTGAGGAAGGCAAGCACTTCGATTATCTCGGTATTAGGTTCAGCAGCTCCATGTCATGGTCTTCTCACATTAAAAGTCCAGGGCTACCTTGCAACATAAATCAGCTGCTATTGGAAGGATGCACAGCGATTCCACCCAGAGGGCAGTATCCCCAGCAGTAGAAGTCTACAAAGTTGCTGTCCAGTCGCCTGCTCTTTATGGGGCTGAGGTTTGGGGTACAGGTCAACTGGACTCCCTCACAGTCAAAGTAAACCATTTTATAAGGTCCCTACTATCCCTCCCCCAATCTATGCCACTCGTCCCCTTGTATTTCGAACTAGTTTGAAAGCGAATTGGCAATCTGGCTGTTCTGAGACCCTTGGGGCCGTATTATGTATTGGTATTATTTGCACCCGGCGCACCTTTGAAAAGGTGCGCCGGGCGCGAACAATGCCAATGTGCCCCATTATGGTTAATGCGCTGCCCCCAGGGCAGCTGTGACCTCGCGCTGCCCTGGGGGCAGCGCATTCATGTGAAAACACGGAACAGCCGCTCCGTGTTTTCACAGTGCAGGCGGCACCCGCCTGCACTTTCAAAGGGGTTTAGAGATCCCCTTGCAGGCGGGTGCAGTCAGTGACTGCATCCACCTGCAAGGGGATGTCTGGGGGATCCATTGGACCCCCATTACCCCCTGCAGAGGGCTGCTGTCAGGAGGTGCACTGACAGTGCACCACCTTTTAAATGGCGCACTGTCAGTGCGCCTCCTGAGGGCTTCTTTGACTCTGCGCTCGCGTCTGTAATGGCACGGGCGCAAAGTCAAAGGAATTCCTGGCGATTTAAGTGCACCAGCGCTATCGGTATTATAGAAGGGGACGCACAAGCGTCTGCGTCCCCTTCTATAATACCAAAGTGCCCCGTGGCGCGCAAAGCGGGCGCAAACGCCTGTTGCGCTCCGGGGCACTTATTGTAATACGGCCCTTGTTATACTGGGTTAGGATATTGTCATGCCCAGAGCTTGAACCATATAGGCAAGTCCTCCATGAACTTATCCTACTGTATAAGGACACGACTGTTCCTTGGCTATCTCATATTAAGAAATGGCTCTTCACCCTGGGGTTGGAAGTACTGTGGACTAACCCCTCTGCCATCAATTCTGCAAAGAGGGTTCTCGTGAAGAACGCATTCTGGGGGTATATAAAAAGAGAATGTATGCGGGAAGCTGATACTGACAGCCTTACTAGAAGATTCTTGTCTATCAACCCTCACCCCAGTTTGAACCTTACCTTGATGAGGTCACTTCACAGTGAGTAAAAAAGCATTTTTTTTTTAATTCAGGGTTAGCAGTGAACAGTTACACATATAGATGGAACAAGATGGGTAGCGAGGTGAGCGATAAGCGATTGTGTCCCATATGTTTGTATAGGGTGGAAACCATAGAACATATTTTGTTCTGCTGTCCCCTGTATTCCTCAGCAGGAGCAAAATGGTTAAAACCCTCCTGATAGAGTCTGGGGTTCCAGCACTAGCAGATTAAGCATATTTTATGTGAGCAGATTTTTATTGGCAGTGGGTGTGATCAGAAAGCGTTTCGGCTTCCTGCTATAACACCAGAGCTTTGTTCCCCAGCCAATTTGGCGGTGGGAGAAACCAGAAAGTAACCCGGCTCCTGCCATAGTATTAGAACACTTGAACTTTACTTAACCTGGTCAACCTGTGAGATCATGCAGAGCATGTATGTGCAGTTGAGTCATGACATATGAGCCACCATTGTCACATCTCAGCCGATGTGGTAGCTAAGCAGTCATATTTTAAACATTATTCATGATTTATGAGTTTTATCTTGTTTGCTATCAAGTGCATTAATGAATTCTATTGGTGTACTTCCTTTTTAATGTTCTAATTGTTTACATGGTCAGTGATTTCATCCAAACACAATTAAGACTACATTGAGATGTGCTTAAACTGTACCTTTAGACCTGGCGGACCACTTTAGGTTTTTGTCTAAGGTCTGTATGCTCGGGTATTTTCTTTTGTGCACTCAGGCCAATAGTGGAGTACTCTATGAACATTTTTATGTAAGATTGCTGTACTGTTTTTGCGAAGTTAATGCACTGTGTTTTAACTTGTTTTATTGTGCTACTTTAATGGCCTACAGCCGAAATAAAGTATTTTTACTACCAGTGCACCAAGTGATACACAGGTGCAGGGGGAGATTAATATTAAAACAATAGGAATGCATGATTATGCTTTCAGAGTGATTAACTATCACAATTAGTTCTCTGTTTTTATTCTTCAAGATAGCATTTGTAACGGGGGATGGGAGACGAAGGGTCATGCTTCTCAATATATATTTCAAGCCTTTAGCACCCCTCACGGCCACCCTGACTTTAAAGCCACTCTTTGAGTCACAGGCTTTAACCCTACATGGCAGTGTAGCTCAGAGGTGTTTCCATTCACAATGTTTCTGAAATTCTTTTTAGCTCTTTCAGTTTGAATTAGTCCAGAAAGCTCATTATCCCTTGGGGTGAGCACACAGTTCCTATCACAGGTGAAAAATAAGACCTAAGAGTTTGGCTGATGGGATACTTTGTCACAAATGTGGCGGATTTTCTGTCTGCTGTATTACAAGAGCATTATAGCCTATGGCACTTGTGATATGGCATATGGGATGTCTACCATATTTTGATAGATTATCCTGTCTCCCAAACTCTAAATAAAGCCCATAGTCAGAGAGGGTGTTCCACTAATCCCAGAATGTCTTGTGCAGTCATCTAATGGACTTCTTCTTTGGTTTAGTATCTCAGCTAAACTTGTTGAAAAATAAAACACGATAGCTGTTCATAATCCTTATTCAAATCCATCCTTTCAGAGGTCTTGCTACAGGTAGTTTAAGTAGTTGAGAGGCCTAAAGCCATAAATAAGTTAAAATGTATAAAAAATAAGAAATGCTGAGAGAGAGTGCCCACCTCAGCCATTGGCTCATTTGTTTTTCATGAATTACCATTGCTTGGAAGGGTTTTCCATCACATCCACTGCATTTTGTGGCAGGTCACGTTGCCCCATTACTGTTCGCATTAGGTTTTGGCGATGGACATTAAGAAGTAGGCCTGACTATCCCTTGTTGCCTGTCCACACTTCTTTCCTTCACATCATGTCCCTCACTCACATCATCTTTCAATTTCCTTCACTTTCCCTTCCATTGTCTCCTTTCACTTTCACTCCCTGCTGTCATTTGAAAATCCTGACATCTTGTTTCCATGTCATCTCTTTCCGGCCAATAATCTTTCAATTTCCTTCCCATCATCTGCTTCTGTCCTTGCTTGCTTCCCTTTCATTCTTTCACTTTCCCGTCCTCAGCCTGTTTTTGTCCTTGCTTGCTTCCTTCCACATCTCTCATTTTCCCTTCCATCTGTAGTCCTCGGTTGCATCCCTTCTTTTACTATCCTAGTGTATCTCTATCTTCCATGCATATTCCTCCACATAGTTTGCTTAGTCTGTTCTCGCTTTCTTTTATTTCCTGACCCCACTGACTGGTAACTACTCAAAAATTTAATATAAAACACCTGCTAGAACAGAGCTAAAAAGCTATTACAGATATTGTTTACTGGTAGCTCTTTTCCAAATACAAGTGACTGGTAATACCTATCAATATTAGGGTGGCATCCTCTAGAACATGTAGGTGTTGCACTCAGGGCCTTGATAGTGACTGACCATCAAAAGCCTGCCTTGCATATCTATTCAATACATAGAAAACAAGCAAAAATCATTAGTCTTGAAAGTGACTATGCAAATTTCAATATTAAATCCACATCCTCGTTACGATCTGGCATGCTGAAAACAAAAGCACAACTGAGTGTTTTTAGCTATTGCTTCTTTCCACTTTCGACATAAGATCTGCACTGTTCATAATAGCCTGGGATTCTGAGATTGAGGGAGCAGGTGTGAATGCCTTGGGTACCTCTAGTAATGTCCTAGGGTACTGCAGTCTGCTACAGTATGGACTTGCGTGTAACTCGAGGAACCTGTAGGAGTGGCTTACAGTATTGCAGACTGATGAGAAAAAACATGTATTTGATTCAAGGGAACTCTAGTAACTGCTTTTTCCCAATCACGGGAGTGGAGGCTATATCCCGGCCCTGAGTGGTAGAGGTGTCTCCAAACCAGTGGCGGCTGTCATCTACGGGGAGGTGGGGGAGAGGTGCATGCAAAATAAAATAAAAAGAATAAAAACTTACCTGAACACTACGCGACGTCCTACGGTTCTCTTACCACCGGAACTGGAAGCAGCAACTCCCTTGACCAATCATGGCACTGCTCTCATGCAGCATGAGAGAAGCGTCCTGATTGGAAGGAGCGGCCTCATTCGGCGCTCCACAGCGCTCTGGAAGCTTTGGTTTGTTCTAACAGACAGCTGGGTTAGAGCTGTTTAAATTGCGCGGCCAGCCAAAAAGACACGCGCACTTTAAACAGTGCACAGCCAGCTCACTCTCCTCCCTGGTGCGTGACACACTGCTGTCACTCAGCAGCGGCCCTTCACTCGTCCTGATGCTCTGTTCCGGATGGGGAAGAAAAATAAAATGGTAATAAATTGGCCTTTTATTTTTCAGGGGTTTGGGGGGATTTTAAGTGGGGCGACGCTCCTCCGATTCAACGGAGGAGTCGCCCCTTCTCCAAACAGGAACGACTGCAGGCCTTTCTTGAAGACGCGCGGGCACAAACAGTGATAAACATTGGTAACAGAATGTACCAGTGCACAGTTCTAGAACCTTGCACAAGTTTTCTGCTCTTAAACTGCACTGAAGTACCCCTGGTACCTTGGTCACAGGTAGGCGATGTTCTGAAAGAAGTGCACCATTCCATTCAGTGCCGCTTAATCCAATGGAGCTTTGAGACTCTTAGGGGCCGATTCCGATCTCGGCCGGTAGTGCTCCGAATCGGATTCGGATTCACCGGATCCGATTCGGAGCCCTGTTTCCCGACCGAATCGTACGCGGGTCCGGCCGAGCGAGTACGATGCAAGCACCCGCGAAATCGCCGACCGACTCGAACGCGGCTTCAACACGCCCCGACCGACTCGCATGGACACGACTCGCACCGCGCTATGGAGACGTTTCCCGGCCGGGTAAGTACGATGCGTGCCGCGAGCAGTCCGACCGACTCGCGCCGTCCGGCTCGAAAAAGCTGTCGGAGCCGGACTTTGGGGGTCCGCGTCGGACCCCCTGTACGCGTAGGGTGCGCGAGTCGCACACAGGGGGACCCATGGGTCCCCCTACCTGTGCATGTACGCCGCGATGCGCATGGACGTGTACACGCTGTAGGGGGCGCCCTTGTCCGCCTCGCACCCATTGAGTCAATGGGAGCCCGCGTACGCGTTGTACGACAGGCTCCCATTGACTTCAATGGGAGTCCTACGGACTCGAGTCCGATGGCATGCGTGCGCATCGTACTCGTTCGGTCGGACTGCTAGGGTCCGATTCGGTCGGAATTCTCTCCGGGTCCGGCTCGGTCGGAGAGATTTCCGGCCGGAATCGGAATCGGCCCCTAAATGTGGAACAATGCATTGAAAAAAAATTATTGCAGCAATGATATGTGTAAAAGTTACACACAGCCTAAACTTTAAGCCACTGCTGGGAGCTTCCCCCCTCACCCTCCCCCCCCCAAAAAAAAAACAACTGTAGTGGCTGTTTGTTACCTTTGTTTCACAATTCGCTTGGGCCGAAGAGTTTCAGAAACTGCAAGGTCCCTCTGTAAGTTAAAGAGGTCAATTACAGAGGGAATTGTTTCTTTTATTGAAATGTTTTCACAAGACCTGACTAGTGTTGGAAGCTGAGTTTCCAAGAAAGTGTTGTGCAAATGTTGTGCTTGCACGAAAATAGCAGTGTTGCGCTGCCCACATTTCTAGAAAACCTTGTCGAACCTGAAAAGCACATGCAGAAGTAGTATACTGGTCTGCACATGAAAGAGGAAGGTGTGTGTCGGGAAGGAGGAAAACTAAGGATCGAAATTGCCTCAAATATATGCATTAATTAGATCTTGAAATTACATGCTCCTGAATTCCACGAGCGCCATATACTCAGTTCTTGTTCGTACATTTTGTTTCTCTTGTCTTAAGTGAGAAGCTACGATTTTACACGTGCTCATGCAGAGACCTTTATAAATGGGTACTCTTACGTGAGGAAAATAATTGGAATATTTATTGAAAATACAGCACCACCTCTTTATTCTTAACAGTCTTTGCAAATAGCCTTTGGATTTCAGCAGAAGTTCTGCTTAACTAAACAGATCCAGTGCCAAAATAAATCCTACACGGAAGCATTAGACAAATGCATCTCAAAATTGGTTTCGCAGAACAAGAATTTATAAATTAAAAAAGATAATCTCGCAGGTGTGGTGCTGGGAAAGGCATTTGTTTCAAAGTCAAGCAAGCAGGTGGTTGGACAAACAAAAAAAAATGTGAAAAGATAATAGCCAGAGACTGCATAACACTGAAACATTCATATGTTACAAAATAGACGAGTTGAACTTTAGACTTTGCGAGCCACAGTTATGACACCAGACTAACTATCTATGATTTTCTGCTTCTTCGCATAGATTGGAAAACCTGAATCCCTCCCTCTTCCCATCTTTTCTTCCTTGCCTCCTCCACCTACCACAAGGTATAGGGAAACCATGAGCATTAAAAGAAAGAGTAATGCCTCAATGGCATTGACTCAGTTTGAAGAAGCCTTAAATAGTGAGGGGAGAGTGGGGAGCAATGGCCAGACCAGTACTTGCAGTGTTATGATACAGAGCACTGTCCCAATCTGGGACCGGCGCAAGAGTTAAGTGTGCACCGCGGTGCCGTGTGGGACAGTGCACCCTGTCAATAATGAGGCTCCTTATCAGCAGAGAGGTTGGGTGAAAAACTACAGTTAATATTGAAGTAAGCGCTAATTGTGTACTGCGTTTACCACAATGCAAAGCGGCGAGCTGTGCTGGGATGTGAGGCAGTGTGCTCCCAACCCCCCTTCTCTTTAAAAGGCTCCCTTGAGCCAGCAAGCTAATGAGCTTTGGAGACACACCTGTGTGCCTGTGAGTGGTACTGAGACCTGTGATGACTTTGGCAGCATTTCCAGCAACCCCAGATGAAATCATTTATTGTTCTCTACTGATGAGGGTGGAATCCAGAAACAAATGTGTTTAGAGATGTACAGAACTATCTGCACCAATTTTGGTGAAGAGTGACAGTTAATATTAAAGTAAGCGCTACCACAATGCAAAGGGGCAAACTGTGCTGGGATGTGAGGCAGTGTGCTCCGAACCCCCTTCCATAATGCGGCTCCCGGTGCTTTTGCGTTCATGTGTTAGTATCGCTAGAGAAATGGAACACTGACTACGCTCTGCTACCACAGTTCATGTTAAACACATTGGGACACACTGCACCTTCATTTTATATGATTAATGCAACAAACCTGGACATGGGCATGAAAACGAACTAACATTTCGGTTTTCAGGCCATAGATATTCTTGGTACTGTTTGGTGCCGTGAACGACACCATGAATTTTGCTGATGAGGAATAGAGAGCGAAGAGGAAGGTAGTGGAGGATGACAGATCACCAAGGAATGGGAAGGAATTGGGGGGAAATTGTGCACCACTATTAAACAATATTGCAGGGTTAGAGTTTACCGGTGCTCAATGTGTGCCTGTGATGCTGCACAATTTGAGGCACTTGTAAGAATAGGGCCCAAGCATATTTGATTTTTGTTGGTTGGGCGGAAGCAATGGTGGATGTAGGGCAGAGTGGCAGGACACATCAGATTCATGTCAACTACACATTGGTCCCTGATGTCTCCTCATCTCTCATGCTGCACTGCTGTCATATTTTAGCACCCCAGGGTGAGGAACTGGTGCAAAGAAGAAAGACACACAACATACAACAGTGGGTATGTTCACCATACACTGCTTGGGGTAGTCCACCTCAAATTCAGTTTGTGTCAGAAATATCTCAGGATTTGATTTTGCAACTATGGCACAGTCTGATCACAGAGGTGGAACTTATCCTTCCTCCTTGACCTTCCACTGTGCTATATATGTTGCCGCGTTCCACCTCTATCCCCACTATCCCCAACTCATGAAATTATACCCAAAATGAAGCAAAAAAGAATAAAGCAAGAAGGTGACACTGATCTAAAAGTGCAGGGTACATCAGGATTCAACATATGCTCAAAATGACCATCCCTGAACCCGTGTCAGTACCGGTTTACAGACAATGGCTGCAGGGGTTGCTGTCACTATTGCTAAAACATATTCAAGAGCACAAATGCTTTGGTCTGCTATTTGCTATTTCACGAAATATGGGCCAGGAATTTGCCAAGAATTGTTTCAAAATTTCAATTTGTCGACGAATAATGCTTTCGCCGTGAATATCTATAAACACAAATTATATTTAGGAAGTCATATAGGTTTTTGCAAAATGGGACAAATACTGTAAATGGGCAGTTCTGCTGTCCTGCTAAACACCCAGTTCCCCTGTCTCATTTAGAGCCTCAGTTGAAGTGCTTGAACCGGTTGTCCATTTACCCAGTGAGGATGAACACAGGGATGATCGCCCCACCCAAGATGCACTTTAAAGATAGCTGCTAACATTTGGACTCAATTTGGAATTAATACTACGGCTCGGTAATGACCTTGGAGCTTCTTTTTTAATCACTGTTACCGTCTCCCAATGAGATTTGATCTGTGTCAAGGTTTTTTATGGAATAGAGTGGCAAGATGAGGGTGAGCATTCTTGGTGTGTCCTGAGAGCAACCTATTGTCTGATTTGCGCTTAAGTACGTCAAAGATGAACGCCAACATTTGAGCTTTATAACCACCAGCATTTCATAGCGAGATGGAAATTACCAAAGAAGTCTTATAAATATTTGGGGCAGATTTACAAGCCCCTTGTGACACTTTTGCACCGCCGTTACGTCACTTTTGTGACGCAGCGGCAGCGTAAAAAATGCGCCCAATTTACAACGTGATGCATCTAGGGAGATGCATCACGTAAAGCCCTGCGTCACATTATACCTGCGTCAGGTATAATGTATGCAGGGTTGGCGTTCCAACGAAGGAAAGCCTCATAAAAGTGACGCAGTGAAATCTATTTCACTGCGTCACTTCTAGGACGCCACTGTGTCAAAACCTTACGCCTGCTTGAAGCAGGCGTAAGGAGTGACGCAGTGTAGTGGGAATAGGCCTTAAAATGCATTGCTGGAGTTGCGTCGTGCTTGCGACACGACTCCAGCAATGCGTGACTTTTGCCCCAACAGATTCGTCAGAATTTCTGACGCATCTGTCAATCCTTGAGCCATGGTGCGCTGTATTGTAAATATGGCGCATCCATGGTGGCGCAAGGGTTTCTCAGGGTGGCGCAGGGAAAGTGACGCATCTCTACAGATGCGTTACTTTCTTGTAAATCTGCCCCATAATTCTTTAGTAGAGTGGTGGACTTGCAGTTAGCAGTACATTAGTCACCAGTGGATGTTCGTATTACCAATGTATCTAGTATTTGACCCCCTTTATGCTGAGTCACTGATGAATTCAGTATCTCTAATGTTTATTGATGCAAGATGAAATATAAAAAAAAGAATGACTATAAATATAGTCGTTGGAGACGACCCTAGGCATTGAGTTGTGTCTCGTTTCGCACTTTTTCAAGTGACTAGTTTGCATCAAACTCTGGTGATGACATCTGTTGATTTGTGTTTATTATTATGATATATTCATAAGTTACACGATCTATGAATTACAACTTCTTTTGTTTTCTCTTATCTTCTGGTCACTGGTTTATTATCAAGATAGCATTACACTGAAATTAACAGAGTGGATGGCTAATCAGTTACCATACCGTTTTAGAAATTCATTTTACCTAACCTGAGTGACCCAGATGACGTATGTCACAATTCATATAAACTGTGATCTGTATACCAACCCTGTCCAGGTTCTCTGTCTGATAGTTTTTGTTGTTCAGTGGCATTCATGTTAATTCTGGAACATGCTGACTGTAAAGCATATACTGCTTATAAGAACCTCTTTCAGAGGGCCACAAGGCACACAGGTGTTAAAAGTCCTAACTGTGGAGGTTGAGGCCTTTTACACCTGATGTCCCAGAGCCCGACCTACTATCGATTCAGGGCAACTGGGAAAAGTACCCCTTCAGCACTTGACTCCCAGGGATAGTGGGGTCCAAGCAGTTCAAGGCAATCTCTGGGGGAGGTGGATACCGGGGAGTGAACACAGGCTCACAAGTCAAAATGAGTGCAGCAGCAGCAATCAGTCATTGCCCAGCCAAATACTCACTTTTATGAAAAAAGAGAATTATTTTATTTCTATCGCTAACAACACAAAGAAAGAATATGACATTCACAGACAACTACAAAATCTCCTGAGGTCAGGTTCCCTGTGCCACTTCCTCCTTGCTCTAGTGATAGTAGGTATTTCCTATTTACTATTAGCAAATCCAGGGTATACCCAACTAGTGGTTCAAGTTTCAGGAGTCCACTTGGACTCTGTCCCAAAGGCAAATGTATTCTAGCACTGATGAGCTATTTAGCCAGCAAGTTCCCCCTGGGCCGACTGCCCCAAATTCAGTCTTACCCGCACCTGCATGCTTGGAAAGTCTGGAGTTCCTTAGAGCGCCCCCTCTACGGGTGTCAGAGCTGCAGCGGCTGGTCTAGGTGAGTTCACTGCATGTGGCCCAGGCAGGCTGCACTTGTTGATCCCCGATCTCCTCACACCCGGTTGTGTTCCTGGGGCAACCAGAACTCCTCATGGTTCCTTGTTGCAGGTACATTTTTTGGTGTCTCCCACAATAGGGATAAGATGACGAGAAGTTTCTGGTGCTGATCCCTCGTCAGGCGGTAGATGCGTGGGGTGTTCCCACGGTGGCCTCACACTGACGATGCTCTGGGTCAGGACACACTTCTGGCTAGTTCCAGCGACCCTCTGCATACAGGGTCACCGTGTCCCTTCACACAGGCACCGACAAGCTCAGCATAGCAGGTGTCAGCATGGCCGCCCCTCCTGGCATATGGGTTTCCGATCCACAGCTGCACATGGGCTCAGGCCCGATCACCACAGCATTCAGCAAAGTTCATGTGCGGCAGCCCCTCCTGGCATATGTGGTCACCGATCCTCAGCAGCACAGGACTTTGGCTCGATCGGCAAAGCATTCAGCAAAGTTCACCTGCGGCAGCCCCTCCAGGCATAAGAGGTTAATGATCTTCAGCTGCACAGGGCTCTGGCCCCAATGGCACAAGGTTCAGCAAAGTTCATCTCGCAGCCGCCCGTCCTGGCATACAGGGTTGCAGATCCTTAGCTGCACACGGGCTTCAGCCCGTTTGGCACAGTGTTCACCTGGTTTACTTCAAGGGGGCCCCACACTGGCATACTAGGGTCGGTGACTTTGTACTGCACATGAGCAATGACCCAATCGGTGCAGCAACCATTTCCTCATACCTCCCAAAAGGAATCCACCCCACAGGATACCCCACTGAACTTTGTTCCCTCCAAAGCACACACTGGTCTTGGCAAGCAGGCAGGTGATGGTGTTCCAGGCTCCAGGGCAGGTGGTCTTGGATTCCCTTGGTGCTGTACCCTCACACGGCAGGGAGACTAGCAGGCCTTGGTCGCAAGTCCTAGTCTCAGGCACAGGCAGCTTGCTACCTCCTCTCCAAATTTTACCATGCAGGCCTGGGTTTCACAAAATGGAATCCAGGACCCTCCGTGTATTGTACCATTCACAGGCACATATACACCCAGTGCATGTATACAGCCTACACACACTTCACAGTAATGTATCCTTCCTGTACTGTACCACTCATAGGCACTTATATGTACATCACACACATTTAACATGCACACATTGCACAGCACTGTATCCTTTCATGCACTGTACCACTCCTAGGCACATATATTCCAGCACATACATTTAACATGCACACACTGCACAACACTACATCCTTCACAGATATACCACTCATGCACTATGCAGCACTACACAGCAAACCAATGTAGACCAAGGGGTGAGTTAAGCTCACAGTTGTGGAACTATAAAAAAGATTGACCTTGTAGACCTCAACCCAGTGACACAGATTAAAAAAGGACCTGTGCAGTCATACTGATCACTACACGGTGTGCTACCAACACCCCGCTTGTGCTGCTTAACTCCTGGTGAAGGCAGTAGCCTTTCACATCTATGAGAATAGTGCTTTGGGTGCCCTTCCCAGTCCAGCAAGACTACAATCTCCGAGACAGGCCTATGTCATAGTGCACACGCATGATCAATGTTTGCCTATGAAAACAAAAATCAGCATTAGGGATCCAGACATTTGTACAGTTGGTCACTTAGTGCAGGGCTGCAGGTCCATTACCATGCAGAGAACTTTTCCGTCCCAACGTTGCTGATAAACTAAAGGAGGGAAATCTAATTCAAAGAAAAAAAACAAAGGTAATCAGTTGGTCATTGTTGAGGATTTAGAGAACATAGGATACTATTTGATAGGAATTGTACTTACAATTTCATACAGAAACAAATTGGTCAATGAAGTATTACCCTAATCAAAATGTTGATAAGATAACAACCCCTTGCAATTCCTATGATGTAGTATAACGATGTATTAGTATGAATTTTAAAAATGATGAAGATTTCTTATTTGGAGAATCTATATCCTTCAGAGAATGAGCAGAAAGGGAGCCACCATTTTCGGTTGCCCAACTTCATTAGTACAAGAATATCATTTTGTCAGGCGAATACAGTTAGAAATTGGATTTCTGGTTGAATGAGGTATGCATCCTGTCCAAGTAGGAACCACAATCCTAGTCAGGGTAAGTCAGATGCACACCCTTAATTAACCTGTGCTCATCCTCTGGTAGCTTGGCATAGAGCAGTCATCCTTAAGAGGGAATGTCTATAGTATTTGTGCAACACTTAGTACAGAGTACTGTAAAAACACCACACAAAAATAATCCACACCAGGTTAGAAACATAGAGCTAAATTTAATGAACAAAACAAGACCAAAAATGACAGAAATCCAATAAGTAGAACTGAAGTTATGAATTTTTAAAGAATTTCTGCAAATATAGTGCTTAAAAGCATAACGCATCAAATGGGGCTATCTGGTCACGCTTGACCGGGTCAAATCCAGAATTACAGGCCGACCAACCTAGTCCCGCTGAAATAGTACCTTGGTTGGAGGATGCGTCGACGTCAAGATGCGGGGAGCAGGAAGGCGATGCATCGATTCCGATCCTTAGGATTCGTAGGCGATGCATCATTGTCAAGTCGCACACTTGGGGAAGCGTCATCGCTGAGCAGCCCTTGACGTAGGCAATGTGTAGTCGCTGAGCCGTGCAGTAGGGGGTGCGATGTCCTCAAAGCAGGTGATGCATCACTGCCGTGGGAGATGCATCGGTTCAGATCGGTGCAACAACGGCGATGTGTGGATTTTGAAGTTACAGCACAAAAACCCCCTTCCAAGGGCCCAGGACTGGATTGGCACCACTTGGCAGGGCGAGACTCACATATGCCAGGTGCTGTTGCAAAATTCCTGGAGATCTTTGATGTCCCTGAGACTTCAGAACAGGAGGCGAGCAGAAAAGCCCTTTGAGCAACTCTGGGTTCAAGTGGTGTAGGTCCAGTCCAGGCAAGGAGGGCAGCAGGCAGGTCAGCACAGCAGAAAAGCTGTTCTTTCAGAGCAGCAGTCCAACAGAGTGGCAGTCTTTCAACAGCACAGCAGTCCATCTTCGTGGCAGAGTATCCACAGGTCCAGAAGTGTACTGAGTTGGTAGGGTCAGAAATCCAATTCTTATACCCAGTGGTCCCTCTGAAGTGGGGGAGACTTCAAAGAGGAGCTTTGAAGTTTACAGAGATCCTCCCTTCCTGCCCAGGCTCCAGACTCACTACAGGATGTTGAACAGTTCTTTGTGTGTGAGCAGGACACCACCCATTCAGGTGTAAGTGTCAGTTCCTCCCTCCCATCCTGCCAAGGATGACCATCAGGATGTGAATGGCACATCAGGTATACCTAAGCTTCCTTTGTGTGTGACTGCCTAGAGGAATGCACAAGGGCAAGCTGCCACCCACCCCAAAAGTGTATTAGAGACAGGCAGCAGGCACACAGAGCTTAAGAGCAGAAAAATGGCAACTTTCTAAAAGTGGCATTTTTAAAGTTGTAATAATAAATTCAACTTTACCATTAAAGAGGGCTTATTATTACAAGTCCATATGTATCAAACATGACAGTTCTACTCCTTTTTAATCAGAAATGACACTTATTAAATATAATGAGGTATTCCCACTGTTAACCTACGAGAGGGGTTGGCCTCAGGGTAGTGAAAAATGAATTTGGGAGTTTTTCACTACCATGACATGTAAAACTAAAAAGTATGGGCCCGATTCACAAAGGTAAACTTACACTTTTGTGTAAGTTTACTACGTATCGATATTCACAAAGATAAACTTAGACCAAAAGTCTAACTGTACCCCTTTCGGTATTCACAAAGGTAAACTTAGACCAAAAGTCTAACTTTACTACTTTTCGGTATCCACAAAGGTAAACTTAGACAAAAAATCTAACTTTACTTGTAGTAACTTACCTTTGTGAATACCGAAAAGTAGTAAAGTTAGACTAATGGTCTAAGTTTACCTGGTCTAAGTTTGTCTTTGTGAATACCAAAACGTACTAAACTTACACAAAAGTGAAAGTTTACCTTTGTGATTTAGGCCCTATATGTCCTGCCTTTTAGTTACACAGCACCCTTCCCTGTAGGCTACCTAGGGTCTACCTTAGGAGTGACTTATGTACAATAAAAGAGGAGTTTAAGGCTTGGCAAAGGGTTTTAAATGCCAAGTCGACATAGCAGTCAAACTGCACATACAGTCTCTGCAGTGGCAGGCCTGAGACATGTTTAGAGGACTGCTTAAGTGGGTGGCACAAACAGTGCTGCAGGCCCACTAGTAGCATTTAATTTACAGGTCCTGAGCACATATAATGCACTTTACTAGGGACTTATAAGTAATTAAGTATGCCAATTGTGGATACACCAATGTTACCATATTTTAAAGGAGTGAGCACATGCACTTTAGTACTGGATAGCAGTGGTAAAGTGCCCGAATGTATGACGTTACTAAGCATACATTTACAACGCAGTACTTTACATCGCGTTCGTTACAATGCAAGTCTTGCGCTGGAGGGCGCTGGACTTAGGAATAGTATGATTTACTATTCCAACTCCAGTCTACGTACAGTAGGGAAGGTGTTGGAATAGTAAATCATACTATTCCTTAGGTTAGAGCACCATCCAGCGCAAGTCGTTGTAACGACTTGCGTTGTAATGATCGCGATGTAAAGGCATTGCGATGCAATGCCCGCGTTGTGATGGATGTTTCCCAAAGTGCTCAGAGTCCTAAGGCCAACAAAAACAACTCAGCAAAGTGTTAGGCAAACTATGCAAAACGTTTGGGGGAAGACCACCCTAAGGCTGACAGGTCTAACAAATACACAGTCAAAAATATCAATAGTTCATTCAGTCACTACTATATATAAATCAGCAGCACAGACCAAATGAAAGTAAATAATATTTACAACCCACAATTTGTACAAAAGCATAATGAGCTCCAACCAATAACCATGGAATAGTTGTGCAGTCCAAAGGGTAGAATAATATACACGTGTTGGATAATAGGAAGTGCTAAAGTGCAAACAACTACCTGCGGGGGACATGTAAGGACATATGTCTGCACAATCTCCTGTGGAGATGGTTATAAATTATAAAACAACCATAAGATTTTTCAGTAGCTGAACAATGTCTATATCATATACCATATTGCTTTGTTGAGATATATGTAAGGTAAACATGATTATTTATTGCTTCCTATGATCCAGAATTGGACCATAGTCAAGTAACTTATATAGTATAATGTTTTATGATTGTTTTTAATTTTGTGTCATAACAGATTATATATTTTCCTGTAATTTGCAGCTTTTAGAAAGTCCATGTTGGGACAAAATGTGTCGGCCGTCAAAAATTGGCTCTGTTGAATGGATTTTACATCTCTGCAATTTGGAGAATACAAACAAAATAGACTGAAATTCGAACTGAAATCATGACTCTCTGCATACTTACATTCAAGGACTCGCTCTTAATTCAAAGGAGGGCATAAAATGTTTAAGAGATTGCTGAGTGCACATTACCTGTGTGCAGTATTATGTATCCTGATACAACAGTGCCAGGATTGGGATTTGTATTAGATGGTCCCCTAGTGTCTGCATTAGCTAAGTTACACAAACGACTGCAATAGAGCGACGTATCAAATAAGAATGCCAGCTACTATTTTGAATTTTTTGACGAGTAAGAGGCACCAACTCCATGATCAGCCACAATAACCACAGCCAGAGGTAGCAGAGATGGTGAGCAGTATGAGGATCTGCGATATGTGCGGTGTGTGCATGAGTGGGCGACCTCGCAGTGGAGGTCAGAGTGTGGTTGGAAGCAGAGTGATTCAGATAAGAAGCTCGAGTGAGTGCAACGAACTGGTAATCAGCGTGAGTGGACACTGAGGGCCCAATTCACAAGGGTAAAATTAGACCTGAAGTCTAAGGGCCCGATTCACAAAGGTAAACTTAGACGTTTGGTCTAAACCTAGACCAAACGTCTAAGTTTACGACTTTGGGAATCCACAAAGGGCATTTACGAGTGTTGTGGACATAAAGATAGTACTCGTAAATGCCCTTAGTAAATTCCCAAAGTCGTAAACTTAGACGTTTGGTCTGAGTTTAGACCAAACGTCTAAGTTTACCTTTGTGCATCGGGCCCTTAGACTTCATGTATAAGCTTAGGCTCAAGGTCTAAACTTAGACTTCAGGTCTAAGTTTACCTTTGTGAATCAGGCCCTGAGTGTATTTCCTTTTGATACAGATGTCCCAAGCTCAATAAAACGGCACCAACAATCAGCATGAGCTTGGAAGTGGTGGTGATCTGTGAAAGTTAGGACATCGCCCTTCTTGAGCTAATACTTTTTTAACTCGGTTTGTGGTCAATTTGATGTAAATCTTTTTACATAGTTTATTTGATGATTAGCCAATGATTGCTTCAATTGTGTCGATGTTTGCCAATTTTCAGGATAAGTACACAATTTGGAGCACGGGGACTGAATTGCTGACACTGCTGTTGTAGTTTCAGGAATTTTTTACAGTGTGTGTGCATTATGCATCGAAATGTCATTGAACTATCTGCATCATCACTGAAAATCTACATACAATTTATATGAAATGCAAACAATGCATGCTGCAGCGCCATCATTGAAGGCAATGTCAGCAGCTCCAATGCACCCCTGTCAAGAAAGAGTCATTGGCCTGACTCTCATTTGAAGTGTTGGAGCTGGGGCATGCTTTTATCTAACTCTCCTTCCTATACATGAGCTGATATGTGTGTATGGCAGTGCTGGGCAGGCTGTGACTTGAGATGCTGAAGGATTTGGCAGGGATGCTCGGTTCTCTCCATTACTCCTTAGGTTACGCTGTGGGTTGGCTGGTCCAGTCTCATACTCCCCTAAATGAGAAATAACTCAGAGGCCACTACTGCCCAGTGGGGAATTTTAGCTCTTCCCAGCTACCACTGACATGCCACAGTGCCCCCTCCCTGATGCCTGCCAAGCAAGGCTTGTGCTCTGATTTCACAAAACTGGCATATAAATAAAGCATGACCGGGTTTGGACTGGCCAATAGGGCTATCTGACATGTCGGTATGTGGCCAGTTTTTATGGTATGGCTTGACAGCACACCTGTCACCAGACAATTATATGAGCATCACTAGAAAGGGGCTTTGGCTCTGCCCACATATTGGAAGCCAGGAGTACATGTTTTGGGGTGGAAGGAATTTTTAATTCCACCGGCAGAATTGGAGTAATTTAGTCATTCCATGTTACTCTTGTAACGCGGAATTACTAATACATTCCGCTGCTCCGCTCCGCTGGCAGAATGAAGCAGCACTAGTGCTCTTCCACACAGTGTATCCATATCGCAATACTGCTGTGTCTCGGCGCTGCCAAACCTGCACTCCCAGACATGCCCATTGCTGCCATGAACTGCTCATAGTTTGGCCAAGAAACTGTCTCTCGGTTTGAGACGATCATGCATCATGCACAGCCATCGTGTATAGCACCCCAATGTACAGAAGCATAGCGTACAGGCCTGCAGTGCTCAACACCACGTGGCACATCACCAAAAAGTGTAGTGCCAAAAATTGCAGCACAGTATTATAAAGCATGTAGCTGCACTGCTTAATACACCCATTTTGCACCCCAAACATCACCAACCCTTGACATAAAGACATCTTGTATAGCATGAAGGGAAATGGAGGGAGCACCAGGGATGAAGTCACACTTTGTTCAATATAGTTTTTCAATATCCTTTATTCTTATTTTATATAGTGAAATGACAGGACAACAGCCAACGCTTCGTTCCTTTTAAAGGAACTTCATCAGAGCTGAAACCAACACGAAACAATACATAAATAACCACATTACAAGGTACATAAACACAATTGTACACACATTATAAAACACATTACATAGATAAAAAACATACTATTCTTATTGAGGCACAAAGACATAACATATCCTCAAAGTACAATACTTAAAAATTACACAGACATTAATTACAAATACCATGTCAAAAACAAACCATCACAAATTAAAATACCATATATACAATTATACAAATATAAATAACAATACACCAAAAATATATAGAAAGTTAAAATAGGACCAGTCAAACTGTTATGACATATTGCATGAATTAAAATTGCACCAATCCATAAGTACAAAAGAGGGAGGAAAGCAAAAGAAAGATAAGCAAGAATTTTCAAAGTCACACTTTTTAGCAAAGAGCAAAAATTCAAAGAAAAAGAAGAAGAAGAAAAAGAAGGTGGGGAAACATAAGATAAAGAAGGAAAGAAAGTAGAGAAAAGTCTATCTATAGAGACTAGAACAGAACCAGATGATATAACAGACTCTATGTTTATCACAAATATAAACACAATGTTTCATTGAAGGAGAAGAGGGGGAAATCTCACCAAAATGTTGTAAGAAAATAGATCCCACTATATAAGCCGAGTCACTTTGATTCTTTGGTGGTATTGACCTTTGTATATGGTTTTCTCTGAATTAGTATAGTTGTTGAGACTGGTGATTACATTTAAACCGGAATAAGCAGCACTTATGTACTAATATGGTTGTGACTACATGTGTGATACGTATATATCCCTTTAGACCACTCTGGCCGGAATCTACCGTCACTCTGCCTGCATTGTGGGACTATCTATTCCCTCGGTTTATATAGTGGGATCTATTTTCTTACAACATTTTGGTGAGATTTCCCCTCTTCTCCTTCAATGAAACATTGTGTTTATATTTGTGATAAACATAGAGTCTGTTATATCATCTGGTTCTGTTCTAGTCTCTATAGATAGACTTTTTCTCTACTTTCTTTCTTTCTTTACTTCTGTTTCCCCCCTTCTTCTTTTTTTTTTTTTCTTCTTCTTTTTCTTTTGAATTTTTGCTCTTTTGCTAAAAAGTGTGACTTTGAAAATTCTTGCTTATCTTTCTTTTTGCTTTCCCCTCCCTCTTTTTGTACTTATGGATTGGTGCAATTTTAATTCATGCAATATGTCATAACAGTTTGACTGGTCCTATTTTAACTTTCTATATATTTTTGGTGTATTGTTATTTATATTTGTATAATTTTATATACGGTATTTTAATTCGTGATGGTTTGTTTTTGACATGGTATTTGTAATTAATGTCTGTGTAATCTTTTAAGTGTTGTACTTTGAAGATATGTTTTGTCTTTGTGCCCCAATAAGAATAGTATGTTTCTTATCTATGTAATGTGTTTTATAATTGTGTGTACAATTGTGTTTATGTACCTTGTAATGTGGTTATTTATGTATTGTTTCGTGTTGGTTTCAGCCCTGATGAAGTTCCTTTAAAAGGAACGAAACGCGTTGGCTGTTGTCCTGTCATTTCACGATATAAAAGCAGAATAAAGGATATTGAAAAAACTATATTGAACAAAGTGTGACTTCATCCCTGGTGCTCCCTCCATTTCTCTTCAATCTATGTTTCTGGATTCCAGTGAGACCCAACTGCGGCAGGTCTCGGAGGTTTATTGCACAGGACTTTTTACTAAGTGGGCATTACGATTGAGGTGCTGAACGTTTGGTCAGCCGCAGTCAGGAGTATCTTTGTGACATCTTGTATAGCACCTTGATGTACAGCAGCAAAACGTGCAGCACTATGCTACTCAACGGTATACGCCACATCAGCAAACACAAAGTGCAGCACCACATCGCATAGTGTCTCTGGGCCTGATTCACAGAACTAACTTACGTCAAAAACGTAAAGTTAGTACTTTTTGGTATTCACAGAATACACTTACTCATTTTGGTATTCACAGAATGAACTTACTCATTTCGGTATTCACAGAAGTTAGTAGTCCTAACTTTAGGACTCCTAAATGCCTTCTGTGAATCCCGAAAGTCTTAAACTTAGGATTTTTCTCAGTTTAGGAGTAGTAAAGTTAATTTACTACTCCTAAACTGAGAAAATCCTAACTTTAAGACTTTCGGTATTCACAAAAGGCATTTAGGAGTCCTAAAGTTAGGACTACTAACTTCTGTGAATACCGAAATGAGTAAGTTCATTCTGTGAATACCAAAATGAGTAAGTGTATTCTGTGAATACTAAAAGTACTAACTTTACGTTTTGACGTAAGTTAGTTCTGTGAATCAGGCCCTCTGTGTACGGAGCACAAATTGTGGCTCAGCAGTGTTCAGCACCTTAATTTGCATCAGCAATTGTTGCAGAGCGACAAAGTGCAGCAATGTCTTGTACAGCACTACTGCTCATCACTGCACGGCACAGTGACACGCTACATCATCGCCGCACTGCACGGTCTCCTCCTGTGCAATACTACAAGACACCTTGTTCTGCAGAAGCACAGCACGGTCTGCAACAAAACACTACAGCGCTTTACAATGGAGCACCGAGCTGCGTGCAATCCCTTCCAAAAGAAGCACATTGTGGAGTGCCTCAGTGCATGCCCATCACTGCGCAAGTGAGGCACGAATACTGCAGGACTGCACAGCAGGGACCGGCTGAAGTGCGCACGGCCACTGATACAGGCCTTCTGGCAGCAACCGTCGCCAAGCACTAAGTTTGAAACATAGCCCAAAAGGCTGGATTTCTGCAATCTTTATGTAACTGCATGAAAAAACATGAAGAGGAAAAAATGAGAGCAGACGATGGGGTAATAGAGGATGAGAAGGAAAAGACAGGCCAGAGTGAGCCCAAAGTGTTGCATCATGAAAATATGAGGAAAAACCTCAGATTTCCAGTGAGTAGGGTAACATTATTCTAGTAACAGTGCCTCAGAGCCTCAGGGCACACCCATAAGGCACTACTTAGATTAATATTGTATGTTTGACCGCTAATGAATGGACCGAGGTGAGACTGGGAGTTGGGCTATGTTCTCGGACAAACAGAAATCAAATTATGAGGTGCCAAAAAGCAACTCTTCCATCCAAGAAGATCCGCACAAATTACAAGCAATGACACTTAAATTTGTCATCGAATCATCATAGAATGATTTTGAGCGATTGTTAGCAACTGGGCCTCTAGTTGGTAGAGGTATGCACCCTGTCCAAGTAGGGACCACAATTCTTGTTAGGGTAAGTTAGATACACACTAGAAGATAACCTGTGCTCACCCTCTGGTAGCTTGGCATAGAGCAGTCAGGCTTATCTAAAGGCGCAATGTGTTAAGTATTTGTGCAACACACACACGCACAGTAACACAATGAATACACCGCAAAAAGACTCCACACAGGGTTTGAAAAATAGAGAATAAGTATCAGAGTAAAACAAGACCAAAACTACAAAAATCCAGTAAGTAGAATCGAAGTTATGAATTTTTAAAGACTAAACCAAAAATAGTGCTTAGAAGTCAATAGCACTAAAAGGTTACTTGAGGTTGCACTAGACCGGGGGTAGATCCAAAGTTCAGGCCAACCACGATGGAAGGTAGGCCGGCTACAGGACTCAAACAGGTCCCGCTGACATAGTACTTTGGATGGAGCAAAACGTCGCTGTCGAGAGTACGATGCGCCGGTTCCGATTCATGGAGAGGTCATTGCATCGAAGTCGAACCTCACAGTCGGGAGCTCAGATCGGCACTGCATCATCGTCGAACCTCGCAGTTAGGTCCTGCGTCATCTTTAAGCCGAACAGGGATTTCTTCGGATCGGCACTGCGTCGGCGTCGAAGGGTACTGCATCAGTTCCAATCAGAGCAGTGGCAACGATGCATCAATTTTGCAGCAAAACACCTGCAGAACCCACTTCTGATGCTCAGGACTGGAGTGGACCCCTCAGGCAAGGGTGGGACTCACAGATGGCAGAGTCCAGCAGCCCTAGTTGAGTTGTAAGAAGTCTTTTATGACTGTGAGACTTCAGAAAAAAGGAGGCAAGCCACCAAGCTCTTGGAGTCACTCTCGGGTCAAGTGATATGGGTCCAGTTCTTGTCCTCAGTAGGCCAGAGACCATCAGGCAGCAGGGCAGCACAGCAGTGAAGCAGTTCCTTAGAACATTCAGTCAAGCAGAGTTACAATCATTGTAGCACAGCAGTCCTTACTCCTGGCAGAATTCTTCATAGGTCCAGTAGTGTACTGTCTTGGTAGGGTCAGAGCCCCAGTACTTACACCCAAATGTGCCTTTGAAGTGGGGGTGACTTAAAAGCAGTTCCTTGAAGTGTGCAGGACCCCTTTTGTCACAGCCCTGTCTTCCAGGCTATCTGTGGGGGGTAATCAGTCCTTTGTGTGGGAACAGGACACAGCCTATTCAGATGTACGTGTCAGCTCCCTCTCCCCCTTCCTGCCCAGGAAGGCTATCAGAATGCAGATGAATGCAGATGAGTCCTCTTCACACCCACCCTTCCTGTGTTTGTGGCTATCTGTGGGAATGCACAAAGTGTAGTTGTCACCCACCCCAGTCATGTTTTGGAGATAGGCTGCAGGCACACAGAGCTAAGTTAAGAGCAGAGAAATGTCCACTTTCCAAAAGTGCCATTTCTAATATAGTAATGTTAAATCCAACTTTACCACTAGAGGATTTATCATTACCATTCCACAGATATGAAACATAATTTACCTACTCCTTTCTAATCAGGAATTACAGCTTAAAAGTGTTTTAAGGAATTCCCAATGCTAGTCTATGAAAGGAGTAGGTCTCACAGTAGTGAAAAACAAAGTTAGCATTTGTCTCTACCAGGACATGTTGAATTTAAAAGTACATGCCCTACCTTTTAATTACACAGCACCATGCCTCTAGGGCTTCCTTGGGCCTACCTTAGGGGGGACATATGTGTAATAAAGGGAGAGTTTAAGGCTTGGCACGTGGTTTCAAATGCCAAGTCGGAGTGGCAGTAAACTGTACACACAGGCCTTGCAATGGCGGGCCTGAGACAAGTTTGAAGGCTACTTGTGTGGGTGGCACAATCAGTGCTGCAGGCCCACTAATAGCATATAGATCACGGCCCTGGGTCTATGGTATACCACTTTACAAGGGACTTATAAGTAAACTAAATATGCCAATCAAGCATATACCAATGTCACCTGTTTAGGGGAGAAGCACATACACTTTAGCACTGGTTAGCAGTGGTAAAGTGCTCAAAGTCCTAAGGCCAACAAAAAGATACAGCAAAAAGTGGAGGTAAGCAGACAAAAAGTTAGGGGAAGACCACCCTAAGGATGACAGGTCTATCCGCGATGTTATGTCCATTGTCCCTAATATTTATCGAAATAATGCAGGGGTGTCCACCGTACACAGCTGAATGCACTAGTGCTGCTTGCCACCTCAGCAGGGAGAAAGCTCTCCCTCCTTACAAACCCGGCACGCAGTCTTCTTCTGTGTGATCTGCAGCAAGGGCTCCAGCTCATATGTCTGGTATAAAACCCACAGTTTGGTTCTTGTCGCAAGGATTTCTTTTCACGAAGCTGCGCACACTGTTATTAGCTTTTAGACAGTAGAACTGCATCTGTTCATTTATTGAAAAGTGGGAGTTTGAATCTCATCCCTACTACGCTCATTGTCCCTAACAATACACATCAATTCCAACACTACTCCCGATTAGCAATCTACAAACCAACAACGAGCAGTGGGTCAGATTGTTGTATAAAATTATGCAAATGATGTACCCTGGCAAACCATGTGAGCACTTATGTGATGTGTACAGTTCATGCCGAAACAAATGGCTAGTTTTATTACAATTTGTGACCACACAGACAGCTGTTTTGTGTTCATGCCAAAGTAGTGATAGAGTGGGTACTTAACAAAAAGAGTTATCATGACAGGATTTTAGGGAAGGTTTAATCAATGCAAACACAAGGAGACAATGGACGGAGTGCTGAAACTTTTCAGACACTCACCCCCAGTCACTATTAGATCTGGGTTAAATCCATCATGGTACTTTAGCTCACTTCCCCACCCCAGTTCAGACCCAGCTATATGCAAATCAGTCTTGACCCTGTGCCTAATGGGAACAGTCCAGCCCGAACTGCCAAGCCAGATGATGGCAAGAACGATGATAGATTCAACCGATATCTGTGACTGAGGGTGAGTGTCTGAAAAGTTTCAGCGCTCCGTCCATCATCTCCTTGTGTTTGCTTTGTTTGCCCTAAGCTGGCAGGGTATGCCCAGACGTGGGTCCATTGCTCACTTTGCCACTGGACTCAAGCTAGCCTGGCTGATGAGGGGTGTTACCCCGAAAGCATCCCAGGATGCTAGTTTCCGGTCCAGGGAGGACCTGGCTTGGCAGTTCGGGCTGGACTGTTCCCATGAGGTACAGGGTCAAGACTGATTTGCATATAGCTGGGTCTGAACTGGGGTGGAGTAGTGAGCTAAAGAACGATGATGGATTCAACCTAGATCTGTGACTAGGGGTGAGTGTCTGAAACATTTCAGCGCTCCGTCCATCATCTCCTTGTGTTTGCTTTGTTTGCCTTAAGTTGGCAGGGTATGCCCAGACATGGGTCCCTTGGTCACCTTGCCACTGGACTTGCCTGGCTGATGAGAGGTTTCACCACGAAACCGGTACCAGGATACTTGTTTCCGGTCCAGGGAGGACCTGGCCTGGCAGTTCGGGTGGGACTATTCCCATGAGGCACAGGGTCAAGACTGATTTGCATATAGCTGGGTCTGAACTGGGGTGGTGAAGTGAGCTAAAGAACGATGATGGATTCAACCCAGATCTGTGACTGGGGGTGAGTGTCTTAAAAGTTTCAGCGCTCCGTCCATCATCTCCTTGTGTTTGCAAGGTTTAATCAATGCCTTTCTTTACTGAACTGCCTGCGACACAGAAACATGTTGTGTAACAATGCAGATGAGTAATCACTAGTTGGATGAGTCTTTTCAGGAATTTGAGGTCTGCCACTCTCTGTGATACTGTGCACACCCTTTCAGCATCCTGTCGATAATATGCCCAAACTGGATTAAAAGAGAAGCCAATTGTATCTGCTAGTTTACACAGCAGAGTAGTTTGATCGGTTTAGTAAAGCTAGCAAGTTTGCCACAGCTCTCTAGTACAAGTGTGCAAGGTTTTGGCAAGCCCGTGCAAACTTAGCCATGTTTCAAAAGTCCACACAACCCATGCTTGATTAGTCCACAAAATATAGGAATGCATTTCCACTACCCAGCAAAGCAGTTACGGTAGCTTTTTGGAAAGCGCATAGTGTTGAGGGCATCCAAGCACTACTTTCTGGTTAAGTCAGGGGCAGGGTGCGGCAACCCATGAGAAGTGGCTTGAGCACAGAGGGTTAACTGCTCACTGTATGAGGGCTCAATGTGAGATGTGCAGCGAGCTGGCCCTCACTAACCCTCACACAGCATTGTCGTGAAATTGTTTGAAAACAAGACAGCACCTAAAGAGCCAGTGGTTCTGTAATGACTGATCCCGACTATTCCGCCCACCCCATACATGTTTTGATTCAGCAGACGTTGTGTGCTTCCACAAAAAACAGTGCTTGCTCTCCATGCAGATGTGATCATTTCGTTTATTTATACAGCTCCCTAAGCTTGAACTTCCAGGAGCCCACACACATGACACTGGAATGCTAGTGTATTAGATAACTAGATAATTTATGTTCTTTTTGTAGGAGGGCAGTCATTAACCTACATGGATTTTTATGTACGGCTTGGCAGTGCAACCGTCACCTGACCTTTTAATTTACGCTAATATCATTCTACAGTTCTTTGCTTCGGCACAAATACATATTCATTCCCGTGCTATTTACAACATTGCTTTAAAGTCAGACCTATTGGCATTGCTAGTGCTTGTTTGGCTGTTTGTGGGCCTGTTTTATAGACTGCTGGGCTGGTTTTTACCACTTATTTCCCTGATATTACCACAAACATTGCCTGCAGCAAACACAAATGCAAGTAGTCTCCCAGACCTCGGAAAACACCTATACAATGTCTTTACAATTTCAAAACTGCTCTGATTTGCAAATGTGGACCACTTTTTAGCTATCTGATTTGTTAATGGGAGTGGATTGGGGTGCTTTAAATTTGGTGCCCGGGTCTCTTTATGTCCCAGTATGACCCTGAACATGGCCACCAGCATGGAGGGGATGAAAGTTCGTCTAACAGCCTATGTCGGGAGTCGTGGGACAGAACAAACTTGGAATCCTGCAGTTTCCTATGCAGTTTTCGATGCTGGATTTGCAGGTGAATATGTTTTTAATATGAGCAGCCATACATTAAATTAGTAAGGGCGGGCGTCTAGAGCATTCTGAATTCTCCCATTAAGAATAATTTGCCTCTGTTGGCCAGAATATTTGTTACATTGTTAAGTAGTAGGACATCAGCTGATATCTGGAATGCCTACAGTTTGGTAGGTGGCCTTCCAATGATGGTAAACCAGAAAAGGCCTATGTGTGTGTGGGTGTGCGACAGCCACCACGAAAACATACTATCTTATACGTTTGCTGCTGTATATGTACTTAGCCAAGTAAAGTGAGTTACAAAATATCATATAATGAATCCTAGGTATATATGTTTGTATGTGTTTAGAGCATGCACAAATTGTTCTGTTAGAATAAACGCGTTTCTTTAAAACGCAGTTATATTTCATTACAGTTGAATGTAGTGATTTCTAAAGCACATTGATGGACACTTTTTAAAAAGAAATGGATATTTAAAAAAAAAATGTTTAAATGTACATTTCCTAACAAGTTACTCCCAATTGTAAGAGCTTTGTGGCCTATGTAGTTTGCTGCATGGGAGGTGGTGGACGATGGGGTGTGGTGTGGGGGGGGGAGAAATGAGTGGGGCAAAAAGCTAGGGACCAAAGAGGGAATTAGAGTAGACAACAAACGACCCACTGAGCCCTGTTGTCCTGATCACTAGTCAAGCAGTCAAGCAGCTGTCAGGGTCAGCACTAGATCTGAAGGTGGTGGGCGTGTCAACAGCAGCCTACTAAACAAGCACTGGCTAAGCCAATTGGTTTGACTTTCATGTGCCAATGCATGTAAACAAAGGCATTCACGAATCCTCTTTAGATGTGTTACATGCGCAAATGCTATTTATCACATTAAAGCCTGCCTTATTGGCTTTGCCAACACTGGGAAAAAGTACCAAAAAATGATTTCTTTCTGTATGGAATCCATATAGAAGGTAAAGATTTGAAAGGGAGAAACATTATGATGACTGAGTATGCTTTTCAGATCGGCCATCAACAACCCCTCGTGCAGTGGCGTAACGAAAATTGAGGGGGCCCCCCTGCAAGGTACATGAAGGGGCCCCTCCGGACTCTATCAGGAGTTCTCCGGCCGAAGTGCTGTGCTGAGGGGGCACCTGAAGCTTTTGGGCCCCCCACCCGCACCGCGGGGGCTGCGGGGGCCTGTGTTACGCCCCTGCCCTCATGTCTTCCAATGAGAGTATTTCCCGGAAGGTGAAATGTTGGTACACCAAATAGCCAAGAGCATGAGGAGAGAGAGTGATAAAAGGGAGAGGAGTGGCCAGTGGCCAGAGTGCCTGACTCAGAGCGCAGGGTTCACGGTTCGATCGCCAGAGGCGGCTCTGCTCAGCACCATGTGACTCTGGGCGATAGCTCACTCAATCTCCCCGATGTCCTCCAGCGCCCTGAGGCCCCTAGGGGTGATTATTTCACGCTTAACAAATACCAGATTTATTTATACTCCTCCAGGTGTAATGTAAATGTAATTATTTCGCTCTATCTAGGACAAACTGGCTCATCACTTCAACTAGTAGAGAGCTGTATCATATCACCTTTTCCATGGTTTATCTTTGACCTTTTTGTGGAAATCAGATAAAGAAGGTCAAGTGTGCCGAGTTTGCCAGCAGCTGAGTCAATGGTGCTAATAGACCCTGGAAAAGCGCGTGTGACCAGCTCTGCTGTAGTGCGCTGCACCTGCACCGTGAATGTGAGAGATTAGCTATGCTTATCTCCATGAGGTACGTGTACCTCTGATGCAGGGGGAGGCCTATAATGGCTGATGAACTAGTAAGAAAAGAATGGACAATACACATCCAGATATGGAAGGACTATGAACACAAATAAGTTCTTGGCCCCTTTCAGGCCTGTCTCCGCGGCATGGATACAGTCATTCAACGAGATTGTTTAGATTGGAGCGATGAAAGCATAAACACAACTGCGACAAGTTGTTGTTCCGCCATGTGTCATACAGACCTTATCGGGCCACTCACCTGATGAAGATATTTAACAAAGGTGTGTTTACACTATCTGGGCATTTTTTGATTGTATGAATGACAAAGGAGCAAAATGTACAAACCAAAGGAGTCAAAACAATGCATTGTGGATTAGTTGCATTTGGGTTGGTCCCTCTCCCACTTCTGCTCACAGAGAAAAATGCCTTCTACTTTTATAAACTGTGTATAACATCAAACTCACTTTGATCCATTCTTATACACATAGTGAACGGGCGTGGCTCTGACAAAACAAGTCCATGCAATGATAATATTTATGCTAGGTTGTGGCTCACCAGAGCAAACCACACAAAAGGGCTTGCCTTTTAATGGACTTACTTTTCAGTACCTGCATTTCAGGATGTCTTTGAGTCATTCTTTTATAGGTTGCTTCGAATTCTTGCTTACAATAATCATCTTTCTTGCACAGCAGGTTAATGTCACTGGCTTTGATCTTCTTTTGTGATGTTATTTTTAGGAGGAGAGAAGTTCTATGATTTAAAAAAGTGCAATGACTGAAGACTTAACAAAGCATGGAACATGGCAGAGAGCTCAACATCTGATGTTTCCTATGTACACACGGGGTTTCAAGGAAAAGGCTTTCCTTCAATCTAGGACTACCTGGATCAATATTTTGACATTTCTGCGCTGGTGCCGGATAGTGTTTAACCACTTTTCGGTAACTTTGCATTAGTTAAGTATAAATTAGCATGTTGATTTACACAAACCGATCAGAGAAAAGAAATTGTTAGAACCAAATGACCAGTGAGAAGTGACATTTTCACCAAATGCCCAGCACGAAAACAGCATTTTTCACTGGTCAGTCGCTGCAGTCATTGCATGATTGCCAGGCACTGGTGCAAAAGTTCCTGGCATTACTGCAACAATTGAGTGGCACACTGCAGTTTACATATTTGGCAACAACGTATTCCTTTGTAGAAATGATGTTGTGTTACTTACTTCTTGTTCAGAATTGAATGTACATAAATTTCCTTTTACAGAACAACAAACTTGTAAACTCTCGAAATGAATCAAGATTCTTTTGTGACAGCTTTTATATGTAATTATATTCATCTAAAATAATATTAGAAGTTCTAAAAAGTAGAATGTAATCAATCAAATTAGGTTTACTGGCATGGAAATCGATTCACCAAAATGTCGGCGTAGGAGAATTGATATCACATGCCCTTTCAGCCCAAAGACATCAGAGGAAGTAGCATCATATAACCTTTAACCTGGTCTTGTGTCATGAAGTTATGTCATTTGACTGTTAAATTTATAACCTCACATGAACCCACTTCACTGAAATTAAGAACGGAGCCCTATTTATAGGGTCAATAAAAAGACATGGCGGGTACAACTATCATATGCACTTACAGCCTAAAGTGACAGACTATTGCATGCTCATGTGTTCAAAACATTAGTTTCTTCCCACGCCATTATTTTTCTGCCTAAAACGAGCAGTCTGTATCCTGCAATGTCCAGGAGTACCCCAGTGCCAGTCTTGTATCAGTTGAAAATTAGGCATGGACAAATAAAGCATCAAAGCCACACCACAAAATGAATCTCCTTTAGGTTCAAAATTAAGGGCCTCATTACGATGGCGGTCAGAGGAGCGTCTGAGCGCCATCATAGCAGGATGGAGACTGGCCGACAAGTAGTCGGCAGCACCACCCGCCATATTATGATGTGACCGTCGTGTAGGCGGAAAGGAAACATGCCTTTTACTATTGCGGCTTGTGGTGCGGCCCGTATAAGGGCTGCAGCACAAGCCGCAGTAGTAAAAGGCATGTTTATAAACATCCATGCACCGGGTGCCAGGCACCATGTGGTGCCTGGCACCCAGTGCTTGGATGTTTGGGGGGCACCACATGGCCCCCACCTGGTCACATAGTGGAGGCCCACAGGATACATCAAAATCCCTACGGAGGTGCCTGTGCAGGCACCACCTTCATTGTAGGGATTACTGTCTGACCGCACCCCCAACGGGCTCTTTGAGCCTGTCAGAGGCGGCTTTCTTTCCCGCCGCCCGCTGCGCTCCAACCGCCCGTATCTTAATACGGCGGTCGAACCATTTCTCTGGATGTTGGGCGGACCGCCACCAACGGCCTGCCGGTGGCAGTCCGCCCAAAAGCCTAATGACGCCCTAAATGTTGGCCATTATTGCAGAAAAAAGTAAGCTTAGTCCAGCCCAGGAAGTGAAATGATTTGGCCTGGATTAATACTATCTAAAAGTTTACCATCACTTGAACACACCCCTTCCACAAACATTAAAAATCATCAACTTCCATTTCCAGAACCTGGCTAGTCCTAGAAACAGTGCTCAGGGACTTCCGTCCTCTGGTCACCATAAACATCAAAAAATTAATACTAAAGGCCTGCAATTTACTGAATACTGTGACAGCCCCCTTCCTGCTGTGCTTGCCCACCTGCCTGAACCACCTGCCAAGTCCAGGTGTGTAAAGCATGGCCAAACCATAACCAAATCACTTGATTGACTTAACGTTTGTCTAAATAGTTACAATTTTACAGATAAGTAAAGTGAGGCAGAGGCCAATAGATAAAGCAATTTTGATACAATTAGGTTAAATGAGGAAGCAATGGCAGGAAGTCTATATCTCAGGGCCTGATTTATAGTTCGGTGGAGAGGTCCGTCACAAATGCAATGGACACCCCATCAGCTGTATTACAAGTGCCATTGGATATAATGCATAATCTTAGCCAGTTCAATTACCAACACCACGTTTTTCTTATTTTGTGCGAGTGTACAAAACCCATGCAACCAAATAAAGATGGAAAATCAGTTGACATACTCATGCTCAAAGGGGCCATAAAGCAGGAGAACCACCCTGAACCTATCCAAGAAAATATCATGATTTTGGTTTTGGAAATGGTTTTTCTTGAAGCCTGATCTCAGGTGGGGCTATTGTAGGTTCACTCCAAATTGATAGGTTTCATACTAATTTTTACATATTTTCTACACATTGGGTTAAATCATTGCGAATGATAATGTGTACAGCTGTGCTCAGCTGAGCGGTGTTTCAAAACACCATAACAAGATCCATTCAGATCCACAGGACATAATAAACCTGGGTGATGACATTCTAGTGCATAAGTTTGCTATCCAGGAGCACAATACCTGTGTCAGGACTATCTTCTGAAAACCGAGAGACAACAGTTTGACCTTCAACATGTAAAAAATAAATGAGAACAATCTCTGAAAATGTTTCGATTTTGTTTTGAAGATTGGGAGTCATTGCAAACCTATAAAAAATTGATTACATTAAAGGCACAGATCGTTAGTCCTATGTCACTTAACTTCACAGTTTCATAATGATTGCAAGGTTTCGTGGCCACTTCACCCCCAATCTTTCCATATTGATATGACTCCTTCAAGAACTTCTGAAGATATTATCCGAGTAGATATGAGGGCACAGGAACAGAGCACATTTTAAAATGAGCTGAAGTCTGCTAATATTTTCACATAGTTCTATCTCACTTAGGACACTACTCTGATTGTGGATGATGATGCAGTGGGCAACAGAGCTCACAGTGTATGGAAATACACTTCCGTATATTCCAGTATGGCTGATGTTGTCTTGTGGCACCAAAGAGGCAGAAACACTGGCTGAAATTAAAGAAGCTAATCTTGGAGAGCTACACCCACCAGTTTGTTGCTGACCAAAGTACATTCAAGGATGTGACAGTGGCTGAGCTGTTTTGAGATCGCCAACTCTGATAACTATATTTGCTCCAAGTGCAGTGTGCTGTGGAGCAATAGACTTCAGGCCTCTAAGACAGCTGCTAATCTTTGCACTTGCCAATACTGCTACAGAGTGGTCCAGATGAGACGAAGAGTTCCTATCAATCAGTGCCAAAATTGTCATCTCTCAGTCACTGACTTGCACTATGGTAAAGCTGGTACAGGCAGTAGAATACTAACTATAAGTAGTGGTGTAACACAGGGCTCTGCAGCCCCTGCGGTGCAGGGGAGGGGTCCAACCCTTCAGGGGCCCCGAGCTCGACCAGCCGTGGAGGGGGGACTGGGGGGGACAGTACAAGTGAGAACCACCGCTCCTGCAGCACCCTTGCCGCTTTTGTTACAGGGGGCCAATATTGCAGCACTGCTGCAAAACCGGCCCCCAGTAACAAAACCGTCCCCACGGGTCCAAAACCGGCCCCCACCCTTCCAGCCCACCAAGAAAATGCCTGGTGCCCGCTACGGCCAGTCCGGCCCCCGGCCCTTCAGTGGGGCTCCCATTTAGTCCATGGTCAATGAGTATCGGTGAGATATGAGAGACTCTGGGGCCCTCATCACATTTTGCAGGGAGGCCCTATCATTTAGCGTTATGCCACTGCTAACAAATAGAGTTGCCAAAGGTATGTCTTTGCAGAAAGATGTGGTTCCCCAGAACAGATAATATGCTTGGGCGATGGAGGCATCGTGTGTTCTGTGCCAGGCGGCTGCTTCAGTAGAAAGACAGAACCCTATTTGCATGCCTGATTATGTGTTCAAACCATTGGTACTGGAAGTAGGTGTGCTGGGGTGCTACAGTACCCGCATTATACCTATGCTGGAGTTCCAAAGGCGAATGAGCAATAAAGATTAAAGTAAATATTGTTGTTATCTTGTCAGGTTTCCTCTGCGTTCAAAGACAGAGGTCTAATGTCACATGTCTAACAAACTGATGCTTATTCTGTTAACATGGAAATTGGTTTTTACTTTTCTTTCTCTGACTGCAAAGTGAGAGGATTTTGTAAAGTGAACTACATGAGAGTCTTGCTGATGTGAAAGGAAAGGCTGCAGTATGTCGTTTTTAAAATCACAACATTTAAATACTTATACGTGAACTGTACAAATATTCCAATCCTGAAGTGTAATGAAAACAAAAATTTTAATAGGATCAAAAGAAATCAAGACACTTTACTTGAATGATGCGGAGATGACACATACTCACTGTAACCCAATTTCCACACATTATCGTTTGTGTGTTATATAGGTTTACCAGTAAAACGCTATGCCTCTGCAAATTTAGGGCCCCATTTCTATGTTGGTGGGAAGGGAACTCCATTGCGGCGGCAACGGAGTTCCCTCCCCACCAACACAGTGGTCCACCCGCCCGATGTATATGAGGGCAGACTTTCAATTTGGCCACAGCATCTCTGCCATGGCCAAACATCTCCCACGGCCCTGGGGAATAAGGGCCATCGGAGAAATAGCTACATTTCTGTCCGCCCAATTTAAATGGGCTGACGTGTAGTCATGTTTTGCAGTCCGTCACCGCCAGGCAAACCCTGGTGGCGAGGGACAGTAAAATGTAAATAATGCTCCCCCTGCCATGGGAGATGACTCCCATGGCGAAGGAAGCATTATTTATTTTTTTAATTTAAAAAAAGAAAATTCCATTATGGGATTTTCTTTTTTAAAACAAAAAAATAAAATTGTTTTGTGCAGGGTTGCGTCACGTTAACACAACCCTGCACGAAACAGCGATATGCATTGACAGGAACCGCTGTTATGGTGATTCCAACCAATGCCTTATAAATTAATACCAGCTTGGCGGTCATTTATAAATTCAGCGGTCGGGACCTCCACCAGAGAGATGGCGGTACTTACTCCGTCACCCTGTTGAGACAACGGCCTGAATGCCAAAATACAAATCAGGCCCTTATTGGCCATTTCAATTCAGAATAGGCTGTCTGTAAATGTCAGTGAGCTCCCATTCCATACTTCAGTAATATATTTGCAACAGTGTGATCCAAAATATGTCACCAGCTACATACTACACTCTTACTACAGTCTTTCAGAATTGGCGTGGCTTATTTGTTACACTTGTTCTTTGAGTGACGCTTGGATTTTTCACAATCCCCATGAATTCAGTTATTTAACATTGATGGCGGCACCCCCTCTCTGAAAATTGTTCAAGCACCAGTGGTTCAAACTGTGACACAATGTATGTGCGAGCTTCTGTTAGCCTTCCAATGATCAGTACAGTGCTGAAATGCACATTCCTGCATGTCATTCCCCAAAATCTGGTGTTTCACCCTCTTGGAGCTACCTGTTCCCCCAATGTTGTTAACTCTGTGAGGGATATGGGGACAGGTCCTGGGCCATTTAGTGTCTGATTGTAATGAGCAACAAGAGACAACCATGTAGTGATTGGTAATTGATCATTTTCAAGAAGATCCTCCTCAGACAATATCTCCTCGGAGTCTTCAGTTTTTGTCTCCCAGTTTCTCCTAGTCATCATTTGAAGACCGTCTTCCAGATACATCCTCTCTTTGCTGTCCAGAAGTGGTCCGCACAGCTCCCTTCTGGAGCTATTATTGGCCCAGGGGACCACCCCCTCCAGGGCCGGCTCATGGTATCTCCCGAGATGCCCACCCTCAGGAGATAGCAGTTTGTGTTCACTTGGCGGGAGCTGTGACAGCTCTTGCCAAGGGAGAGCAAACATTAACTCCTCCTCCATGAAGCGGGAGCTGTCAATCTACTCCTGCTTGCTGGGTGCAGAGTTTTAGGGCCAGATGTACGACCAGTGTAAATTACGACTCGCAATTTGCGCTCGATTGCAAGTCGCAAATTGCGAGTCGCAATTTACAATGTACAACAGTGTCAGAGACACTGATTACAATTCCCAATGGGGTCGCAAAATGCAAGCCTCATGAATATTAATGAGGCACTTGCAATTTGCGACCCCATTGGGAATGGCTGGCCCTCCCAGGGATGGTGGCTTTCTGGGCTCAGCAGACCTCCATGTCTGGGACTGCTTTTCTTTTTTTTTTTTAAATGCAGCCCGCATTCCTTAAAGGAAAACGAGATGCATTTAAAAAAAAAAAAATGAAACGCATTCGTTTCATTTTTTAAGGGCAGGTAGTGGTCCCTGGGACCACTGCCTGCCCCTAAAAAATATTTTCCCTTGCATTTGCAAAGGGAAAGGGGTCCCCTTGGGACCCCTTCCCATTTGCAACTGCATTACCACCCTCTTGAAGAGGGCAGTAAATTGGGAGTGTTTTGCGACCGCAATTGCGGTCTCAAAACATTTGTACATGGCTTGTGAGTCGCTATTAGGAAGGGAACGCCCCTTCCTAATAGCGAGTCGCAAAACACTATTTTGCAAGTTACAAATTATTTGCGAGTTGCAAAATAGTGTTAGTACATGGCCCAGAGAAAAATTGCATGCGCAAACGGGTCGCAAACCCGTTTGCGCATGCAATTATTCGTCATACATCTGGCCCTTCATCCGCTGTCGTGTGGGCAGGGAAACAAATGAAAGATTGCTTCCGCACTCAGGGAGCTGAATATTTAGCAGCTCCCTGCATGCAGGAGCAATGCCGGCTCCTGCAAGAGGCGGGGAGCCAGCTGGGACGCAGGGGCATTAAGGCTCCCCCGCAGTCCCCAACAAAGCACACTGGGTGCCATGGGTGGGGCCTGGGCACCCAGGTAGATGTGAGCGGGTCCTGGGGGATTGGGTCCCTGGGGCTGAAATTGGCCCTCCTCCCCCATTACAGAAAAGGGAAAACAGAGGGCAGAAAAATAAGTAGAAAAGGCAAAACAGAGGGCAGAAAAACAAGCAGAAAATGCAAAATCGAGGGCAGGAAAACAAGCAGAAAAGGCAAAACAGAGGGCAGGAAAACAAGCAGAAAAGGCAAAACAGAGCAGAAGAGGGCAAAACAGAGGGCAGAAAAGCAAGCAGTGAAGGCAAAACGGAAGGCAGAAAAACAAGCAGAAAAGGCAAAACAGAGCAATGGAGGGCAGAACAACGAGCAGCAGAGGCAAAACAGAGGGCAGGAAAATGAGTTGGAAAAGGAAAACAGAGCAAGAAACGAGCAGGGGAGGCACAAACAGATGGCAGCAGGTAAACAGGCAGCATAGGGTAGCAGTTGTGGGCAAGCTGGACAGCAGAACTGCCCAGAAGGAGCTGGCACAAGAGCATGCTTAATTTTTACAGAAATTAAACCTCAATTAAACCCCCCAATTGAAGCTCCACTTCTTTAAAGGACAAATGATCCTGACCTCCTGGGCTTAACAACTGCAAAGCAAGTGTGTTTTTTTGCCAATTCTACATTGAAATACGATCTGAAATGCTTTGTGGGAGTGAATGCATCTTTGATCTATTGAAGCGTAATGTGTAGTGACTGTGATGAGTGGGTTCTTTCTTGTCCTTACCTGATGGGAGTAAAGTTCATGGCTCTCCCTTTAAATGACTACGAGTATACAAATGTACAAAATCACCTGAAGCTCTGCCCATTTTGCCATGGCTTGTCCACCTTAGTAGTATGCAATGGTATTCCTGCCTTTTCCCAGGATGATGTACAGCTTACCAAAAGGCTCCCCAGCGCTTTTCCCGCTGATTTAGGTGACGCGTTCTTGATGCTGAGGAATAAGAGGACATCTCCTCCAAACAAAGTAGCACTTACTTCATATAGTTAAGAAGAAGGACCCTTGTTTGGTGGAGATTTCCCTCTTTGTACTCTTGTCATGTTCTCTATGGGAAGATTCATGTTATCACAAATTTCTGGATAAAGGCGCACGAGGAACAATCACATCGCCAAAACGCACATATGGTCACTGGTGACATTTCCTCATGCTCCATTACGCAGCTGTAGTGTAGAATACGCACTGGACATTTACCCAAGCAGGTAACACTTCGTAATTAACCAGTAGAAACTACTGCACCTGGGTAGATATTTTGTGCAAAAATGTAGACTCTTTTTGGATAAAGGGGCAGGTGCGGTTCCGTTGCGGTCCACTCACTGACACAGGTACTGACACACCCACACAGACACTTAGATACCCACTCAAACACTCAGGCACTCACATACCCACTGACAAACACACTTAGACACTGATATACACACTCACACCCCCACTCACAGACCTACTCAGACACTCACACACACTCATAGGCCCATTCAGGCACTCATGCACCCACTCACAGACAAATTCAGACACTCTCACATCCACTCCCAAACCCACTCACGCACTCATTCACCCACTTACAGGACCACTCAGTCACTCTCACAGCTACTCACAGACCCATTCAGACACTCATGCACCCACCCACAGACCCACTCAGACACATACACCGATTCACAGACCCACTCAGACACTCATGCACCCACTTACAGAACCACATGTACTCTCTCTCACCCACTCACAGACCTAATCAGAGACTCATGCACCCACTCAGAGACCCACTCAGACACTCATGCACTCACTCACAGACTGACTAACACACTCATGGAGGCACTTGCAAACCCATTCAGGCACTCTCACACCCACTTACAAACTAACTCAGACACTCATGCACCCACTGAGACACCGACTCAGACACTCAAGCACTCACTCACAGACCCACTTAGACACTCACACACCCTCACTCACACACACATTGAGACACTCACATACCCACTGAGACACTGATGCACTCACTCATACACTCACTCTCAAAGCTTACATGTTACAGTTAAGAAATAAAATTTAAAAAGAACCATAGAAAGTCACTAAAAAAACAAAGGTTACAGGGATCTTATAGTTAGGAAATAACATTAGAAAAAAAACCTTAGAAATTCACTGTAAATAACATAGGTTACAGGGACATTATAGTTAGGAAACAGAATTTTAAAAAACCTTAGAAATTCACTGAAAAAACATTTTAGTTAGGCTCAGATTTCACTCATACAAAACCAGTGAAATTCAGCAGTTATAGTTATCTGAGCTGACTATAACTCACCCCCCCGCAATGCACTGGTCATGACCTCAAATATTACATCACTCAAGACATGGTCAGTGGCATCACTCATGACATCACTGATGACATCTCAAATGACATCACTGATGACATCATCAAGTGAGTGTAAGTGTTTTTAAGAGTTTATGGGTGTTAAACATATATACTAACCTAATACAAACGTTAAATTAGCATACTAGGTGCACTACTACTGACTGATACTACTTCTAACATGTATTATGTGAGTGGCTGTGTGACTCTATGTATTCTTGTGTGTATGGGTGTGTGAGTGGCTGTATGGGTGTATAAGTGGGTGTGTGAGTAGCTGTGTGGGTGAGTGAGATGCTGTGTGAGTGGCTGTATTGGTGAGTTAGTGGGTGTGTCAGTGGCTGTATGGGTGAGTGAGTGGCGGTGTGAGTGGCTCTATGGGTGGGTGCTTCATTTAATACTCACAGTGTTATTAATCTCTTGTCATTGTTACAGAGAGTTATATCAGACAGACAGTAGCAATTGAATCTGTTCAGTTATAGGGATATATAATGTTGACACTAAGATATTTCGTACCTAACTTTTATTAATGTTTATAAATTTAGCTGATGGTGGGTAATGAGAATGCTGCATACCAGGGGGTGATCCCCCATTGCTGTTTTCTTTCTAGATCAGTATTCTATAAAGAATAAGATCTTTTAGGCAATACCTTTTGAAAATAACAAAACGCAGGTGTTTTTTAAATTTTCACTAAAATGGCAACCAAAAAATTACTAAATAGGACAATATATTCAAACAACAGGAGAGAGAGGGTGATACACACACTCTTAGTCCCCCTAGGGCTTTTATAAGTAAACAACAAAAGAGTGTAAACGACTAAAAAAAGGAGAGGAGAGCCAGCAGCATAAAATCACAAAAAATTGTAAAAGAACCCTCACTCACCAACCTAGTTGGTGACAAGCTTCATCATTGGGTTCCCACCAGAGAGGCCGAGTGCCTCCCTGGAGTGCTACAACGCCTGTTTACAGCGGAGCAGGTTATTTCGTGTGTAGTGGAGGAGTGCAATAATAGTGAGTGCAAAATAGGGGATGTGATTTAAAAATGCCTTGATTTTATCCCAAAAACTTTATTGATGGAAAATCCGGCATAGATAAAAGAAGGTATATAACTGCAAATTAATTATACCAGTTATATCCTACAGTGAAAATAAAATAATGATGGTCAACATGTTTCTGCCTTTTAAATGATTCACCAGGCATTCATCAGGACCAAACCACCCTGGCGTTGTGCACGCGCTAAGGCGCACCCTAACCGTTGGTGGGAACAAAAAGACCGCAAAAACTCACGGTTTTGTGGACAAGTCTTCAGTAATTCCGAAAACTATGTGATTCTGAAACGAATAAACAAAATCATACATGACAATACAACACATTAACTGTACATATACAATACATGAACTGGTATAGTGCTGTAATGTGCCCAACAGTGATTGTAATCATGCTGCTTCTTGGTGCTCTTTCAGTAAAAACAGGCTATATGAATAGTCGCCATTTTTCAAGTGGTCCATGCATATTTATTACATGTGGCCTAAACAAGTGCCTGACTAATAAGTTAAATCGGCACTATTTCTTAAATATATTATATTACAAGCGTGCTTTCATTCCAGTATGCCGCTTTTCAAATTGTAACACAAACTCGTAAGGATAAAAATGAACGTGACTATGGGTATGGGGCCCGTAAAAGATTGTAAAATACGTGACACACCTACACCATACAATATTGGAGAAGAAATTCAACTTACGTGAAGCAAAGATTAGCCTCACTACATAGGTCCAGAGGGGGGGCTCTCACTTGTAGTCACACACTATAAGTGGAAAATCAATTAGTATGCCGCTGTAAAACATTCACAAGCCGTATGTTACAAAAGGGCACTTCGTCACTTACTTCGTCAAAGTGGCGCGCCCGTGGTAAACCTACTTCTCCCTTCTCAAGGACCTCGACGATAAGTGTGTCAGTAGGTCGAGGAGTATTTGAAGGGAGTATCCGGGTCGAAAGACGGAAGCAGAAGGAGCGTCACTGATCATGTGACTGCTCCTCTTCCGTGTTTACACTAAGCGACCGGGATTCAGTCTGCACGTCGTGTCTACGTGCCTGCAAAGCTATGTGAAAACTAGTGCGCTAACCTTTGTCAGCGGTAACTAATGTCCGAATCAAACTTTATTAGTCATTTCTGTTTGATACTTTGACCATACTTGGTGAGTTATTATAGGATCACAAGCGGTCTGCCTTTGTACTCAGCCAATTATTAGATAATGCACAAACCAATAATATTCAGTTAACAAAACCTAATTTTTTCGAAAAACGTTAACGGTCGTTATCAATGCTGTAGATCCACAATATGAATCTTGGAAGCAATAGAAACGGTCAAAAACATTTCTAGAACATTAAAGCATTTTTAGTGACGAAGTGTCCTTTTGTAACATACGGCTTGTGAATGTTTTATAGCGGCATACTAATTGATTTTCCACTTATAGTGTGTGACTACAAGTGAGCGCCCCCCCTCTGGACCTATGTAGTGAGGCTAATCTTTGCTTCACGTAAGTTGAATTTCTTCTCCAATATTGTATGGTGTAGGTGTGTAACGTATTTTACAATCTTTTACGGCCCCATACCCATAGTCATGTTCATTTTTATCCTTGCGACTTTGTGTTACAATTTGAAAAGCGGCATACTGGAATGAAAGCACGCTTGTAATATAATATATTTAAGAAATAGTGCCGATTTAACTTATTAGTCAGGCACTTATTTAGGCCACATGTAATAAATATGCATGGACCACTTGATAAATGGCGACTATTCATATAGCCTGTTTTTACCGAAAGAGCACCAAGAAGCAGCATTATTACAATCACTGTTGGGCACATTACAGCACTATACCAGTTCATGTATTGTATATGTACAGTTTATGTGTTGTATTGTCATGTATGATTTTGTTTATTCCTTTCAGAATCACATAGTTTTCAGAATTACTGAAGACTTGTCCACAAAATTGTGAGTTTTTAGGGTCTTTTTGTTCCCACCAACGGTTAGGGTGCGCCTTAGCGCGTGCACACCGCCGGGGTGGTTTGGTCCTGATGAATGCCTGGTGAATTATTTAAAAGGCAGAAACATGTTGACCATCATTATTTTATTTTCACTGTAGGATATAACTGGTATAATTAATTCGCAGTTATATACCTTCTTTTATCTATGCCGGATTTTCCATCAATAATGTTTTTGGGATAAAATCAAGGCATTTTTAAATCACATCCCCTATTTTGCACTCACTATTATTGCACTCCTCCACTACACACGAAATAACCTGCTCCGCTGTAAACAGGCGTTGTAGCACACCAGGGAGGCACTCGGTCTCTCTGGCGGGAACCCAATTATGAAGCATGTCACCAACTAGGTTGGTGAGTGAGGGTTCTTTTTACAATTTTTTGTGATTTTATGCTGCTGGCTCTCCTCTCCTTTTTTTAGTCGTTTACACTCTTTTGTTGTTTACTTTTAAATAGGACAATAGTCATATAGAGAAGCTCACTAATACATTAGACAAAGGCTTCCAAACATAAACTGCTGCATGGTGGTTCTACGATGGCTTTTTCTGCGATTTCCACACTTCTTTACTAACCTGAAGCCACATAGTGATGCTCAACATCTACATTAAGAGATGAGATTCAGCTGGGAGGAGGAATTCAAAGACACATAGTATACAGATAGAAGCAAATATACATGCTTTAATTTCTAAGTTGCCACTGGAAGATAGTGCTTCATTAACAGACCATAAGTCTGTTGCTAATGTCAATTCTTGATCCTATAATCGGTACACAAATGGATTATACTTTACCAGACATTGAAATCTTTCCAGGATCATATCCAGGTAAAAATAGTCACAGTAAAGGCAATCATTTATCTCTTTAATAGTACTCCAAGTATTAATTACTCCTCTGAGAGTGTTCTATCAATATACAAAGAGACTATGTCCAGTTATTGAAGCTTTTCAAGATTAAATACAATATCGGGTGCTATACTTTCTCTATTAGAAAAAATGTATTCCCACTTGGACCGTATCCTGGCAATGCTGTCCAACATACTATTAACACTGGCTCTGCAAAATATAATACTTCTCCCAGAATAGATTATTTTTTAGTTTCACATGGACTGAAACTGATTACCCATGAATATATCCCGAATGCCTTTTCGGATCATGCACTGGTTAAAATGGAACTTACAGAAATTGGCTTTAAAAGAATGCCTAGACAATGGTATATTAATAAAATTTATTTGGAGAACGTGGAATGGTGCGCAGGGGTCTCCAAGGAGATTAAAAACTTCTTTGAGATCAATACAGACACCGCTCGTATAGAGATTGTCTGGGAAGCCTTTAAGGCCACGCTTAGAGGCTACATCACAACTAAGATCCAGCAACAGAGAGAGAAAATTCTAAAAAGGCGAGACTTGGAAGCTAGACTGAAGCAAGCGAGCAGAAAACATTTACAAATTAGAAATGCAGGTGCAAAACAAGTGTTTAAACAAGCTAACTTAGATATGCAGGAATACTATTATACAAGGGCAATATTGTCAATACTGCTTATCTTTAGACGGTGTATGAAGAAAGTGAATACACGGGAAGACTTTGGCGTGGGAGGTGAAAGATAGACAGGTGAAAAATAGGATCTGTTCAGATATCGAATCGAAAGTGCAGATAACTAATCCTACTGAGATTGGAAAGGTGTTTTTAAAACATTATGAGAACAGATATCAATCAGATCAGCAGAGTGTGGGCAATCGTCTTAGCGTGTTTTTCCGATAAACTTCATATTCCATTCCTAACTAATGAACAAAGTCAATTGTTGCTAGCCGAGTTCTCCCTTGACGAAATAGAGAGAGTTGTAAATTCAGTAGCCAATGGTAAATCGGCAGGCGAAGATGGCCTATCAGCCGAATTATATAAGAAATTTGCCCCAATATTAAGTCCACAATTATTAAAGCTTGCCAATTACATCTCAGTGGGTGGAGAAATTCCACCATCTTTTCGCACTGCGGTGGTAGTTAGTTTCATAAAGAAAGATAAGAATCCAGAAAATATTAATTCTTATAGGCCTATAAGTCTATTAAATGTCGATTATAAAATCTTCACGAAACTTTTAGCAAGTAGGTTAAATAGGATCATAGGCTCAATTATTCATAGTGATCATTGTGGATTTGTGGTGGGTAGACTTCTTTTTACAAATACAGATTTTTTAAATAGAAGCTATGGACTATATGACCAAGAATCAAATTCCTGCTCAGGTGATGTTCTTGGATGCTGAGAAGGCTTTTGATCTGGTGTCCTGGTAAAGCCTCTTTTTAATTCTCAAAAGATTCGGGTTCCCCAAAAATTTGATACAAATAATATCTTGCTTGTACAAGGATGCTGAGGCGCAAATAATTATTAATTCCAGAAATGTAGGTTGTTGCAGAGTGAATAGAGGTACCCGTCAGGGATGCCCTCTCTCTCCAATACTTTTCGCCTTGTTTATAGAACCTTTGACAATAGCCATTAGGGAAAAAGCTATGTTATCAGCCCCACTGCAAGATATGACAAATATAAAATGATATGCCAATGACACTGTGCTTTTTCTTAAACCAGGGAAAGATATCGAGAGGGATATTTTGCAGTATTCAGGGAATTCCAAGCACTTGGTGGGTATAAAATAAATAGCGCCAAGACAGAAATATTACTCTGTAATTGCTCACAAGATACCATAATACATGAATTTCAGCTTTTAATCAACACAAGACCAAAGCGATATTTAGGTATATTTGTCTCTGAAAATGTGAATGATTTATATGCTCTAAACTATGCTCCTTTACTACAAAAGATCAAGCGATTATTCGCAAAATGGAACCAACTACCTATCTCAATAATCGGACGTGTAGGATTAATCCGCATGTCAATTTTACCACTTTGTATCTTTTTATTTTCAGCAATCCCCTATGCACTGCAAATGTCGTTTTTTAAAGAAATAGATGCGCTATTTTCATCTTTTATATGGGCCAATAAGATCCCGAGGTTAGCACTAGTCACTTTATGCAAACCAACCAAGAAAGGTGGTTTGGCCCTCCCCAATTTAAGAGAATATTATCATGCAAATTTTGCACATAATAAACACAGATTTCTTATTAATTCCGATTCATCATGTACAGAAATCTTTTATGTTAAAATTCATGAGGAATACTAAATCTTGGACCTAATGAGGCTAGTAAACCCCCCCCCCAAAAGTGCAATACAAGGTCCTACTGTGGCTATTAAAACAAAAAGCACAAATGTTTAACTTTTATGACATACCCCTGATAAATGGTTCCACACAGCTTGGAGACCTATACGCTGGGAAACAGCGGCTGCTTGATCCTAACATTCTCATGAAATGGGAAGAGAATGATTATACCACAGTGGCAGATTTTATTAATATTGATGCCTGGAAAAACTGGGCAGAGATTGAATGTGGTTTAAGCTATTTCAATGGTCCTTTATTCAAATTCAAATCTTTCTAAAAAATATATATCCCATTTCACTTTTTGGGAACTTAGACCTTACTTACGCCCTCTCGGAAATAACCACACGTCGATCAATTAGCGGTTGGCTACAAATTTTTAGAGAGCAAAAGGAGAAGAGGGTGTATGAAAAGGTTCGAGATTAATGGCAAACAAAAGAGGGCCTTCAGATTTCAAGAACTGCTTGGAATGGAATTAACAAATTTAATACACCACTATTGAGAGGGGAGAATTTTAGAAAAATGCAGTTCTATACCAATTAGTTATTATATAGGATCCCATCCTTCTTACATAGTATATACCCCCAGATACAAGATGAATGCTTCTGATGTTCAGTAGAAGGTGGGGGTAACTGAACTCACATAGTATGGGAATGTCCAAGGATTAAAACATTTTGGGATGAGATTGAGAAACACTGTAGACATAAACTAGGAGCTGGGGTAGCTATTGACAACTATCTTGCAACCTTCAGATATTCCCCGAATATAATAACTGGTACCTTACAGGCGGAAGGGCTATTTACATCAGCCTTAGATGCTAGATCTCTAATACTCCAGAATTGGCGTAGTGAGAATCCACCCACATTTCTGCATTGGCAGTCCAAACTGCGCAGAGTCCCAGAATTGGAAAAAAGATATGCCCTAAGGTCAGGCTCATATGCCAAGTTTATAGCTCTTAGGAAATTCATATGAAATTAAATACATTGGGAGATAAGGGATAAGCGCCAAATGGTTATCTTTGGAAATATATAGGTCATTTGGGGAAATGTGCAATATTCGTTGTCTTTGGTAATAATCTTTTGATATATATAAGATAGTTACCTCTCTTTTAATCCGTATCCTTTATGTCATCAAATGGTGGCCTCTGAAATCTATAGACCGTCCGGGGAAATGTGCAATATCTGATTTTGATTTCAAAAAGATCTTTGGTAATTGTCTCTTGATATATGTATGATATTTTTCTTTCTGTTAATTAGTATCCATTATGTTCTTTTGTGTAACACTTAAACCTGACATGAATATCAAATATATTAGATTATATGTATAATTATTATTTTGTAAATGCACTCTCCTAAATAAAAATAAAGAAAGAAAAAAACACTGTCTAATGGTAGATTAGTAAAATCAAATACTCTTGGAAAGGTAAAGAGTATTTACTCTGTTAACTGTAAAGAAGGATTTAAGAAAACCCAGAATATACAAACTGCGGATAAGGATTTACAGTATGCTTACCATTAGAGAAAGGATTAAAGACACCCGTATTGAAAGAACATAAGAAATCAATACACTCTAATAATTTCGATTATATCTTTTCCTTAAAAGCATTATTTGTGGCATCAGGTGTAGGGTTACGAGTGGACAAAACAATGAATTCACCCCTCTATCCCATTTAAAAACACAGAGAAAAAAACGTGTTAAATAGTTCAAAAATATGTATCATCTATTGGAAATGTAATAGTTACTAATATTATTGTTAAGAAAAGATTTTTTTTTTTTTTGCTATGTTAGAGTTTATTTACATTGTGTAGTATTCACTAAGTACTTGGTGTGCAGACAATGCTGGGGGTATCAGTTGCAGCTGTGATCTGTAAATGGTGGGCTTAATCCCTAGTATGATCTGAATTGTTTTGTTTTATTTTTTTATTTATAGTATTTTCATACAACATACAGAGTCAAACACTATGCATATCCCAAAACCAAAGTAAAACAAAGAAATTAAACAACAAAAGAAACCCCGTGATCGACCCGATCTGTGCTACCATAGCCCTCTGAAACATTCATATTTGCAATTATACATATTAAAATACAATTTATACATGACAAGATTTATCTATCTTCATTTTCAGATGTTGCTGCTTGTTCTTTAGTCCGTAAGTATTGCACTAGTGGTTCCCAAATGTCTCTTGGTCTAGATGATGTTGGTAGCTCCTCAGCATATAGTTCAAGATTCTCTCTGCAGTATACATACAAGGTCCTTAATCCAGTGATCTGGGAGCGGAGCCGCTGAGCCCTCCCATGTCATCGCAACCCTCCGTTTTGCCAATAACAGAGCTACTCTTATAAATTTACCAAGGGCACCCTTCAGCTGCGGCGCATAGCACAATAGGCATATCTGTGGGGTGCATTGTATAATGATAGTGGTCATAACCTGAAGTTTATTCAGCACCTCAACCCAGAAATCAGCCACCTTGCCACACTCCCAAGCCAGATGCCAGAAATCTGCTCCAGAAACCCCACATCTCTTACATGCATCACTTTCACGAAGACCATATTTAAACAGTTTAACTGGCGTATGGTACATTTGATGTAGGTATTTGAAATTAATTATATGTAAATTACCATTCGGTGTAAATGCACTAGTGAGTTGACAGCAATATTCCCAGTCCTTTTGCGTTAGCTGAGGGTGAAGTCTAGCATTCCATCTAGCAAGGTTCTTGTCTTCCGTGATTATCTTCTCATCCCTGGCTGCCCCTTACAATTTAGTAATAAGTTTATGTCGCGTGGGACTAACCAATAGCAATTGGAGAGTTTGCAGTGTCTGTGGTACAACCGATAGGGTATGATAATGTGTTTGTATTGCCTTCTTGAGCCTATGAAATATAAATAGGAAGAGCGGTGACCTGTTGTGTACATACCTCATTTCTACTTCCGTAATGAAACTGCCATTAGGGAACAAATCCTGCATATTGTCTATTCCTGCCAGTGACAATGTGCGCATAGCACCTACTTCTTGTGTTACTGACAATGCTGCATGATGTGCTAGCGGGAGCGACAGGGCATACAATGGGAGTTTCGCAGCTAATCGACCTATACCCTGCCAGGCCGCAATTGTGGTGTCTATGGTATTTATTTCTTGTTTGGGTGTGCCTCTGTGGGTGTGTGATAATATACTTTTTAACGGGATCGGGTGGGCGTCCCCATCTTCGACCGCAACATGTGGTATGAATTTGTGATGATTGTACCAATAGTATGCATATTGCGCTCATGCACAGAGATAATATAAATGCATGTCAGGCACGCTGAAGCCACCCTTACCGTAGTCTGACATCAGGGTGTCCCAGCTCACGCGGGGCTGCTTCCCTCCCCAGACTAACCTCACCAATAATGAGCGCATGGTTTTAAAAAAATGTTGGGTCAACTTTATTGGTATATTACTGAACAAGTATAAAAAATGAGGCAGTATGATCATCTTAATGAGGGCAATGCGGTCTGCCAGTGACAACAGCATCCCTGTCCAGCGGGCGACCTGCTGCTCCAGTATGGCGCATGCGGCGCCGTAGTTTTCCCGGATGACTATGTCTGGATCGCAGTGAACGCACACTCCTAAGTATTTAACAGGGTCGGATGACCACACAATAGGAAAGTCCAGATCATGGGCGGTCGTGTTCTCAGTCAGCGGGACTATCAATGACTTACTCCAATTTATGCTGATTCCTGCGAAAAACCCAAATCTTATATATTCACGCAGTATGGGTGCCAAATATATCTGCGGCTCATGAACAAAGAGCAACATATCGTCAGCATATAGTGATATGCCCACAGGCCTGTGTGCAAAGCTCAGAGCTCCCCTCTATGTCGCTGCCTAATAATGCGAGGCCAACGGTTCCAGCATTAGAGAAAAGAGGAACGGTGAAAGGGGATACCCCTGTCTGGTACCCCTTCCGATCCGGATTGGGTCTGACATGGTCCCGCCCACTCGGATATGCGCCGTGGGGTTTGTGTACAGTAATCGTACCCAGCTGATGTAGCCCACGGGGATTCCTATGCGCTGTAGTATTTGGAACATGTATCCCCATTCTATAGAATCGAACGCTTTAGCAGCATCCAGCATAACTTCCGTTGCTTGGAGAGCAGGATCAAGTATGTGAAACATCGCAAAAATTGTGTGCAGATTATGCGAGGTGGATCTATCTGGTATGAACCCAGATTGGTCCGGCAAGACAAGGTTCGGCATCAGTGGTTGGAGTCTAGTGGCCAAGATTTTTGCCAACATTTTTGCATCTATGTTAATGAGTGACAGGGGGGATATGACTCACAGCACGAGGGATCCTTGTCTTTTTTCAATAAGATTATAATCAACGCTTCCCTGAGGGTTAGCGGTAAGGTACCCGCTTCGTGGGTAAGGTAAGGTAAGGTACCCGCATACATTTCCAGCATGTACGGTATTAACTCGTCCGCAAATTCCTTATAAAATTCGCATGTGAGGCCGTCCGGCCCCGGTGCTTTCTTGTTTGGCAGTGAGCAGATTGCCTCACGAATATCTGCAGCTTCAATCGGTTGACATAAATACTCCCATTGCCCGGAAGACAGCCAAGCCATGGTTATGTCTGCCAGATAATCATCCAGTTCCGTTGGCTCAGTCTCCCCTTTAGATGTGTACATCTCAGTATACATCTCAGTATAGCAATTACGGAACTGCTCCGTGATTGCCTGCATGGAGTAGTGGTCCTGTCCCGCATTATCTGTGATTTTTGTTATTTCGTTATTTTCAGTCCTGGATCTGATCTTAGCAGCTAAATTATGTCCCGGCCTTCCCCCTTCACCATATGCACGAGCTACGTGTCTTTTAGAGAGATATCGCCCCTCCTCGATCGCCAGCTCATTATATTCTAGAATGAGTTCCTTTATTTGCGCTAGTGTCCTCTCGTATGGGGAGGCCTCATACTCTCGCTCCAGCTTTGATAGGTCAGATTCCATTCGGGATAATCGACCGCGAATATCTTTGAGGATACCTGATGTTGTACTTATACATGTACCTCTAACAGTGGCCTTGAAGGCCTCCCAAAGGGTAGCGGCACTCCCCACCGTCCCCTTATTTAAGTCAAAATATTGTATTATAGCCTCTCTGATTGTGTTGGTGTACAGCGGGTCAAGTAGTGCCTCTGACCTAAAGCGCCAAGTAAACTGCCGCGGGACACTCAGCGGGATGTGTAGGGTAAGCCTTACCGGGTTGTGATCGGAAAGCGTTCTGGGCATCGCATCTTTCGAGTGGGTAGATGTATTTACTTCCTCGCTTACCAGCCAATAGTCCAACCTTGACCAGCTGCCATATGCTGTGGAGGTGTGAGTGCCTTCCAGCCTGTCCATGTTTCGGAGTCTCCACACGTCTATAAGTCCTATCTCAGCCATCCCATTATTTATGACCAGAGCCGCCTTTGGTGATTGTCCTCCCTGTTTGCTCGATTTTTCTCTACTTGGGTCTAGATGTGTGTTCAGGTCTCCTCCCCATATAATCTTTGCTTCAGGCCACTCTCTCAAAATTTGGAATATAGCCTCAAAAATTGCAGGCGTATCAGTATTAGGGCCATAAACATTCAGAATAGTGAAGAGCGAGCAAGAGAGTTTCCCATGCAAAATAGTATACCACCCTTCACTATCCGTGCAGGATTTTATGACAGTAAGCGAGAGACCCTTCTTCACTAGCGTAAGTACCCCTCTTGCATACGATGAGTATGAAGATGCCAGTCGATACCCAGCCCAACGTGATCCCACTCTAACCTCAGTCTGCTTGGTCAAATGTGTCTCCTGAAGCAGAGCAATCTTGACATCATGCCTGTCTAAGTAGGCTAGTACTTGCCTGATCGTTTTTGGGGAGTTTAACCCACGGACATTCCACATCATACATGTGACACTATCTTTATCATATTTGGTCATGTAAATGTTCTTGCAATATACCAGGAGCATCTGTACGATAGGGCAATACAGGTAATCTCATATATATTTTTGTCATCTGGTCGATCATATAAAACAGTCTTACAATTCCTCGCCACCCGCTCCCCCCCTCCCTCCCTCCCACTTCAGCACCCCCAACTTTGCTAAAGCCATCCCAAAAACAGCAAACATCCCCAAGGCAAAACATAAACACAGTCAAATGCGGGGTACAGCCCCGGGGGGAACGCCGGAGCACATTTAGCCTCCCAGGTGAGAAGGGAGGTGGCTGAATATATATAAATTTCTCTCCCTAGATTTAGGAATCGTTAGTTAGGGAGGGATAAGCATAACAATTTCTCTAGCCATACCAACATATATTGCATGCAGTGCGGTAATGTCTCAGATGACCCGGCGGGGGAAGCCTGAGGAAATAGAAATCTGCATAGCCCTCCCTTCCCCCACTCCCCAAGAGCAGCTATATCCCATATCTCTGGTGTCATCCCAGTGGTGAGCTATGACATTTAGTAAATACATCACCGTATATATTATGTCAGTGTTCAGCTCTCTTCATCTGGTGCATCGGATGTATCTCGGGTCCATAGCTGATTTAGAGTTTGTGAATATTTTTGATCTGCCTTCCGCTCCAATGCGTAAACGAGCTGGGTACAGCATGGCGTATGGGACGTTCATCGCAATCAGTAGTTTCTTTACCGCTTGATATTCCCTTCTTGCTGCCTGGACTGCCATTGTGAAGTCTGGATAGAACGCCAAATCATTTCCTTGATAGGTTACGTTGTCTTTTTCACGCGCCCTGCGCAGAATTGAATCGCGGTCTCTATAGTTCAGGAGGTGGGCGATGACCAGTCTCGGCGGGGCTCCCAGGGGAGGACGAGTGGCCAGCGAGCGGTGGGCTCTCTCAACTATCAGTACCTGGGATAGGTGTTCTGATCCGAATATCTCGCGTAGCATTGCCTCCACAAACGTTTCTAGTCTTCCGGTATTGGTCGACTCCGGCAGGCCAGTAATTCTTATGTTATTTCGCCGGGACATCTGCTTCCAAGTCTTAGTTTTTCGCTTGTATGACGGCAAGCACTTTCTCCATGTCGAGAGTCTTGGAGGTCACCTTCTGCAAATTGTCCTCCATGTCTGATATGCGCTTCTCCGCCTCTCCCAGCCTGGTAGCATATTTATCTAGTTTCGCAGACATATGGTCCATTCCTATATTCAGAGTGCCTATTTTGCCATCTATGGATTGCAAACTGTATTGCACGGCAATGAGTGTCGCCTCCAAGGTTGGCGGGTTCTCAGAGGGGGCATCAAGCTCTGAGTCCGATGTGGCACGTTGGCGCGATTTTCCTGGTGTGCGAGGCTCAAAAGTGAGACGAGGTTGAGTTTTGTCAGATTTGCCCATAGCTATTTTAGTATATACTCCAATCGTGCTCAGCGAATTGAATCAGGCTACTTAGCTGTTGGTCTGCGTACTTGTTATCTCATACAGCCATTATCATCAGTCTGCGCACCTCCAGGGAGGGGGAGCAGCGCTCAGTCTCTAAATGTGCACCTACAGGGTACAGTGTCTCCAACTAAAGTAATCTGCGCTTAGTAAGTATCATTGAAAGAGCAAGCGTGCCACTCTCAGCTCGTGCAATCCTAGAAGCGCTATCTGATACTCCCAGATGCGAGTGCAGGGTATCGTCACCATATAGCAGGCCTGCTTCAGCCGCGTGACTGTCTGTGTGTTATATTTAGGCCCCAAGTACACCTGCTGAGGTATGGGCACCCAATTAGCCGGCAGGGCAAGATTGACTCATTCAGGGTGTCTATTCATATAGTGCAATGTTCCCAGGTCGGCCCAGCTATTACACCGTCCACACAGAGTCGAGTAGGTAATGCCCTGCGCACGGGCCTCCTCTGCCGGGGCCTCCTGTAGAGTGCGACTCCCGGTCCGCGCTCCTTCCACAACTACGTTGGCACCTCAGCAAACGCTCGTCGTTGTTACCTGTCGGCTCTTTAATATTTACGCTCTAAATATCGGGACTCGCTGGGCAGGTGCCCGACAATCTCGCGCACACCAGCGGGGAGGGAAAGGTTGAGTCTCCGCCCTTCACCGTGTCCAGGGTCGCGCCACTCACTGCAGGTCCCCCCGCCAACTCCAACTGTCTGCCAGAGAGATCCGATGATAGCTGGAGATCCCACGCCGTGGTCCGCGGGCTCAGTGTCACCCAGTCGGCAGCACAATGTTCCGGCGCTGTATGCCTCTCCGGCCGCTCACGCAGTCGCCATTTTGCGCAGATAGGCCTCTAGCGCATTAAGCTGTCTACTGAGACCGCCAGTCCAGTTTGCCGACCACAAACCGTCTTCAAACCAGCCGCTCTGATTCCGCTGTATTTCCCTCTGTTTCTATGCGTCGGAGTGCACCTGGAGAGCAGGATTATTGCCGGATTGTTGATTCAGCCGGCGGAGCTGCACTACGGCGCAGCCATCTTGCAGCGCTCACTTGCGCCCCCATTATTAAGAAAAGATCTAAGAAGTTGTCCAAGATGAATCTTACGACCCGTAATCCAAAGATTTTACAACTGGAAAAGTTGCATAAAAATGGAGTAAGAAGAATAGCAAAAAACGTGGATGTTCGAAAAAGCAACCTAGATGTATACAATCTCAATCTAAAATTGCTTTTGTAGAGAAGTAAAATTATATTTTTCTTATGAAACCTCTCAATGATGTAATCATAATACGTTAGTGCTGGTATTTGAATCTGATCTAAATTCCTTGGCTGTAGAATACCACACAAAGAATACACTTGAAATAAAACTCATCAGATAAACCTGAAATTAATAAACGTCCGATTATGGATGAATCCTTCTGATCAACAATCTCTTGACTCCACGGATGCTTTGATACTTTATTTCTGCTATATCGTTTAAACCTGTAATGTGTCTTTGAATCATTTGTGCATTGATGCTTGATTTTGTACATATCCCCAACTCCAAACAGTGGATATTAAATTAGTTGGGATTCTGAAAGACTTAGATCATTCATCATCCCAAGTTGAATTGAATTGTAATGCAGTAGCCTCTTTAATTTTTAATGCAAATTACTTTTTTCATTGTAAAGGAATAGATGTCTGTCCAACAAAACATTCATCACAAGTTAACGGACAAACTGTGGCTATGGATTATTCCACTTTAAACAAAAATGCTATATCAGCTATGTACAATATGTGCACCACTTGGGCACCAACAACTTTTGACCCTTTAAAGACACTTACTATTACATTAGTCTCTCACAAACCTACACTTTCTATCCCTAGGGTATATAACATGTATTATCTTTGTTCTATGTATACTATGATTTGGATATACTGTTACCCTCGGAGGAAGATTAAGCCAATAATGATTGACTTGACTTGTGACAAGTATTAAAGCATAGTTTATGACCTGGAAGGTGAGCCTTCCATTATACAACCTCTCCTTCCCAGAAGGCACACACCTTGCACTACAGTGTAAGGGTATGTGCATTGGCACAAGGCAGCCAAAAGTGTGCCAGTGCAGGGGTGGGGGAAACAGCACCATATCTTAGTTGATCTAGCGTTGCTCTCTCTTTGACCCCACACAGCCCAGCACTATGGTTGCTGTGCTGGGTTGCACCAAAAGTTAGTAAATCAGACCATTTTTGCCTACAACATGAAGATCTGTTAAAGATTTACCACAAAGACCTTTCTTTTCAAGTGTTTTTTCATGACCGTGAGGTTTGGGGAATGTGCCTGCAGAACAAAACGATGATGCTGAGGATAAATGGAATGGAGCTAAGATGCTTGGAGAAGGTTTGACAGAGTACAACCCTTCTTATGGCCGGGTTTTGTTTTGCATTTAAACGAGCCAAATTGCTGATGTATATTGCATGGGGCCTCGTTCATAGCAAATTACCTCAACTGCGGAAATAAAAATAATTTAAAAATACATTACATGACAGAACTTTACTAGAATATGAACCATTAATGAACTCTATGTACCTTAAAACTTCAAATTATAGTTCTGTTCATCTTTAAGACACTTTAAAAACAAACAATTCACACATAATCCTACAACGTCGACATAATAATTACAAACAATTCAAGTGGCCTATATCAACAAGCATTACTCTATATTCTTTACTCCTACTTGAACTGGGTTTCAGAACAATACAAGAACTCCAAACATTGACAATGAGCAAAACGGTGTATGAGAAGGAGTTTGCATAACAATATGGTGGAATGTTGTGGCAGGGACAACAGCTTTAAAATATTTACAGCATTATCAGTTTTGTGATCACAGCCGTGGCTAGACTCTCTTTATTCTGTTTTAGTCCTGGAACTCAAAGAGCAGTGCACCCTGTTCCACATCTTTAGCTTGTCTTGTTTTTATTTCACAATATTTTCTGCGGTTACTATTAGAATGTGTGAGATTACAATGATGTCTGAGAGGCTTAGTGGTTACAGAAGTTACCAACACATAGTAGTGTAGACGTGCTGCAATCACGACTAAATTAGTATAGTTCTGATTGCTGCAAGTATGACATAATGTATTCTGTAATGGATACATTGAGCTAATGGTTTTATTTATCTTTTGGAGGAGAATCACAGATATTACATTTTGGCCTTTATTTTATATTTCCCTTGTCACTTTTGCTACTGTGGATGATGTTACTAAAATAGTAGCAGGTCACACCACCCGGGCGATGGACAACCTTTGCACTAAGGAGTGTCAGTGGGACGTGATCACTGGCAGTTCACACTCCACCTCTCCACACCCTTCTGTTCTAGGTGGGCAGAAACGGCTTTCACCTGGCAGTACGGTTTTGCCTGTTACAAAATGATTGCTTTGGACCTAAGAACTTTTCTACTACTTTTTCTGGTGAGGACATTCAGAAGAAAATTGGCACACTTTTGTTAGTTTAAAAATCAAGGTGCCACTATGATACTGGTGTCTCGGGAGTAAGGATATTCATCCATTATAGATAAACATCTCACATGGGCTAGAAAATGTTTTTTTTATAAATTTGAGTGCACCGTATGCTGCAAAATACACTTACTTCTGGGACAGATAGCTAGTATGGTGGATTTCTCACAGGAATAAAGTATAGGATTAGGGGAGGGAACGTGAATGCTGAAGGGAGGGGAAGGTGAGTGGGCAGTTACCACTCATAAAGTCAAAACTTTGCAGGTACTCACAAGAAACATGTGTGGACATTCTCATCCTGGAAACACAGGTAAATGTACTGTCTTCAAAATTGTTGAAGCAAGTGACGGTCCGCAGTGTCTAAGGCTATTCAGTACCCCATATTTTATGAGGGTATGAGGAAAGTTATTCCGCCTTGAAAAATATTTCCTAAGTGAAGAGAATAAAAGGCAGAAAAATACTTATGCTAATATAGCTGACCACCATGCAGCAGCAGTGGGGCCTCCCAATGTATGAAAGGCGGTGACCATATGGCCGACAGACTGCAGACTTGATGACCTACAGGTTGAAGAGCTACCAGTCATCAGTCAGTGGTTCTCCGTCTCTAAAATGAGGCGGGGAAATCACAAGCTAGGTGGGATGGAAGAGCCACCAATTTAGTCTTCCCACTCCTTTAGTCTTTAGACAGCAGAGTTTTCTATGGAGTAGAGGGTACCATACACAGGACTGGCTCTTACAAGAGTGGAACTATCCCTAACTTTCCAAAGATCATAAACGCTACCGCTTTTAGACAGCAGCAATACCCATTGTGTTGCACAGCATGCACAGTCACCTTGTAGAGAACCTTGCCCCCTTCCTCCTGCACTGTACTTCACTATCCTGTTTACAGTCCTTCACACAGCCTTTCCCTCCTGCAGCCTCTTGAATCTTCTTCTTTCTTGTAGTATCCCACCTCCAACAATCCTATTCCTACTGAAGCACTGTTCTGCCCTACAGCATCCCTATCCTAGCCTGGCTACAGCCATAACCTCTTGCAGCAAATTCTTTAGACAGTATTTTATTCTTCCTTCATCATCCCCATCCCTCCTGTAGGCTCCTCATTCTCTTTGTTACTCTTGCTTTCCTTTCGCAGAACCGTTTATGTTTTGGTACCTAGTCCTTTTTCTAAATTAGAACTGTTCCTCTTGCATCAGCCTCACCAGCATTTTCCTACCTTCCGCTGCAGTCCTCTCATTCCACATCCCCTTTCTTCCTGCATTGGCCCCCATTTTGAAGCACCCTTCCTACCTACTGAAGATGTCACCAGCAAGCAGGACTCCAGTTTCATTCATATCTCATCTGCATGTTTTTTCTATCCAGGTGAGGTATGCAGTGACACTCAGCCAGCAGCAGAAGCAGTCCAGGTCAGCAAACTCCAGCTGCCAAAGGCTGGGCTCCAAACTCAGAATATGAAGAGTCATTGGTGCACTCAGTCTGATGGCCTGATTTAATTATTGACAGTAAGGATACTCTGTCGCAACGGCGACAGAGCCTCCTTACCACCGAGAATGTGGCCACCTGCTGAATTTAGATGCGGATGGACCTTTGGTTTAATCACGGCAGAGTCTAGGCAGACCTGTAATTCCATCCACCTGATTTAGATGGCAGAACTAGAGGTCAGCTTTACTGCCAGTCACTACCAGGAAAACCCTGGCGGTAAGGGGTAGTGAAAACTGCTAAATGCTCCCCTTGCCATGGAAGAGTATTCCCATGGTGAGGGGATCATTTTCTTTTGTATTTTTAATTAGAAAATACTGGTTCAGGATTTTCCTTTTGAAAATACAGATGAAAACAGTTCGGTGTATGGCTACTCCATGTTGACAGAGCCGTGTTTACAAGGCATTGACAGGAACGGCTGTGATGGCGGTTCGCGCCAATGCTTTAAGAAATGACTGCATGCTTGGCAGTTATTTCTCAATTTTGTGGGCAGCTACTCCGTCAGTGCGATGGAGTAATTTACTCCGTCTCCGTGATGGAGAAACGGGCCGCCCACCAACATCAAAATCAGGTCCTAAATCTGGAATGCTAGGCACATGACATACTGCAGGCTACAGGACACTCAGAGGTTGTCAGCAGCAGGATGAATTTGAATGTGTCACTCGAGTGCTTATTTTCACCATGCAGCAGGAGGCATTTTGATTCTGTGCAAATAGCATCCAATGCAGCATAGGTGGCAGGTGATCCTCTCACCTAAAATGGATTCCAAAACTATCTCATTGATGTTGCAGCCATCTTATGTGAGGGTATTCTCTTAAAAGACACAGCACCCATCCTCGTACTGCCTAATGCAAATCATAATGGGCAGGTCTATCTTTCAGCTTAACCAAAGGATTGTATGCTGCACAAAGGAAGGGGTTAGCAATTCGGGGACAGCTTCAAATGGGGGAGAGGGTTGAGGTTAATGAGGGAATGGCAGAATGATATGAGGAAGATGTGGAATGGATTAGCCAAATGACAGTGTAAAAAATACCAGTGCAAAGTTGAAAAATGCAGAAAGCGATGGAAAGGGAAACCGGTTTGGTAGAGAAATAGGACGAGTCACAAATCAAAGGAGGGCACAGGGGCCTTTCAGAACCTACAAAAACAAAACTGAGGTATTGGCTCTGACAATAGCTCTAGCTAAAGAAACAGAGACTCCAAGAGAAGTTCTACACAAACTCCTCTAAATAAAGATGGTGCACCAGAAAATGTGTCATATCTTGTGAAGTAATGTGATTCAGAATGAACCCTCCTTCATCCTTCAGTTAGATGTCTCCATGGGCCAACACACTAAGCAAATAAGTGATCAGGAAAGAAGCAAGTATATTTTAATGGATGTTGAAACCAGACTTTTGGAGTGCTCAGCATGCTTGATCCTCAAATATCTAACTCCATGACCAACAGGATATGGTGGTCATGAAAAGCAATAAAAGGAGGAAGTAGTGGGAGAGTGGAGTGGAGTGGAGGAGAGAGGAATTTTCGACTTTAAAGTTCTGCTGCAAGGAAATTCCAATATCCAGGGAAGTGAGGGCAATTACCCTAGATGAGGTGATATAGAGTAAAAATTGGTGGTCTCTTGCCACTCTCCCAGAACTCTCATTAAGTTAAGAAAACCATCACCCCAAAATATCAGTATTAAATCATTATTACTAGACTAGTGTGTAGATCTAGATGCAACTCGGAAGTAAAAAACGAGGGAAAACAAAAAAGACATGAGGAAACTGTAAGCAACTAAACCCATCCATAAGAAAGCATGGGGAAATATGGAAGGCAACAGGAAAATGTCATCTCAGCAGGGGCTGAAAGGTGGTAAATGCATAAGCAACAAGTCTAGCACCATGGAGACAGGGGATTGAACAATCAAACCTTTCAAACCCCCCATAATGTGAGTGAGAATTACCTTTAAGTTAAAAAAGACATGTGTAAGGAGGCAAAAAGACACAATCTGTATGTGAAGAAGGCATGCAGTAAATCAACTATCCACATGCATCTGATATGTAAGTTCCAAAAAAGAATTGCCAACATAGTCTATACCCTTTGCCTATTTTTCCCACCAATTCCCAAGAAATATCATGAGAAGATTCTAAAAAACACTAGAAGTTCTCAAAATATGAACACAAATATTGGGAAATGATCTTCAGAACTCTTCCAGCTATTTATGGAATAAAAGTGAGATCTCTGGCCTCGAGGCGGTTCTTGACTGGAAATAGTCAAATTCTCATAACAAGCATAAGGAAACACAACTTTAATTACAGACATAAACCCTAGCATCAGGCATAGATTCCGGTAGCAGTGGCAATACCTGGTATAAACACGAACAAGCACAAAACAACATAAGAAGAGCCTACAATGGTGAAAAACATTGCCAAAGATAAAATCAAAGGACATCTAGACAGTAAAGAGACCCGAAAGAATGGGACAATAGCATGAAAACTGGAATCTGTAATTTACTCTAAACAATCTTTGATTTGGGGGAAAAGCGGACAACTTGAGAGGAAATAGAAAGGGAAAATATAGCAAAATACATCCAATCATTATTGGCAGGCATGCACCATATGAGAAAAGTGGATTATTAGCTCGGGTGATTGTGAGACCTCACCAAGTAATAATGTCACTAATCTGGATCAGGTAGTTTTCTTTAAATCAAACCTTAGCTCTCTCCTGGCTAGCTGTGGCACAGAGCAGATCAGCTTAGCTCAAATAAAAACAAGTGAAAAGCATTTATCAGTACCAAAACAGTCAATAAGTAAGAAACACAACACAATAAATACCCCACTCCAATTTATAAAAATAGTATATATTTTTGTCTTTAAATAGACACCAAAAAGACAAAAATGAAATGAAAAGGCCAGAGTTATGATTTCTGCAAAGTTTTCATAAATCATTGCTTTTCACTCCAAAAGTTTTTTTTTAAATTTAAAGTTGGTAAATCACTGCTTTTTACTCTTAGTGATAGTCTATGAGCCTCAAACGCAAAGGGTCTGGGACAAAGTCAAAGTTTACAGGAGGCTGGCCAACTAGCCCTTGGAGTCCACTCACTGGTCCTTGGCACAAGTGAGAGCAGGTCAAGCCCTTAGGGTCTCTCGCCATGGGTACAAGAGCAGGAATAACTGTTCTCTTTCAGACGTCCTGTCTTGGTTCAGTAGGTGCAGCAGGTGCGGTCTTCCTTGGTGCAGCAGTGTTCTGAGACTCATAGGGGTGCCACTTTTATGGTACTGTTGTGTCTGTGGGTGGGGGTCACTCACTAGCCAATGGGGCTACAGTCCCAAAGGGCAACCCTACCCAATCTTACATCATTTTCTGTGGAGTTGGCACTAAACAATCCCACAATGCTTCTCTATCCCCAAATCCAAGATGTTTTCAGATTCTTTATGGGCAGGAAGGGACACCTTCCTGCACAGAAACAATCATACCCCTGACGCAGGCATCCTTGCACCATGGTGCAAGGGTGCCTGCGTCGGCGCATGGTAGCCAATTGTGCTCCAGCGCAGGGGAAAGCACAGGGATGCAACATATTATTGTAAATATGTCTCATTCCCTATGCTTTGAAAGTGCCGCAGCGTGGCGCAGCCAAAGGGCTTGCAGTGCCGCACTGCGGCACTTTTTTGTAAATGAAGCCCTATATTTGGTGGTTCCAAATGAAAGTTAGCACTTAGTGTGTGGGCTAGTGAAGCCCAATGTTAGCCAATGGGATTACCGGCCTTACTACAGTGAAAACGACAATTGCGAGTTTTCACTGTCAGGACATGTAAAGTATAAATTCAACATGTTCTTCTTTTTAATGTGCTTCACCCTGCCTTATGGACTAATAAGGCATGCTTTAAGTATGACTTATAAATATTAAAAAGGAAGGTTTGGAGTTGGCAAAAGGGTTATTTTTCCATGCCAAATTGGCATGCCCTACTAGGCTGCAATGGCAAACCAAGAGCCATGTTTTCACATTTAGACTGCAGCGGTGGCGCAACAAGTACTGCAGTCCACTAGTGACATTTAACATACTAGCCCTGGGTACACTCTGTACTATGTACTAGGGGACTATAGGTAAGCAAAATATGCCAATGAGGTATTAGACAATTGCGCATATTCTTTGAGGGGCCATATCACATGAACTGGGGCCTGGTCAGTAGGGCACGGTGCCCTGCAGAGGCAAAAAAACGGCTGCATCAGTCCCAAAATTTCGGGGGTGGTCATGCAAAAAAGACCCCTTTCCTTACACCCCACAGGTGGTATTAGGAAACTCTAAATGGATTGGGCATAATAAATATTGACTGTGGGAAGTGAAGGGGTATACTATCTACAGAGACCAGTGGAAAGGTTTAACAAGTTAGCAAAGAAACCAAACATGGACAAAGTACAAAGGAACCATAAAATAATAACCCAGCAACAAACCCACAGAACATCACACTGCCATGTGTTATTAATTTACAGAAGTGAAGAGAAACTTCGAACGAAACATCAGTCAATATATCACAATTTAATCCAATAAACACAAGAGAACTATGTCATTATCTCCCATGTTCCCTCTCCAAAATGAATAAATCACACTTGGCAGAAAAGCAGGATCTATAGCTATTTGATTTAATTCATATTTTTTATCCATTACATTGACACATTGAAATAATTGCAGGAAACACCTTGCTCTTTTACAATCAATACATAGTACAACATGGTACCTCAAACCGTTTCAGTACATAAAGATTGCTTTATCCCCTGCGGGGTGCCACAGGGTTTGTCTCTTAGTCCCACACTTTTTAATATATATGTGTCCCCATTGGCGGCCCTGATCGGATCCTTTGGGTTTCAGGTGACGTCTTATGCAGACGACACTCAAATTGTGTTGTCCCTTCAGCCGGATAAAGAAGTTGAGACCAGCTCGAGATGTCACGATTGCATGAAATCCGTTGCAGGCTGGATGGCATCCAATTGCCTAAAGCTTAATGCCGGTAAAACGGAGGTCTTGATATTTGGGAACAATGTCAACCTCTGGACACCTGACTGGTGGCCAGAGGAAATGGGAATACCTCCAGCCCCCACTACGAAAGCAAAGAACCTGGGTGTGGTGATGGATAATAAACTAACCTTTTGTGATCATGTTAGTGGGGTGGTCTCTACCAGCTTCTTTCTCCTCAGAATGCTGAGAAAAATAAAAAAATTCTTCCTAAAGATAGCTTTAGGACAGCAGTCACAGCGCTCGTTTTGTCACGACTGGATTATTGTAACGGTCTGTATTTGAGTTTACAAAAGAAACATCTTAACAAACTCCAGATTGTGCAAAATGCGGCAGCAAGACTGCTAACGGGCACTCCCAGGTTCGTCTCAGTGGGAAAGGGTCTTCGAGATCTCCACTGGCTTCCAGTGAAACAACGGGCACGGTTTAAAGCATTGTGCATGGTCTTTAAGGCCCTGGTGGGCAGTGGCCCAGTTTACCTGAGAAATCGATTACTTTGGTATGTTCCTGGAAGAATGCTACGTTCCTCGGAAGCAAAGCTAGTGACCATCCCCCGAGTTAAGAAAGCCAGCTGGGGTGGCAGGAGTTTCTTTATTGTGCCGCCAAGCCTTGGAATGATCTTCCTGTGCATCTGAGAAAGGCCACGGACACCTTTCGTTTAGGAAGGGGTTGAAAACCTGGCTCTTCTCTGAATAATCTTTCTCTTAGGACACCCACTAGGTAGCGCTTAGCGCCAGGACGCCTTCGGGCAACAGCTGCGCTCTACAAGCTTCATTAACATAACATAGAAGAACGTGTGTTAAAGAAATACTGTTAGCTACACATGTGACATGATATTGTATAGGGATAGTTTTATTTAGGATTAAAAAATGTTTATAAAATCAGCAATTGTGTCATATATATATTTATTAATAAACTACAATGGTAGCATTGAAAGTCAACAGTAATTTGACAAAAGTAAATATTGAAGCTAATTGCATACTTTAGTGAAACATTATATGCTCTGCTCCTTTCTCCAACATCTTTAATTAAAAATGTACAAAATGCCGTTCAAAGTAGCAGAGGCAACATTATGCGTAAAAACAGGAGACTCGCTTGGTATACATCTTGCAATTCAATTCCCACAGCCAGTAAAATAGGTCTAGTATATTGCACAATTATTTTTATGAAAAGTATGAAACAATAATAAGCGCATAGTCCTTTGGCAAGATTTGACAACACTTTAACAAAAAAAGTGTTCTTCCAGGTTACAACGTGGATATCAAGAATGATTCTCAATCTGAGGTAGGTTAAAAGATAGCTGTGTGGAGCATAAAGTAACTTTTTGAGCCCAGAAAATACTTTGGGGCAGATTTTCTGGGCTCAAAAAGTTACTTGCGTCACCCGTACGTCACTTTCCCCATTTTAAAAATGATGCAAAAGTGGCGCAAGGGGCTTGTAAATAAGCCCCTTTGAGCGTAAGTAAACTTTCACAGAGGGCTTTGTGAGTTCAGTCTGCTGTCGTTCAGCATACCTTAAATTCATTAAAGTTGGACACACTCGGCATTTATATTTGTTCAGAATTGAACTAGGAGTGTTAAGAATGTCAAGACGACCAAGGTTAGAAAAGGTTGATTGAATCTTCTTAGCACTCGTCTTCACAATAACATCCTGCATTATAGTTTGAAAAAGAGCTATCTATAAAAATTCTGAACCAGATTTATCAGATTAGATACATATGGGAGGGGTGGCTCCTGATGGATCATGTACCCACCGGTTGAGGAAAGCCCACAAGCCTGCTAATAAAATCTTTATCGTTCACCTTCACGGAGACAGGTGCGGAACCCAACAAGGAGTATCCAACTTGCTGCTTTCAACCACCTCTGTCCACCTTCTCCTTTCCTTTTTCCTCCTTCCTGTTCAATGCATACACTCCCCTTTCTTCTTGTACATTCATCACCTTTCTCCCACCTTGCATTATCCTTGCATAAGCCTACTTGCAGACCACAGGACCAATTCACAACTGGGCAAAACGAAACACCTACACTTTTAAGTTCTGAGAAATTATTGACGTTTGAGCCTATTCTCTCCAAGAAGAATCTCAAAAGACTCAGAAAGTTAAATAAACAAAATAAAATAACCAATTATCTATGTGAGGTGGCTTTAAGAAGAAATTAAGCAACACTCACCACAACCAAGCCAGAAATCGGCCTGTGAGCCAATCTTGCACAGCTCAAAAATTGATATTTCAGTGGAAACATCATCAGCATTGCTTGACGGACTAAAGAGACATCCAAACCAGCAAAAGCAGTGGCCAAGACATTCAAATAACAAAAGGAAAAAGCATTATTTTACATCTGAACTCAATAAGCAAAGGCTATATTCAGAGGTAACCAAAAAGGAAAACAACCAAAAATTGGGAGAGACAGTAATCCCTCCAGTAGCCGGCCCATCAGAAGTGTGAAAGAATAATTCTACACAATTTGTAGCCACAATCAGGAAATAATTAAACGAACATTGCCATCAGATACCATCATTCTTAATCGTTACAAATCACAGCATTTAGCTCAATAATGTGTTGACAGGCATGAAACCATACTGCAAAAACCAACAGCCGTTTTAAGGACCCGCAAATCATGTGTCTTAAGCCCAAATGATTGCGATGAAAACTCAACATTGCAGAATCCTGAGGCTGTCACATCGTTTCCAGCTGATCAGCACACCAATGCTTTTGCAAGCAACTGTTCCTCCTCACTCTGTATATTACAGATTCCAACACAAGACACTGAAAAGCACTTAACACAACAAGGCACTGAAAATGTCAACATCAGTGGCAGCTCCTCCGCTAAGGCGGAGGAGCGTCACCCCACTGCCATGAAGCAGCAAAAGAAAGGCAAAAATAAAATGATAATAATGTAATGTTATTATCATTTTATTATGTCCTCCTGCTGCGGCAGCGTGCATGAGGGGGCGGGGCTGCAGAGCAGGGGAGGAGTGGTACAACACTCCTAAGTGAACAATGAATGTTTGGTCGGCCCTCTCGGGCCTCCCAAAACAATCAGGCGCACTTTCCCTGTTCTCCATGCAAGCTGCATTACAGCCTGCATGGAGATCATGCCCACCCCTCCAGCCCCTGGCTGAGCGCCGCGTCACGGTGCTCAAACCAATCACAATGCTGCATTGCAGCATTGTAATTGGCTGCGGGGAGCGTGGGAGCCCTGGTGCTTCCTGCTTCCTGTTTCCAACAAGAAGCCAGGAAGAGGACAGGACTGGACACAGGAGAGGCAGCGGAAGCTCAGAGGTAAGTGATTTTTTTTCTTTACCCGATTTCCCACCCCCACCCCTTCGCCCCCACCCGCCCCACTGCTGCTTCTAGGTAGCAGCCACGACTGGTCAACATTGACTCCTGAATGGATGATAAAATGTCAGCAGATAGTCCATGGGATCACAACCAAGGGGAGAATTCCTCTGTATCTCAAGTATGGGCTGAGACAGCTATATGGAAGTCGGAATTAGCTTCCAACAACAGTAGATCATCTACAGTCGCCAAAACATAGTGATGAAATACTAGAAGTACAAAATCTTGAACGAAACACATCTCCATTTATTGATCTAATAAGGAACTTCCCATTAATTTTTACCCAACATTACAAATCTGAAGGGATCTTTGACATCTTAAATAGAGGCAGCTTGGTGCATCTGTCTAAAGCACAACCTTCACTTAACTACATAACAGCAGCAGACATTGCAAAAATAGGTTTCTTCACCTGCCCAGTAGATGGAAAGTCACAAACAACTATAGCAAAATGGTATAAGCAATGGATAGTAGATCTCATCAATTCTCGCTGTGAAGATTTTGCAAATTGCGGTATGAGTATAGAAAAACCTGCAAAGCAACATTATCCAATACCACTATTGCCCTGCGAGTCACCATGAGCATCGGACATTGGTTGCCAACCTGTTTTATCATTGAAAGCAGCAAAAGGTGCAATAAATAACATACTCCTCGTTCAGATATATATATATCTCATGGAATATTGGTTCACAAAGAGCATATCTTCTGACACAGGAGAGAAACATAGCCATAACCAGCACAGGGAGACTGATGCCTGAGAAGTAGAACCATTGCCATGTACGACATCATACGACATCTTCTGCTGTCAAGAACCATGGTGTGTAGAGCCTGAATTAATTGACTGTTTCTTTCTATCAAACCCACCAGCACAAAAGACTGGAAAATCCAGTCGACCTGTTGGAGGTTTGGCAAGTTATATAAAGAATAAAGTACCCCCTGACATACATTATTAGGATATTGCAAGTCACTGAGGAGTTCCATAACCATATAGAGGCTGAAGGCCCATTTCCTTTATAAGGTTATGGAACTCCGAGGAGACTTGTAAAATCCTTATCATGTACACCAGAGGGTAGTTTATCCGATACAATACATGGTCACACCATCACCTTTCCCAGAAACCACTTAAATCCTAGGTGCATAGCTCTTTCATATGAACGAGCGAGCATGTTTCCAAACATGAGGAATAAAAAAAAACCTCTGGTGTAAAATTAAACACATCAAAAACCTGTTAGATATTTGTTGCAAACAAATATTAGAAAAGGTTCAATACAAGTCAGTTTAAAAAAATAGCTGCAATAGCTTAGAACATGTAGAAACATGTAGAAATATTCTAGCTTTTCTCTATCTAAGGAGTGCAAAAAATAAACATATTCAGTCTGCTTGTCATTGTAAGCTGTTAAAATAGAGCAGAAGAAAGAAAAGCAACATTCCCTCTGTTGCTTTAAATAGCTGCTTTGATTATGCTCCATGACCTGACATGCCTTTCACCTGGCTGCTGGCTATGGCAGCAGGCATTGTAACATCAGATCTTGACTTTAATAACCAGATAATAGTCTTTTATTTAGAATCGGCCACTTGGTGTCTCTTTCAATGACTCTTTCAATGTTAGTCAGCAAGCATACAGCCCCCACTACAAAGAATCTCTATGCATGCTTTATCGACTTTTTGACTACGTTCAACACAGTCGACCGTGCTAAACTTTGGCTCAGATTGAAGGGATAGGGAATCAATAACATACTGCTGGAGCAGTGCAATTTTAGCTCCACCCTTACACGTCACAAAAGCACTATATATATATATATATATATATATATATATATATATATATATATATATATATATATATATATATATATATCAAACGCCTCCGTTTCCTTTCGGTAGGAAAAAACGAGCGTAGACCCAAATCAGTGCAGCAATTTTTTATTTTGTTTCACCATCACCGCTGTCTGCCATGACGTGTTTCTGCCGTCAAAGCGGCCTTGATCACATGACACAGCCTAAGCAAAGCCCCCATATTTAAAGTGCAAGTGCTCAAAAAAATCCCATGGACATAGACAAAATCCGATAGTATATTGTGCATAAATGCCCACAATACAAATCATCTAGTTTTCCAATTCTTTTTTTTTTTAAACTTGTTAACTTCACCATACATTTTTAAATGATGTCCGTGAACCTGTCTCTGCATAAATGCATAATTTATAATTCAGTACCCTGTCCGTCCATTTTAAAAAGATATAAAAGTTATAAAAGTGCAACGTGGAAATTGATAAATGTGCTAAATATAAACATTAAAAGCCTGTGTCCAGGTACCGCAGTAAAATTTGGTCTATATAAAATATACTTTGATTGGTTAGGATATGATGAAAGCTATCAAAGTCAATATATTGGTCCTATACTACCTACCAGTATAAAACCATAGACCATGTAATTGTCCTCCCTCACCATAATAGACCTATAAAGTGACTTCGTGCTACAGTACATGAAAAACAGATAAACTAATTACATTAAACTTAATGCTGAACATTTCAGGGGAAAATCTGGGAACATACATAAGGGAAAAATGGAATTTTGAACATGTAGGGGAGAGTTATTAGTGCAACAATGTTTCTTCTGTCCTAATAATAGTGTGAGGTTGAAATTTGGATCCAGGGCACCTTATACAAGCATTCACTAATATATATGTGTCTGCAGGGGGCCATGAGGAAAAATTATTTACCTAATATAGCCCTGAGAAAACCTGGTTTCAAACTACATACATATAACTAATTCATGAGATAATATGTATAAATACATAGATATATATTAGTAAATAAATATAAATATAAATACCCTAAAACCTCAAAAAAACCTCATAGATATAAAAACCCATACTACATTGATAAAAAGGGGCTTAAGGTAACAGCACAAATTAGAGATACGTATGCAGATCCTCAGTAGCGTTAAGACCGCCTGGCTGCTTCGTATCTAGTTCCAAAATGAAACTGGTTTCCAGGCGTCTCAACCTAGCCTCTCTGTCCCCACCTCTTTTGAAGCTGGAATAGCCTCAATAGCAAAGTATTTCAAGCATCTGGGGTCACTATTATGAAAAGTTTCAAAGTGTCTTGCCACTGGGTAGTTCTTATCTTTATTTGTAATCGCTCGAATGTGCTGTAATATTCTTTTGTGCACAGCCAATTTTGTGCTTCCTACATATCTAAGCCTGCAACTGCACTCTAGGACATACACAGTAAATTCTGTTTTACATGTGAGATGTTGTTTAATGTCCCGAATTTTAGATGAAAACGCAGTTGTGTAGGATTTCGTATTAGCACCAAATTGGCAGGCCTTACAGGTCGAACATTTAAAAAAGCCCTTTCTGGCCGTTAACCACGTATCCTGTTGATTCTTATCTACTTGGTTATTGCTAGCTAACATATTGCCCATGGTCCTACTTCTTCTGAAAGTAATAGATGGATTGGGTGATACCAAAGTGCCTATTACTGGATCATCCTGGATAAAGTGCCAGTGGCGCCTCCACAATGGCCCTAATCTGCTTTTCCTGCCTGGAGTATGACAAGATGAGCCTGGTGGGTTGAGGGTCTCAATAATCTGCCCTGTGTCCCCAACTCTCTTATCCCTGTATGTTAAGAGATCCTCTCTTGGCAAAACTCTAGATCTTCGTATGGCTGCATCAACTATGTTTGAGCTATACCCCTGGCTAGAAACCTGGCCCAGCTTTCTGCTTGTTTAGTTTCTGCATCATCATCATTGCTGCAAATACGTCGAATGCGAAGCATTTCCCCATAAGGGATGCTTTTATAAGGTGGGGAGGATGGGCACTCGACGCATGCAGCAATGTATTGCCTGCCGTAGGTTTTCTGAAAAGGGTTGTACTTAATACATTGTTTTCCACATGAACCTGTACATCTAAAAACGTTACATTGCTTTTACTAATAACAGATGTAAAATGTAAATTAATATCATTGTGATTGATCTGCTCAATAAAATCCATTGCACTAGTTTCACTGCCCTTCCAGACTATAAAAAGATCATTTATAAAACGCATCCAGGAAATAACATTGGTATCATATATAGCTTCATATTGCCTCATGAGGACCAGCTCCTCGCACCAACCCATAAACAAACAGGCATAACTGGGGGAGAAGCTGGCCCCCATTGCTACCCCCTGGATTTGCTGAAACATTTGACCATTAAATAGAAATACATTATTTTCAAGGCAAAATAGCAGCATGTCCAAAAGCATTTTAGTATGTTGTGCAAATACCATGGATCTAGTATTTAGGAAGTATTCCACAGCTCTCATCCCATCTTTGTTCCGAATACAAGTATATAGGGATGACACATCCAGAGCTATCAATAAATAGTCCGGGTTCCATTCAATGTTCCTTATTTTTCTTATAAAGTCACTGGTGTCTTGTACATACGACTTTAATTCTTTAACCAAAATCTGCAAGGAATGGTCAATGTATTGAGAAAGATTCTCCAATGGTCCATCACACGCCGCAATAATAGGTCTACCTGGCGGTTTGATAATACTCTTATGGATTTTAGGTATAAATTATATCACTGGAACCAATGGATATTCCTTTTTTAAAAACCTATACTCTTCCCAACTAAGTAGGCCCAAACTTTTCCATGCCAACAGATGTTTGAAAAAAGAATCCTGAATGCTTTTGAACTTGATTGGGGAGCTTTTCCTGTAACACTGCTGGTCATTTAACTGGCCCAATGCCTTTTCCATATATTCATTCTGAGGCCAGAGAACAATGTTGCCACCCTTGTCTGAAGTTCTTATCATTACTTTTTCTTTCTGTAGCTTGGCAATTAGTTGATTATATTGCCTCTCCTTGTTAGTGTATTTCCTATTGTTGGGCTCATTGATCTCCAAGTTTAATTTCTTGATTTGAGACACCACCTGCTCACTGAACGCATCTAAGCCATCCCTAGCCATGATTGGAGCAATTTTGATTTGGGCTTAAAAGGTGTTATGGGTCTCACATTCATTGCTATCGGAGATAACCGTTGAACTTGTTCATTATTTTCCAAATTACCTTCCAATTCCCTTAAGTCTTGATATAAGCCTATATCCGAGATTGAAAGACCAATGGGACATGTATCATATGGTGCCAGCCCTGCAGCACTGGTTTCGACTGGAGGCGGGCCTTTGCAGGTGAAATTTTCTGAGCTTTAATTTCCTTATATACTGATAAATATCCGCTCGTGTTCTTACATAATTGAAGTTTGATTCCGGGCAATGAGATAGTCCCAGAGACAGGAGCTGCTTTTCTGCTGCCGATAAATCAATACTAGCCAGATTGATAATTGTATTCGATTCCTGCCTGCTTAGAATATTTTTCATACTCTCATTGTCCTTTTCATTCATATCACTGATGTTTTCTTTAGTTAATATCTGCCTCGGCCCCGACCCCGTTTCATAGTCCCTGCGTCTTTGGCTGGCCCTCCGTCTCTCCCTTCTTCTTTGTGCGTTGGTTTTAGAATTTTGTCCTTGTTGCGTGGTCGCAATGTTTCTCGTCTGCCCTGTTTTAAAATGCCCAACTCTTCCCCCAAAGTCAGCTTGATTCCATTATGTGCAACATTTTTCCTTGTGCCTTCATTATCCGACTCACTTTCAGCTACAGAGCTCAAATCTGATGCGGATGTCATTGCCATTTCATGCTGGCTTTTTTCACCTTGATCAGATGCTTGAGTGCTCGCTTGCATACGTCTGCTAGCTGTTGCCATTCTGAGCGAATCATATCGTCTGGCAAACGTGAAAATTTGGCCATTGGCATAGTCTTCACGATCCCGTTTAAACTTATATGCCTTCCTTACTTTAATTTTGTCTTCCTCTTTGGTAAGTCTTGTCATCATATCTTCACGCAGCTTGCGGCCTATTTGCGAGCCACCTTCCTGTTGTTTAATCTCATCTTCCAATCGGTCAATTTTAATTTGCAACTCCCCTCCATCTATCTCCGCATACTTTACTAAAATCTCTACCAGTCTGCGGGACGAGTCGAGGTTGCATTCTCCCCATTCCGCCATCATTGAGGGTTAGGCGCCTCATAACTCGGGGTCAACATTATACGGAGCCCACGAGGGATTCTTCCGACATCGAGATACCTCTTGAGGAGCGCGCCTCCCACCATTTCGATTGTTCCTGTCTTTTGAGCTTTTCTAATGTTCTGTAACTTTCTTTGAGCTCAAAGGTTTATTGCTCTGTTCCTCAGCACCCCTTTTATCAGTTTGTAGCGGTTCCGCCAGGGAATCCAAAACATTTCCTCCGCAGCTTGTTCGCGGCTTCTTAGCGTGTCGGCAGACATCTCGGCTATATGGCTTAATGTATTTATTTCTTCCGCTCCAACCACTTCCCGTTTGTTGAATAACGTCGTGGTTGCAAAGCCATGCACACCTCCCAACCTGCGCGCAGTCTATCACTGACTTTCACTGCTCATACCTTTGGGTGTTTCGAATCGAAGAGCTCGGCACCATCCCGCTGTTCACTCCACCGAGTGATTCCAGTTTCCAGGCACCTCTGCTGTGCTGTTCCACACCCGGTCTGCTGTTCCTTCACCAGGATTGCTGTGCGCAGGGGGCTCCGTTCATTCCGTTTCGGACTTTACTAAATGCCCCTGGAAGCCCGTGCCTCGATCAACACCACAAGCCTGCGGTGTCCAGGGCAGCGCCGCCTGAGACAAAGGACTGAAGATTACAGAGCCTTCTTTCCGAGAGGGGGTCCACAAACCGGTATCAGCCCAAACCGGAACACATCAAACACCTCGCCTCTGTTTCCTTTCGGTAGGAAAAAACGAGCGTAGACCCAAATCAGTGCAGCAATTTTTTATTTTGTTTCACCATCACCGGTGTCTGCCATGATGCGTTTCTGCCGTCAACGCGGCCTTGATCACATGACACAGCCTAAGCAAAGCCCCCATATTTAAAGTGCAAGTGCTCAAAAAATCCCATGGACATAGACAAAATCCGATAGTATATTGTGCATAAATGCCCACAATACAAATCATCTAGTTTTCCAATTCTTTTTAAAAAACTTGTTAACTTCACCATACATTTTTAAATGATGTCCGTGAACCTGTCTCTGCATAATATATATGTGTGTGCAATATATATATATGTGTGCACAATATATATATATGTGTGTGCACTTAGCACCATAAAAAATGTGTGGCTAACTTTGGTAATGAGAAGTGAAGTATTCAAATGTATTACTGAAATGCTTTCACTGATGAACACTAGAGATTCATACATGTGTACATTAATGTTTAGCCTAACCATGAAGAAATGTAGTTCTCATACATATTTACACTAATATCTCAAGTTATGTTGCATATATTTGAAAGTGCATTGCATATGTAACCACGACTCATTTACCTATGTTACATTTATATTGCTGCATTTATTCTGAAGTTATATGTGCACATATAATTATGTAGTCGACGTGCACATTGTAGTGTTTAACAAAGTTAATTCAACTGGATCTGAATTTCAAAATGTTCTGTTTGCCTTGCTTGTTCTCTCCTCTGCAGATGCAGTTTCAAGGCTTCATTAGCTAGAAAAAGGAGTATTATGTATTAGTGATAGCGAGGCCTGGCAGAGAAAGTTTTGGAAGAGATGTGCAGCCTATTCATCACGTATTAGGAACGGTGTGATACTCAAGGTCATTGTGAATGTCCAGGTTTCGTGGGATGAGAAAATCTGGAGATGCTGCCATTGCAGTGTGAAGTTCACATCACTGGTTCCTGCAGGGGTGGTGTGAGGTCTGGGTGATGAGGATGTATCTGTGTGCTTTAATTAACGTATACACTGTTAGAGTTTAGAGCAGATCCCTTTGGACTTTGAGAGGTTCAGACCTCTCTGCTTGCCCTATTTTTGCGATTGTAAAGCTATATGCTAAACACTTGTACTTTAGAGGATTTCTACTGAAATACTCACTATGCTGACACTTTCCTGCATTTCTAAATTTCCAGCTGATCTTTCTTGATGTCCCTTTCATAGATAGATTTAAGATTTAGGTTAAACTATTTAGAAGTATTCATGTTTAGGAAGGAGGAGCAGAGTTTCTCAGAGGAACAAAGAATTTTATGTTTTTTGCATCTGGATTATTCTGACTGCAGTCTTTATTGCCCTCCTAGTGTCAAGCCAGAACACGTATTGGCACATTAATATACTTGCTGCAATGCTCCATGTTCATAATACGTTCTTATTCTACTTATTCACTGGATTGATTCTTAATGTGTAATAAAACAGCTTCACTTTAGTTACCAATTCCTGATCCTTATTGTGTGGTCAAATGGGCTACACAAACTTTAAATTGTTTTATTGACTCCTAACCCCTTTGCCTCTTAGTCAACACACAAAGGTCTATTGGATGGAGATGGTAACCGCACCCTCACTGTGAATGGCCTTTCTGGGCTTATATACAAACACTTGGGTCAGATTAAAATTGGGTGAAACCACTTAACTAATTGGAGCAGAGTCTTTTAACAGGACTGTGTCCTAACCCCACTACATTTTCATCTTTATTTTTTTAATATTGCCAATGAACCGAGTAATAAAAGAGGCTGCCTGCCAAAAATCGGAGGAAGGCCTATCCAATTATTGATGTATGCGAATGACATCATGATTGCTGATCGTACAAGAACTTGTCTACAACAAACACTGAACCTGCTGTGCCAACTATTATCTAGTGGTAAACTATGGAAAATCCAATGTATTAAACATTGGCAACAGGAAGATCAGAAAGAACGGCTCATATAGATTAGGAAATAATCAAGCTGGCCGATTCATATAAATACTTTGGCTCATGGTTTAACATCAAACACATCTTTCTCAGGCACAAAAAAGAAATGGCAACTAAGGCAAGCAATTTGTCGTTTGCTCTACTGAAACTGGCAAATACCCTGACAGGTCCCTCATTGAAGCCGCTATCTGATGTTACCAAAGGAGAGTATATGCCATCAGTATGCTATGGTTGTCAAGTGTTTCCTGGATCATTGATCAAATTGCTAGACATCACAAAGCAATCTTGTTAGATGACTCTGTACTTTACCTTCCTCAACAGTCCAGTCTCAAATCTGCTTGGAAATCAGTTTGACAAACCAAGAGTATATCAGGCAGGACGTACACTTGACTTTTGGAAAAAATTGAAGGAAGGGCCAGCAGGGCCCATTAAGATCTAGCTTATGGGAAGAACTAGGGGCCTGAAAGCAAATAAAAAGTTCTCATCTTGATGTCATGACTAAATCAATCAAAATCTTACAGCTGACTGAAGATTGGGAGTCACCTCCATCTTGGTCTCAGTTTAAAGCCACAGTAAGAAAACAATATCTATGTTCCTTCACTTTAGTTTACACCTCATGCCTTACAATGAACACTCAAGGTTTAGTGCACCCTTATTTAATGGAAGAACTACTGATTACATTAAAGGAGACCTTGCAGGACTAAGAATTGAATTATTCGATCTGGAAGAGATAAAGCAAAAATGAAATTACACATACCAAAGTTCTGTCCTACAGGAGGAATCCCTGGCCCACGTAATCTGTTACTGTCAAGGCTTTTCCTGTGAACAAATGAAATTCGTCTTCCCATATTTTAGACAACTAAGGGGCATATTATCAAGAACGGAGTTAAAATTAGCGCCGCTTTAGCGGCAGAAAACTGCAGCTAAAGCGGCGATAATGGGCTTGATAATATGCCCTGGAGAATTCCAATAGAAGCCCATGTTCTGGAGTCAACATGGGCTTCTATTGAATTCTCCAGGGCATATTATCAAGCCCATTATCGCCGCTTTAGCAGCAGTTTTCTGCCGCTAAAGCGGCGCTAATTTTAACGCCGTTCTTGATAATATGCCCCCAAGTATTGGATCCTGTTGATTGGCAATAAAGGAATGTTTCAACCTGACAGACATGCCACTGGCTAATGGCTTTCTAAAATCTTTTTATGTAGTTTTAGCTAAGTTAGCAAAGATAAGCTCCTCAAAAATAAGTTTAGAGACTTCTGTGAAATCACAAGCGGATCATAACTAACATTTTCTCTAATGCCTCATTGCTTATAGTACATCTGAATCCCTCTCAATTTCAAGAATCTTTTGATATGGTCACAAACAGTTATCCTTTATATGTAGCATTACTCTTACTGAGAGAATGTCAATTTGACACATTTTATCATTTGTCTATTTAATGTTTTCTATTAACTATACAATAAAATATTTAATTTAATCTTTTCACAGGGCTTAATTGTAAAATAAAAAGTGCCAGTGCCCAAAGACTTCTTAAGAGCCCACGTCCTACATTGCCGAATTTCGAGGTTGCCGAATACCAATGCAGTATAGTTTTGAGTCTGCCTAATGCCTCTTAATCCTCCAGCAGATACTCCCTGGCCCTTTATGCCACTCTTGCATGTTTTATTTTCTTTTTTTTTATTGCTTTGTCACTGTTTTTGTTTGTTTTTCTCTTCCTTCTTCTTTCCCCTTTTTGTATTATTCTCTCGCTTGCTCTGGGTCAAAGGAAACATAGGTGCTGGTCCCCCCCAAAAAAGTGGCGAGGGAACCCACCTGCAACCACTGACTCAAATGAAGCACTGTCCGTAGAGTGTCCAGCGCCAGCCCTCCCCTCTCTTGCCCTTACTGCATACATCTTTTATATACAGTACTTTGATGATTTGTAGCTATATGTGACCCACATCAATGTATATTCCTCAGTGAGGTGACCCAAAAAGGAACTCCCAAAGTGGCATCCTCCAATGTCCACTGGAAGGGAACTGCAACCAACCTAAGCAAATCAGTCCACAATTTATTCTAATCTCAAACAGAGCTCGCTGAAAGAAATCTCCAATATAAGCAAATCTCAATTTCTGTAACTTTTCCACTTTGCTTTTATTCAGGGAAGAAGAACACATCCTTTACAAGTACACTGCCAGTCAGTTACCATGCCCATCCTAAATCTAGACCAGAATCAAATTCTTCAACTAGGTCTCATCAATACATGTTCTGCTGATAAATATGCCCTGGACACAGAGAACCACTTAATTTAATCTAATTGCCATCTTCTTGGGCTGAGGGAGACCTGGTTTAGGGACTATTCAATCACCAACTTATTGGTCTGATTCCTCAACAACACAATATCATCCATAAAAACAGAGAATCTAAGACAGGTTCATTGGGTGGCAGTGCTTTACGATTCTTCTGTAAACTGCACTGATGTCCTATACCTGAGCTTCTCATTCTTCAAGTGCTGGTCACATATTTTACTGTGAACCTAAATAGCTCATTCACATGAAGTCTCCTCCACTGAACCCCAGGTAATGACTACCTATTCCTGTATGAACGGCTTGAATTGTCTTTATGTATCCTATCCATCACCCAGAAATGTTTTACCCTGGAAGACTTTATCTCCTTGCATCAACGACTTTATCTACATGCATCAAAGCTGATGGCGATCAAGAGCTTCATCGGCCTAACACAAATGTTGCATGACCCTGCCCACCCTGTGTGCCACATCCTGAATCTTGTGTTCATTCACAACGCTGAATTTGAATCAGCAACAGAACAACTGCAATCAAGGTCAAACCATTCTTTAATCACCATCCTCCTCCCAAAGCTCAGGTATCCTACCGACATGGAGACCACTCCTGTCACAATCAGACAGGTGAATATCATAAAGGAAAATGAAAGCAGCAATCACTAAACAGAAGGCAACTCTTTCCTTATCAGCTGCCATGACAAGATATCAGTCATTTTTTATAAATTGGTGCCTAGCCGGCTTAGTAATCAAAATCCCGAGATCAAAGCCACTACCAACTGGTATAACAAAGAATTGGCTCAAATGAAAAGAAAAGGCTGGAGCCTAGAACTCAAACTGTGTTCTTTTTCTGAAATAGACAAACTCATCTCCAATATTCCACAGGAGGAAATAAGACACAAGTCTGCAAAGTGTATTAAAAGACCCATCTTGCCAAAAGCATCAATCAAACAGGATGTTCCTTGCATGTACAGAAACCTGACTATAACAAACCAGCCCTGAAAGCTTATCATTGGCTTCTAGTTAAATTCAAAATACTATGTATTTTGCACATAAAGTAACACGGCAAAGATCCCAACTAGCTTCAGGAGTTGTCATGCCAGCATGCCCTGCCACACCAATTTAATTTCCATGGGTTTCAGGCCCTGAACATATGGAACAACCTTTGCCCCCAATCTGAACAAAATCCAATTGTCTGCAGCTCAGGAAACGCCTGTAAATTGAACTTTTCTAGCCAGCCCTACGTCTGCAGAGAAGCTGCGGAAAAATGACATCTTGCTTCATTCCCCTCATCCAGTTGCACTATGTCAGCAAACAAATCTGTATCTCCTTGACTTACCCTATGCACAACAACGGCTCAGACCAGGAGTGGAGAAGTCCCTATACAGACTTTGGTGCTCTGCGATTGGACCCTTCTCTATATCTCTATAAAGCTTGGCAATGTACGAGAACTGTGACATTCTCTATAGTAATGACAGACTCGGGTCAAAGTTTCAAGGCTTTATATAAGGAATTATTATGCAAAATACATAAAACAGCATCGATCAGGATAACAGCAAAGTACAGATCATGAGTAAAAGAACTCTTTAAAGTTCAATACAAAATACAGCATAGATTCGCCTTCTAAGAGTGGGAAAATCGAGGTTCTTTTTGGTGTGGGAAGTGCAGGTTCTTTTATAGAACTTTAGACAAAGGATTCCACACATTACTAAATGAATAACAGTTCTCAAAGTATTCACCAATGAGGAACAGGCCATAAGAAGCATTTTACTGTAGAATACATTCAAATATTCTCTAACAAGTAGAATACATTCAAATATTCTCTAACAATACTATTACATTGAATTCAGAGGCTCCCAGAGTCTATTCAGGTGATAAGAATTATAACATTGTATACAGAGTGGTCAAGGACAGCTAGGTTGTCACCGGTTGGGTACATCTCATTCCCACAGGCTGGGAAAGCTCACAATTCTTTATTAGAGCAAAGGTAATAAAAACAACTAAGGTCACATGGTGTAGTGCAGCGTCCTTTCAAAATGGAAGACACTACATTTTTTGTTATGTTAGCGCAAGCTTGATTTCAGACACATTAGAAGCTTAGAAAAGATAAAACAATGTTCACAACTGTAACTCACAGATTCTCAGATCTTCACCATGTTAATATTTTTTCTCTTGCAAGTCTGACCTTTGCAGTGGCCCAGGTGCCGCCTATTGCTTTATAAAAGTCTGCTAAGAAGTTATGATAAAACGACAATTAGTGCATCACAAAACACTCAAAATAAATGAATAAACATTTAAATAAATAAATAAAATTCCAAATTAAATACTTGGATAAATTGCATACATATGTGAGAAAGAAAGATAGATAGATACATTGTATTGTTTCTAGTTATTTAAAACCATAACAATTAGCAAAGCGATTAAAAATTAAGACGAATGAGTCATCCGTTTCACGATTAATCAGTTCAAGGCATAGATCTGCCAATACAATACGCTACACAGGTACTTAGGGGCCCATTACGATGTCGGGCGGATCGCCACCGACAGCTGTCGGTGGCAGTCTGTACGACATTCAAACTCAGCGGTCCGACCTCCGCATTACGATGCGCTCGGTCAGACCACTGTGACCTGGGGGAAAGACCTACAACTCCGACAGGATCGGAGATCCCGTCGGGGCGTTGTTCGGACAGATAATCCCCTATTGGCGGTGGTGCCTACTCAGGCACCACCGGTTGATAATATGATGTCCGTTTCCGACAGCCTTTCCATGTCGGCCTTTCCAACATGGAAAGGCTGTCGGTAAGTGACTTTGGGGGCCCCTAGCAGGGCCCCCGTTCCCCCCCGAAACATACAGCATGGATGTTCTAAAAGTGTAATTTTTCTATTGCAGCTTGTAATAGCCGCAATAGAAAAAATGCACTTTCTGACTGCCGTGAAGGCGGTCGCATCGTTAATAATGGAAGCGGGACCGCCGACTCCTTGGCGGGCGTTCCCGTTTCTGCTACAATGTCGGTCAGACGCTTGTCCGACTGACATCGTAATGGGCCCCTTAGTCATTACATCTTTCCCTATCAATGTAAAATCATGATATGTTACAGTTCTGTCAAGGAATCCATTGACAACATTCAGGTTGAAACATAAAACGCAAAGTGCTTTAAAATAATTTCACAATCAAATGAAATTGCTGAATGTAAAAATATACAAAAAGGAAATAAATTGGACCAGTAGCACCATAGCAACATTGATGCCAGTACACCTAAGGTAACATTTGACTCTAAGGGCTAAAGTCGCCTGAGAGCAAGTGTTGACATCTGGACAACCAGATAACAGAGTGGTCTGAACACTTCCGTCATGCTACAAGTGCCTGTTCGAGTCTAAAAATAGCAATTGCAGTAACAAAGGGAATTCTTCCCCTGGCTCGCACTGGTCGGGACCAAAGTGAGATAATTTTTAAAGTACGTTATGAGGTATCGTTAGGCTTACGACTCAGCCAGGTTCAAAGAGTACCTTAAGCAATATCGAGGGGCCTGTGGGCTAAAAGCACCTAATCCCCATTAGTCCTAGCCGAGGTGTCACAATAAGGCTACGGGCCGGTGTATAAAAGCGCATAGTGCAATGTGAGAAAGGATTTACATTGCCTCAGAGCACCAGAGCCATCAAGTACAATTCAGATAGATTTTATTAAGACCCTGATTAAGAATGGGTCAGAGTTTTCCAACTCCTACACAAACTCCGCTTAGAATTATGAGTTGTTCAGAGTTTACTGCACCCATTGAGCAAATTATGAGTTGTACAGAGTTTACTGCACCCAGTGAGCATCGGGTCAGCACCTTTCAGAATTTAACAGTGAAAAAGAATACAGGGGCAGATTTACAAGCCCCTTGCGCCACTTTTGCTTCACTTATAACATGGGAAAAGTGACGCAAACGTGGCGCAAGGGGCTTGTAAATCTGCCCCACAGTGTTTACAGTGACATACAGACTTTGGTGTAGTAAGTACCAAAGGTCTCATGTTATTCCCCAAAAACTCGGAATAGGTGCAATTTATCACACCAAATTAATTCTGTACCCTGTGGAGTCAGATTTTATTGGATCTCACTATAGCACTTACCCCTCAAGGGCACTCGCACTCAGGGCCTAAGCCACATGGATATGCCTGACCGGACAGGAGAATTCAGTCAAACAGGGCCCCGTGATAGGAAAAAGAAGATATTTTCTCTAGGACTTAGCGACAAACAATCTTGCAGGTATATGGAAATGCCCCTGGGGATCCACAATATCTACTCAGGGATGTTTGAAACTGTTTAGAAAAATAATAATTTATAATTATAAGAATTATAAGAATAAAAATGTAAAACTGAACATTTTAAACTTCTCTGTAAATGTGAATGAATTTGAAATTGAAGGCAATTTCTTTTATATCTTTAGCTTGATTTGTGGGAGCAGCTCATGTACAGCAAACAGACTGTAGTACGGACGTTTGATGACCTGAATTTTAAGTATTAGTGTACCCTGACAAAAGAGAGCATGCATTTATTTCTCATCTATCTCCTTATCTACTTCCCCCCCAATCCTAATGTGTGTACTCAACCTGTTTGACTTAGAGAGTGTTCTCTGGTCACTCCCCTTCCCATACAACCCATCAACATACCTACTTTAAACCCCCTTACCATCAATGTTCACTCACAGACATTTCTGTGTCCTCGTTGATACAACAATATTGAAAAAGAATACTATTAACTTCTATAAACTGATCTCAGACTCTACAATTGATCTGTTCTTTACCACCGAAACATGTATAAGTGAGGGCTCTGTTCTTATACTGCATAAAGGCATTTCCACATTTCACAAAATCCTAATGAGAAATTATAATATGAATAAGGATGGGAGACTAGTAATTGCTGTTTACAAAAACTCTCTTTCTTTTAAAGCAATTGTAGGGAGCAGGTCCTGGGCCAGCTCCCCTCGCAGCCTCTTTTGGTCTCCCTGTTGCTGCGTGTTGGGCCGCCTGTGTGCCGCTCGCCTCCCTGCTCACCACTTCCCACCGCTCCCGCCGTGCATGGTTGTTATTGCGCTGTATTTTATCTATACCCAGTTTAGCATTGTTCTCTTCTATTTAGTCTGTCAGTCCAGATCCCACTAATTGTCATGCTCCATGTAAACTGCTGTGCCTAGTTGGCCGTTCATTTCCTGTTTAGCTAGCCATCAGCTGTTGTACTTATTCTCTTTATATACTTAGTTTCCCACTGTAATCGCACCGGCTGCCATGCTGCTCGCTTCCTGCCAGTTTTGCTTCTTTCACCTCCAGCTGCCCAGCGCCCCTCCCTCCCTCAGGACCTACTTGATAGAGGCAGCAGCACGACCCCATTGAGCAGGTCCTGGGCCAGCTCCCCTCACAGAGTCTTCTGGTCTCCCTTTTGCCACATGTTGGGCCGCCTGTGTGCTGCTCGTCTCCCTGTTCACCGATGTCTGCCACTCCCACCGTGCATGGTTGTTAATGTGCTGCATTTTATCTATTCCCAGTTTAGCAGTTTTTTCTTCTGTTTAGCCTCTCAGCTGAGGCCCACTAATTGTCATGCTCCATGTTAACTGCTGTGCCTAGTTAGCCATTCTGTTCCTGTTTAGCTAGCCATCAGCTGTTGTACTTATTATCTTTATTTACTTAGTTACCCACTGTAATCGAGCCGGCAGCCGCACCACTCTCTTCCAGCCGCTTTTCCTTCTCCCACCTCCCAGCACCCCTCACTCCCCTAGGACCTACTCCACGCCTGGACCACGGCCAGTGCCAGGAACCCTGGCCGTCCAGCCACCTACTGATACTCCACCGCTGAGCTCCTTACCCTGGACCCCAGATGCCACAACAACCATTGCTGATCCTTTGCTTGCCGCAGATGCCACTTCCCATGCAATGCAGGACCTCCCGTCCGCACAGAAACCCTCGCCACACCCACCCTGCTGACCTCGAATACCCCAGAGCTACTCCAATGCATCCTGCTCAACACCTGGTCCCTCTGCAAACACGCCACCGAAATCTGGAACACCTTCACCACCTTCACCCCGGATGTGATCTTCATCACTGAGATCTGGCTCAACCCCGACATTGCCACCGCATAACCCGGCCGCTGCAAGATTTTACACCAGGACCGCACCAACAAACACGGACAAGACATCGCCATCATCCACAGGTATACTCTCCACTGCACCACCACCAGAGACGATCTCACACTGATCTTGCAACATTTCAACTTCCAACTCCAAACCAATGGAAGGTCGACCATCAGAGGCGCCCTCACCTACAGATCCCTAGGACCACTCCCTGGCTCTTGCGACAACATCTTCGAATTCATCACCTCTCTAGCTATCAACTCCAAGCACTACATATTCCTCTGTGTCCTCAACTTCCACCTTAATGACCCCAAAGACGCCAACTCTACCAACATCTTGGAAAGCATGAGCGACATCTGCCTCACCCAAATGGTCACCAACCCCACACACAGCACAGGACACACGTTAGATCCTATCTTCAAAGTCAGCAACAGACTCAAGTACAGTCATGTTACTGAGTTCACCTGGACCGACCACACCATCGTCCACTTCACCACTGCAGGTCTCCCAGTCACCACCACCAGCCCGAGCTCCACCCACCGCAACTGGAACATATTGACAGAGATACAATGGACTGACGCCCTCAGCATCACCCAGCTCGATGCAGCTACCAACCTGGAACAGGCCCTCCAGAATTTCTCTGCCTGGGTCACAAACTGGGCCGACAGAGTCGCCCACATGAAACCAGCCAGAACCAGCAGATCCACCAAACAAGCCAGGTGGTATACATCAGAACTCAAGACCATCAAAGGCAACTGCAAGTGACTAGAAAGATGATGGTGCACCACAGAGACCCCACAGACTGACCTGCTTGCAAATCAACCCTCAACAAATACCACCAATGCCTCAGGGACAAGAAAAAGACACCCTGACAGACAGCATCGAAGCTAGAGCCAACCACAGCAAGGAACTCTTCAGCATCGTCAGAGAGTTCTCCAACCCATCAGCCTCCGAGAACATAATACGCCCTTCCCAGCAACTCTGCGACGCATTGGCAAACTACTTCCCCGACAAGATATCCACCATCTATAGCAACTTCGTACCCCAGCCCACGACCTCAACTACCTCCTCACAACAAAGTACACTATCCACAGCCACCCTCTCTCTGCCTGGAATCTTCTCAGCACACAGAACACCACAGCCATCATGACCTCAGTCCACTCCAGAGCACCCACGGACCCCTGTCCCCACCACTTCTTAACCTCAGACACAAAGAAATCAGCGGTGAGCTCACCTCCATCCTCAAAACTTTCATCACCACGGCCGCCTTCCCCACCGTACGGAAACACACAGAGGCCAGACCCTCCTGAAGAAACCGTCCGCCGAGCCCAGCAAACTGAAAAACCCATTATTTCATCTTGCTGCTCCCGTTCCCCGCCAAAGTCCTTGAGAAGGCCATCAACCACCAGCTCACTGAACACCTAGAAAGAAACACCCTGCTCGACTCCTCCCAATCCAGCTTCCACATCAACCACAACACCAAGGCCGCCCTGGTCACTGCCCTCCGATGACATCAGAACCCTCCTCAACTGGGGTGTAACAGTTACCGTGATCCTCCTCGACCTCTCAGCAGCGTTCAACACCGTATCCCACCACACCCTCATCAGAGGACTCCACCACATCGGTGTCCAAGGAGTTGCCCTCAAATGGATCGCATCCTTCCTCACAGGACGCATCCAGAAAATCCACCTACCACTCTGCTCCTCGGAGCCCAAGAACATCATCTGAGGTGTCCCTCAAAGCTCATCCTTCAGCTCCACTCTCTTCAATATCTACATGATACCCCTGGCCGACATTGTCAGAACCCATGAACTCAGCATCATATGCTACGCACACGACACCCAACTCATCCTCTCACACACGGATTACCCCACTAGAACAAACTTCCACAACGCCATGATGAGTGTCGCCGACAAGATGAGGACTTACTGCCTGAAGCTCAACATGGCCATGATGGAGGTGCTGAATTTCGGAAAGAACACCTCCCTGTGGGACAACACCTGGTGGCCCCCCCAATCTCGGACCCACACATACACCGACTGACCATGCTCACAAGCTTGGCATCACCCTGGACAGCAAACTCACCATGAGGTGCTGGGTCAATGCAGTCACCTCCACATGCTTCCACACCCTCCGCATGCTCCGAAAATTTTTCAGATGGATCCTGTGACCACCAGAAAAACCGTCGCTCTAGCCCTCGTCACAAGCCAGCTGGACTACGGAAACGCCCTCTACACCGGTATCACCACCCAACTCCTCAAGAGACTCCAGACCATACAGAATGCAGCAGCCAGACTCATCCTCAACCTCCCAGAAAAGACCCCCCACCTAAGGAACCTCCAGTCACTTCCCGCTCAGAAGAGATGCCAGTTCAAGATACTGACACATGCCTACAAGGCCCTCCACGACCAGGGACCAGCATACATTAATCACCGCCTGAACTTCCACCAAACCGCCAGACACCTGAGCTCCTCATCCCTCACCCTCGCACACACTCCCCGCATTCACCAAAGCTACAGTGGATGTCGCTCCTTCTCCTACCTCGCCACCAAGTCCTGGAACAACCTACCTCTCCATCTGCGAACAACGGCCTCTCTCGCGGACTTCAGAAAGGTACTCAAGACCTGGCTTTTCGAGTGAGACCTGCAAGACCGCAGTGCCTGGATACCCTCAGGGGTGATTAGCCACGCTAAAGAAATACAGTTTGATTGATAGAAAATTCTGCTCTAGAATGAGAAAATCTGTTTGTCCAGTGCTCTCGTAACTGTAATCATTCAATTTTATCTACAGACCTCAACCGTGCAATGCTCCATTTGCTGACCACTTTGTAGACTTTGGGGCATATTTATCATACTTTCACGCAGTGCAATGCAGCAAGCCACCTTGCTGCGCTGCGTGAAAGGGAAAGGGAAGGAATGCACCGTATTCAACATCACAAGGCGCATTCATGTCCTTTCCTTGCGCACTTTTGGCTGCCTAGCACCAACACAAGCACCCTTGCACCATGGTGCAAGGGTGCCTGCATTGTAAGCAGAATTGTTTTTGTGGAAGAAGGAACACCTTCTTGCACAAAAACAATCCTGAGCTGCATTTTTCTCTTTCTATGCAGAATACAGCACATATAGAAAGAGGAATTAATAAGGACAAATAAAGATATTTCTCCTCATTATGCCTCCCCTGGGGAGGCATAGCATTTTGACGCATTCCCAGGTCTACCACCAATGGTAAATCTGAGAATGTGCCAAAACCTATGGGTGGATGTGTGGGAATACCCATGCTCCACCCATGGAACACCTTCCTAGGGCAGAGTAACGCAAGGCAGCAATTTGCGCTGCCTTGCGTTACTCCAGATTTAGCAAGCCATGCAGGGCAATGCAAGGTGGACTTTCGTGGCTTGATAAATCTGACTTTAGTGTTGCATTCTCCCTGTGTCCCCTTGCAAGGGCAACGCAACACTATGATAAATATGGGTCTTTGTGCCTGAGATCACATTGAAACATCTCAACCTCTCAATATATGTGGATGTTAATAGCTGGTGTGACAAATTTGGAGTGCCCATGATCAAACCACTGTAATACGACCTAGAATAGCTGAATGCGGCATAAACTGGAGACACAATTTTTGCTTATCCACATCTCAACACACTTGCCAGGAAATATCTGGTCACCTTAGCTGATCATGCTATATAGCATTTAAACCCTTCTATATATTCTCTTCCAGTGATGTTTACAGCCACAAACCATAAAAGTGCAGGGGCATGGAAAAAAACTAGTCGCTCCCACTTTCTAAGCACAACTTACCTCTTCCTTTCCTAACAGATTAACACTTTCAGTTCAACTTTTCCATTATAGGCTGACAACCATTTTTGACAATATCATCTGCTAGAGACCACCTCAACTGCCTATGAATGCCGGAAAGTTAACTGGAGGGCACCACAACGAAAATCTCTCAAAGCTAAAAATAAGAGTCTTGGGCGGGTAATGGAAAAAGCCAAACAACTCTAGTGACAAACTGATACTGCGATAGCACGCCAAAATCTGCAAAGCATAATTTCTGAACCCAGAAAGTTTACCCTCAAAAATTGCTTGCTTACAAAAGCTATGTGACTCCATCATAGACAATTTCATCTCTAAAGATCTCATCAACCAGTTCCTGAAATGTGCCCAGTTCTGGAATGAACTCAAAATTGCCTAAATCAAACCAATTACATAAAACTGGTACCAACCCAGTGCTTAATTCTAACTGATAAAAATAGCTGTCCGCATTAAATTTTCAGAACTCATAGAAGAAAAAAATCTTCTCTCTGACATCCAAACAGGAGTCCACTCTGGTCAAAGGAGGAAATTTGCAATTATTGTGACATGGGACTACATCAAATATATTGTGAACTCAATTAGATTACTATCAATTAAGTCTGTTATTAGGCGTTTCCACATCCATTGATATGGTCAGTCCTCCTTCTTCATGCATGAGATTTAATTCAATAGGCACATAAGATACTTTTATTTGCTGAGTTGTCCCCTTCCTCAGGAATGGATTCTTCATATTATACCTTCCTCTTTTTTGCAGTCCTCCTTTTTTCTTCATCGACCAGAGTTTCTCAAGGATCCACTATATCCTCCATCCTCTTTAATATCAACATTAGCCCACTACCACCGATGAGCTCCTTCTGCAATCTCAGCTGTTATAATTAGTCCAATGGTACACAAATTATACTGTCTGAACTTGATTCCTACTCCTTCAGCCACTGGTTGGTTCAACACATAAAAAACTGAGGTGCTTATTCACGAGCCCCTTGCGCCGCAGGTGCATCACTTTTAATATGGGAAAAAGTGACATACCGGAGGCACAAGGGGCTTATAATTAAACCCCTAAGATAATAGCTTGTTACGTGAATGTGGAGTTAGGAATAGTAAATATATACTACCCTATAGGCACTTACCTATCGATATTTTATCCCTCCACATTCTCTCCCCAATATTCTCGTACCACGATATTGTGGAGGTCGATAGTCACTAGTACAACAATCTAGGTTTCCATAAAAGGGTACAAGTCTCTTTAACCTAGTAGTCTATTGTCTGAATTGTTCTAACTGTATATACCCTGAAACATCTCTCCTGCACTTCAGCATTAGAGTGAATAAATAACACAGCAGCATGATAAATTCTTAACCTACATATCATTTCTCACATTTCACCCCTACTTCTATCTCTATACTGGCTGCTTCTGGCTATAAACATCACTTTGAAAACAATGTGCAAAGTTCATCAGCCATTCACTACTCAGGAACTATGCTCATTTAGCACAATCTCCCTACCTATCACCAAACCAGACCTCTTTGATTTAGGCTGGCTCTACTCTTGGCCGTACTTTCCTTTCATATATCTCGAACTGGTGGAACTTCTCAGTTCAAATGGGAAATATTTGGGACCCTTTAACTGCATAAATAATGCACAAGCATCTTAAATTCATGACATCATGAAACCGGTCCCAGGATGCACGTTTCCGGTCCAGAGAAGACCTGGCTTGGCAGTTCGGTCTGGACTGTTCCCATGAGGAACAGGGTCAAGACTGATTTGCATATGGCTGGGTCTGAACTGGGCTGGCAAAGTGAGCTAAAGAACGATGATGGATTTAACCCAGATCTGTGACTGGGGGTGAGTGTCTAAAAAGTTTCAGCGATCCGTCCATCATCTCCTTGTGTTTGCTTTGTTTGCCCTAAATTGGCAGGGTATGCCCAGACGTGGGTCCCTTGCTCACTTTGCCACTGGATTCAAGCTAGCCTGGCTGATGAGGGGTGTTACACCGAAACTGGTCCCAGGATGCTCGTTTCCGGTCCAGGGAAGACCTGGCTTGGCAGTTCAGGCTGGACTGTTCCCATGAGGCACAGGGTCAAGACTGATTTCCATATGGTTGGGTCTGAACTGGGGTGGCAAAGTGAGCTAAAGAACGATGATGGATTTAACCCAGATCTGTGACTGGGGGTGAGTGTCTGAAAAGTTTCAGCGCACCATCCATCATCTCCTTGTGTCTGCTTTGGTCGCTCTTCGTTGGCAGAATATGACTAGACGTGGGTCCCTTGCTCACTTTGCCACTGGATTCAAGCTAGCCTGGCTGATGAGGGGTGTTACCCCGAAACTGGTCCCAGGATGCTCGTTTCCGGGACCGGGAAGACCTGGCTTGGCTGTTTGATCTGGACTGTTTCCATGAGGCACAGGGTCAAGACTGATTTGCATATGGCTGGGTCTGAACTGGGGTGGCAAAGTGAGCTAAAGAACGATGATGTATTTAACCCAGATCTGTGACTGGGGGTGAGTGTCTGAAAAGTTTCAGCGCTCCGTCCATCATCTCCTTGTGTTTGCTTTGTTCGCCTTAAGTTGGTAGGGTATACCCAAACGCGGGTCCCTTGCTCACTTTGCCACTGGATTCAAGCTAGCCTGGCTGTTGAGGGGTGTTACCCCAAAACTGGTCCCAGGATGCTTGTTTCCGGTCCAGGGAAGACCTGGCTTGGCAGTTCGGTCTGGACTGTTCCCATGAGGCACAGGGTCAAGACTGATTTGCATACGGCTAGGTCTGAACTGGGGTGGCAAAGTGAGTTAAATAACGATGATGGATTTAACCCAGATCTGTGACTGGGGTGAGTGTCTGAAAAGTTTCAGCGCTCCGTCCATCATCTCCTTGTGTTTGCTTTGTTTGCCCTAAGTTGGCAGGATATGCCCAGACGTGGAACCCTTGCTCACTTTGCCACTGGATTCAAGCTAGCCTGGCTGATGAGGGGTGTTACCCTGAAACCGGTTCCAGGATGCTCGTTACCGGTCCAGGGAAGACCTGGCTTGGCAGTTCGATCTGTACTGTTCCCATGAGGCACAGGGTCAAGACTGATTTACATATGGCTGGGTCTGAACTGGGGTGGCAAAGTGAGTTAAAGAACGATGATGAATTTAACCCAGATCTGAGACTGGGGGTGAGTGTCTGAAACGTTTCAGCGCTCCGTCTATCATCTCCTTGTGTTTGCATCATTAAAAACCTTGCTCTTCAATCATTCACAATTATTATAGTTAAGTCCAAAGTAAAATGGTAGATGCACATCTGTGTCTATGTTTATGTTATTCCTCAATATCTCATACACATTCACACAGTGACGGCACTATACCATGTGTAGAGCACATCTTCAAATCTCACATACTTCACCCAACACCTCTCATATAGGTCTCATTCAAAATCCTGTCAATTCTTTCCCATGAAGGTGCCTATATTCTCCAAACTAGAATTCTTAACTGGTTGTTACCAAGTCATATTGTACCTTGCGTTCTACAAATTCTTTTATTACATCTGATATAACATAAGCATGGTATGTACCCCTGATGGGGCCAGTACAATCTCCCAGATACACATAAATATAATTTCTGGGCACTGTGTGGCCTCCTGTGTCATTGTAAAAAATGTTCCTTGTATTTGCATATTAGTCCAGCTTGTGGTTATTTGCTGGTGACCTCAAAATCATGCCACATATCCTTCCAACACAAGAAATAGAACACAAAAAGATTAATTTAGCAAGGTTTTGGTTTTAGAATAATATGAAAGTATGTGAAAAAGATTGTGTCAGTCGATCAGCAGTCCGAAGAACATAGGCACATATGGGCTAACGCATTTTTTACCAAAAATGAATGGAAAATCTTTCATCATACATGCTGTGTCTAGGGTTTAATTGAATGGAGTTTAAGGCCTGATAAAACATATAATTCTCTGAAGAGCAGTGGTATTGCTATGGTGCCAAGAGATCCCTTCGGGGATGATATGTGCGCCTAATAAATAAATAAATTAATTAAAATACATATTGTAATTTCCTCAGTAATTTTAATTCTCACTATTGTAATACCCACTGGAAGATAAGAGATTGAGTGGTAAGGGAAAATCCTCTCATCTCTGGAGGAAGTGTTAAACATTCGTGAACATTTACTGAGGTGATTTCCTTCACCAAGTATTAGTGTGGATGGAGGAAATTACTATGATGGATTCTCATTCAGATTTAGAACTTTTACCAAAAAGAGGACGTAATTTTGTCAGCATGCCTTTCACGTTTTGGAGGTAGCCGATGTAACTATGAAAAAGCAAGGCATCCTGCAGTGTGTCAATCCAATAACCAAAGAACAACATTTTCAACCATGAACCAGCCCTCTGAGAGTGAAAACAAGGCTAGGGAGTAAGCCACAAACAAAGTAAGGAGTAAGTGCTGTATGGGGAGTTAAGTTGGCTTTGAGTATGTACGGGTTACAAGGCTAAGGTCTTCACTTTCCCCGGATAAGTCAGCGTGAGAGGTGTGGGTTTTGATTAAAAGTTATCATTTGGTGGGTGTGCATCAGGGTAGGTCTGACTGTTCTGCATCACACCCCATTAACGGTCAATTTCTCCCAATTTGTTGAAGATCATCTAGTATCTGTGTCAAAGCTTCTGCCCAGCTCCAGGTGGCAGCACCCTGTCTGCTTCTCTTTTCAGTACAGTGCTCTCACAATTAGCCCAGTTGCAGAGTTCCCCCAGCCAACTCTGGATTTTGGGACCCTCTGGGGTCCTCCAGGCCATTGTCAGCTGGTGTCTGCCAAGGATTAATGCTGTATCTGCAAATCTGGTTGTAACTGCACCTGCCTTTGGTCAGGGAAACCAACCCAAAAGGCAGGTTGCAGGTGATGTACGCAACAGGCGTACTGTGACCATTGACAAAGAGTCTAACACCGTGGTCCAATAGAGGGCGAGGACTGGGCACCCCCAGACCATGGGGAGGAATGTAGAGTTAGGTTCTCTGCACATGTGGCAGCCCCCATTCACAAATAATGACATTAAGTTCATCCTCTCCGGTGTGACATACTCCCTATGGAGACAGTAGGATTGAATAAGTTTAAATGGCATGTCGAGGAAAACGCTTGGAGTATGCTCTAGTATTTTAGCCCAATCCGCTTCTCCAATAGGGGTTCCCAGGTCCCCCTCCCATCTTTCCCGCATTGGTCAGAGATCTGGTTCTGCTTGCCCTAGTAGTGCCCTGTATATGACCGAGGTTGCATGGCACAGCTCAGAAATCTCACAGATGCACTCCAGGTCCAAATGTATCACTGGTTCGGACAAACTTGCACACCACCACTTCCTAAATCTTCGCCATCAGCGCCCTGTGTAAAGAAAAGTGTTGCGCTGGGATACCATATTGGTCCTGCAGAGTGGCAAAGTGTGCCACAGTGTTGTTTATCCACAGATCATCCATCCAAGCGAGATCAAGCACTAACCAGTTCCTCAGTTTCCTCCAATCACCCCTATGGGAGAGGGTGAACAGTGTGAGCAGTGGGAGCTCCCTGGCGTAGGGCGCTCAGGTTTTGGTGTGCTGTAGTGCTCGTTACCACGCATATCTAAGGGTTGGTGTCAGGATTCGTTCCGCCCGTAGCCTAGGCAGCCCGTTGGTGCAAGTAATATATGTGCCAATGTTTCCCCTGGAGGACAGTCGGGGTCCTCTCCCCGGTGATCTACCCAGCAATTTTCCCACCAGCACGCCGCCCACTGCAACTGCACCGCCATGTAATAGAGTTCAAAGTCTGGGACCGCTGACCCCCTCTGATTCTAGTGCTATTATTTTCTTGCCTGTGCCCTATATTAACTGCAGGATCAGGGTGTCGATATCCCGGAACATCTCCTTCAGGATCCTGATGGGAAGGGCAGTGAAGTAATATAGCAGTCTAGGGAGAATAATCATCTTTGTCAGGGCTATCCTCAGAGGTGGCACAGTTGAGCCCTGAACACATAATCATGGAGTAGTTGTGCTCTACACTCTTCACCCAGTTCATATAATTGTTTATAGTACTTTACAAACGCTTGGTGAATCGCCGCCTGCTAGTAAAGCACTTCATCATATCCAGTTCTAATGCTCAAAATGTGTGACCCCCTTTTTTCAGAGTTAGTGAGCCAAGCTAGTAAGCAGCAGGACTTATCACATTCATCGTGAGCACTGGCAATGTAGGCTTGATAATCATACCCTCCCCAGTCATTCAACCAGCGATAGAAATGACTCTCTTCCCTCACACAGTCTGTTTTTGGCAGTGGGGTCCCCACTCTGCACCTTTTCCAGGCACTGAAGGAGGTCTTCGTGTAATCGGATGTCCGCGTGTAGCTGTGCTCAGACCCTACTCACCGTTTCTAAGCAGTGCCCCCGTAACACTACATTTAAAGGCATCCCATTCTAACAGTCTGGAGAAAGCAGTACCCTCATTCTCTCTAAAATAGTGATCAATAGCGTCTCGCAGTGCATCACGGTAGACCAAGTCTTCCAGCAACAGTGGACTGAGTTTTCATGTTGGGATCGATGGTGTAGCCTTGTCCAAAGCAAATGTTACCATAAGCGGATTGTGGTGAGAATGTGTTCAGGCCAGGTACTCCACCAATAGGAATTGCTTTGCAAAGGAGCAGTGCACAGGATTTTGTCTACACACACACATATAGCGAGTATACCCCAGAGTGATATGTGTGTATTCCCTCTGTATAGGATAACGAGGCTGCCATGTATTCCCTAAACCCCAGTGTGTTATCCAGTCATTAAACCCCTTGGCAGTTTTGTGTTTAGGGGCATTGGGCAGGGGAGATGTGATCTATCCTGGAATGTGTTGGCTACACAATTCAAGTCTCCTCCCACCAGCAGGGGATAATTAATCATTCTTGAGCGTAGTGGGGCCAGTGTATTAAGAACAGTACATTAATCCACATTCGGTGCGTATATGTAAGGAAATGCAACGTCCGTCCAATCCAGTTGCACCGCCAGTAAGATATATCAGCCCTCTTGATCTATCACCTCCATGTGAGGGCGGAAGTGGGCCCCCTGTCATATCCAAATGAGAATCCCCCCTCACATATGCTGAATATGTTGTGCAATATACCCTGCTTCTCCATCGTTTAAGAAGTGGCGGACTCTCCGCCTTAGTTTTGTACATCTCCTGCAGGAAGGCCACCTGTACCTTACAACGCTTAAGAAATGCCTTTATGTTGTATCTTGTACCGGGGAAATTAAGTCCTCACACGTTCCATTTTATGACTTTTATAGACAACATCATATACAATTCAATTGTCTTCATAGAGTGTCTTCCCCAATGTGTTCCCCCTCAGGATTCACAATGTGAGCTCTCCCCTCTGTTGCATAGGGCAACAGTGAAACAGAATTAACCATAACATCCACAAGAAAACCCTCTTCCAGGAATGAGAAGCCAAGACCTTCTGTCCAAACAAGTAATAGATGTCCTTGTGGTGCCACAAGGGACGAGACCCATCGCTGCACAATGCAGGTGGGGACCAGTCCCTCCATGAGGAGGGAGTCAGGACCAAGTGCAAATGGAGACAAGCCCTGCAGTCCTGTTAGTCCTGGTACTCCGGCGTGTAGGCCTGTGTAATCCCGCCCTCTCCCGTAACCCCCTCGGTATCTGACACCTTCACAGTTACCGGGTGCGCTCCAGGCTCCAACCCTAAAGGTTGTCAGCCAGGCGAGGAGTCTGAGCTGGGCTCTGCTGCTGTAGATCATGCGAGGACCCTGGCCCGGTGGCACTTCCCTCAGAATACGAGACATGTTCTGGTACCAGCAGATCAAAGTGATTTTTGTGATAAGGTGATACTTCAGCTACCTCCTGCTCTCTAGCCCTAGCTGCCTGTTCCTCTGAGGGGCGATTCTGTGCCTGTTGCTTCTGCCCCTTTCTTGACCTCTTGTGCTTTCAGGTGTCATTGGGTGTTTTGCCCTCCATCTGTGTTCAGAAGTAGAACCTTCAGAGCAAAGTAAGCTCCAGGCTTCCTCAGGGGTACTAAAGAAATGGGTGGAGTCTCCTTCTACTTCCTGAAGTTTCGCTGGATACAAAAGGGCATATGACAGGCCCTAGTATGTAGTTGGCATTTCACAGCCACGTAGGATGAACGTTGTTTCTGGACCATTGCTGTGCAGCCTAGGAAAAGAATGACAGTTGATCCCTCCACCTTCCAGGGCCCTGTGGTGTGAAATAACTGCAGGATCAAGTCTCTGTCTCTATAGTTCAGAATGCATGCATTAATTGGACATGGGGTTGCGCATGTGTGCAGCGGGTGTCTTGGGATGCGATGCGCATGTTCTGCAGAAAAGAACCAGGGGGTTTTCCTAGCCAGCACCATCTCCATCAACCAGGTCCCCAGGAATAATTCCACACTCTGGCCCTCAGCACATTCCAGGATTCTTAACAGTTGAATGTTATTACTCCTGGAGCGGCCTTCAGCTTCCACGGCCCATTACTGTAAATATTGCATGCATTGCATAAGCTTACGCATGATCTTGTATCTTGTGTACTGTAGTACGAGGGGCACAAGAGTCGACTCACCGTTTTCAACCCTCTTGGACAACTTCTTATAGTCCACCCAGAGCAGTGACACCTCTACAGCGACAGTGTTCACCTTGGATTTCAGCGTGCTTTTTGTCTCCTGTATGGCCAGGAGAAACCTTTCAAATTGGCTGAAATGTTTTTCCAAAGTTAGCTCCAGTTGGCCAAGTGTGTCCCTGTACGGTGCGTGGACCAGGGAAGCATCCCCCTAACCACGAGAGATGGTGGGCGGCAGTTTGGCTGGCTTAGGTTTCCCTATCATGCGCCAGGTATGTGCTCACAGGACTGTCATCGAGGCCAGGCACTAGTGTCCACTTTGATGAACCTCCACACGGCCAGGGCAGATTTCCAGGTCAGTGTTCGTGTGGGGTGGACTCAGAGCACTGCATTGAAACTCATAGTGTACCACCTCAGTGGGAAACAAGTACGGCCACCTGCCTACTCCTCAAAATCCCATGGTAAACTGTCCTTCGATTCTGTCCCGAGGGGCACCATCAAAGTGCTGCCCCAGCACCTTGCAGGCCAGGGTGGCTCCTGGTGTGAAGGTAGGTTAAGGTCTCTATTTGCACGGTGAGTCAAAAGGCTATGTCCACTATGCACCAGGCCTCAGCTATTGGGTCCAATCTCTGGGTGCAGCGTCAAAGGAGTGCCTGGGGAGCTGGGACTGCTAGTTGCCTGCACTCAAAGTGCACGGCTGATCAGCGGTGGTCCAGATATACAGCTCAGCTCGAGCCTGGGGCTCTCTGTTGCTTGCACTCAGATAGCGGGGTGGTGCAAAGTCGAATGTGGGCGTGGCTCTGACACCGGCACTGGCTGCAGGGCTCCACCCAGCGCCTGGGATCAGCCCGCACCCTCACTCACCTGACGGTCTTCTAGGCATCACAGCGCTTCTCATGCTGCATTCAGCCCGATAGGGGCCACAGGCCCGTGCCCGGCCTCCTAACGGCCTCAGCACCGGTGCGGATCTCGGTTATTGAGAGGACCCCGGGGAGTGGTGGTATCAGGAATATTGCAAGATTTTGCCGGGCCTATCTCTGGAGCACCAAGCAGAATGTCCTCTCAGGCTGCCATCTTAGCCATGCCCCCGCCCATCTGCAACTCATATCATTTGCATGAAATGTATTATATCATACATGCCAACGTTTTAAAAGAGAACAGTGGGAGATTTCTAAAAAAACAATCGGGAGAATGTATTTACCCCATTGACTTCTATTGGGGCCTGGATTAGGTTATTGTCATGTATGGACTTTCCAAGTCTGCTGCTGCAGGATCGGATATTCGAAACGCAAATGTATGTTTTTTTTCTTTCTTACCTGTCAGAAATTCAGAGAAAGCGCAATGGCTGGCAAAGAGAGAGAGATGCAAGTGTTGTGCACTGGCCTGCAGGATCAGGTTACTGGCAGTGCATACTCCGAGTTGCACAATACCAGGCCCTGTCAGCTGAAGCCCACAGAGGAATCAGGTTTTTGCATGCAGGGATCGGGAGGCGGAAGACTAGCCTTGAAATCTTGTCTTGAAATCCCGTCTGAATTGGGAGGGTTGGCATGAATATGTTGGAAAAATCCTGACTAACCACTCTTATAACATACTGCCTACCAGAATGGACAATATAAGCATACACCTTGTAGTCGTCATTGTCTTATGTAACATTTCTTATGCACTGATTTACATACGTATGAGTCATAGTATCATTATAATGCCTGTGTTAGGTAAACTGCTGTGACACCCTATGGTGTGAGTAGCGCTATAAAACAAATGAAATACGCGTGAGAGAGGGGCTATGGAGAGATGAGGGGCACTGTTGGTGAGTGGCAGTTAGGGAATCCGTGGAGAAAGGCGCCTACAAAGATTGTTGCACTGAATCCTGCCCTGCCTGGTAGGGTCGTGCTTCGGTGCCGTTCCATCAAAATACTGGAATATTTCATGAGTGCCCTTTCAGAACCGATGCTTTGTAGCAAATTTATGTGAAAAATGTGGTGTAAAAATGCAATATTTGACACCATTTTCTTCAAAATATTTTCTCGGGAAGAACTCCCTCCAACTTCTCGTTACACTCTCCAGCTGCTTGCTCACTGAAATTCATGTAAAGGTGTTACACCCCGGTGCCTTTCAAAGATCACAGCCACCACTGTTGCTGCTGTTATATTCCAGAGAGGTGCTGAGTTTCGATTAAATTATGCGGCGAAATTCTGGAAATTCTTTAATTGGAAACTGAAGAAAAGAGACAACAGGCAGAGACATGAAAGATAAATACAAAGTAACACCATTAACAGTAATGTTTTAAGTAGTTTTTGGAATTGGAGGACCGTATTAATATTTTCTGGGTTCTCTGTGTTTTCCTCCTGTCGTTTCACGACTGAAATTCAGAAGGATTTTCGACATCGATGTTGGCACTAACAGTCTCCTTTCACATAATGGCAATATTCTTTAGTTAAAAAGCTTTATTTCATATAAATGACTACACATATTACACATTATGTTTGCTGCAAATAAAGCTTACAGATTGCTGCTTTTAGTCCATATCCGTAAATACAGCAATATTAATTACATTAGTAGAAATCTGATGAATAAAGTTTTCTGATCGTTCACTTGTAGTAACTTAGAATAAACACGATTGGTGGAAATGCTTGAGTCAATGTGAACCACTGGTAATTACTCAGGGTATATTCCATTCCGCAGTGACGGCTCCTCCGCTCAGGCGGAAGAGCGTTGCCCCACTGCTTTAAGAGCAGTGCAGTGAAAAAATAAAATGATAATAACCTGGTTATTATCATTTTATTTTTCACTACGGGCTGGGTTTGGGCGCAGTGGGTCTGGGGTTACGGGGAGCAGTGGTTTGCTCACTCCAAGTGTGCATGACTGTTTGGCCGACCCTCCTGGGCCGGCCAAACAGTCCTACGCACTTTGCATCTTCCCCACCAGGCTTGATTTACACAGCCTGGTGAGGAACATGCAAAGACTCACAGTCCCCGTCTGAGCGCCGAACCACGGCACTCAGACCAATTACAACGCTGCATTGCAGTGATGTGATTGGGTTAGGGGAGGGAGCCTGTGTGCTTCCTGCTTCCTTACGCTTCGGAAGCAGAGGAAAAGGTGGCTGAAGGGACCGAAGGGGAGAGACAGCTGGCTGGCCAGCAGCAAAAGGTAAGTGGATTGTTTTTATTTTTTCTGGCTCCTCCTGTTCCCTTGCCCTGCACCCCGTCCCCTTCCAGCCGCCACTGCCATTCCGTCATGTTTACATTGTCTGTGATTACAGAGAGCATCCAAGCATATGCAAGTCTGTCTCGTCCTAGCTCCAAAAGGATAGTGAATCCAAAATGAATGTGCTTAATTTCAGCCAGTGGTTTCCGGCACTTCATTTTCAACACCGGCACTTATGACAGTCTGCCACGTGGTAGCTAGTTTAGAGGCAAACACAAAAACAGTTGTTCATTAATTCAATATACATAACAATTTACTAATACCGGCCTCCAAAGCCATTCTTATACCTTTGGGGGCCTGGAATAGTCTGAATTGTCACATTTGCAGAAGTGCGATGATTAGTAGTTGTGTTGGTACTGTCATTGGTAGTGCTGGCAGGGCCAATGGGTAGTGCACGCTGCAGTGGCCTCCTGACGTAGACCCTGGCACTTCTTTACAAATTGGGGCTAAATGGTTAGATATCGTCCCCTCTGAAGGGGTACAAAAGCAATCATGAGCCTTCTTTTCACCATCTTGTACTTAACCCAAAGGATATCTGTATCCCTTGGGGATAAAGATCTCCACAATGATAGGATACAAACCAATCAGCGAGTGATCTATGTTATCTATATATAAAGGAGGATTAAAAAAAAAAATAGGTTATACATCAAACATCCCATTTAAAGTCAACTTAGGTTTAGATTCTAGGTATTGTCTATAACTTGATCAGTCTCTTAATCCACTTTGCCTCCCAGCTGCTAGGACTGTTCACAAGGCAATGAGTGAAAACTCTACACATGCAGCAAAGCGACACAGTGGTTTCAAGTTTGCTACATAATATGTACCTCGCTTTTCAACCTGAACCTGAATCAAAGTGCTTACTTAAGCAGAGCAAATTCCAGGACTGGGTTTTTCAGACTTGCTAGGGTATGCAATGGCATGGCCATCATCTAAACTAAAGGCTGACAGCTAGTCACCTCCAAGTGCAACAAAAGCACAATCATCGGATAGGTTGAGCATGGTTATCTGCAGAGAAGATGCTCACCTGAGAAAAGTGGTGGGAGGTGTAAAGACAACAGCCCAGGTAATGTGAAGCATCATAAGGCCACTAAACTAGCACTGACGGAAGACATGGAACACTCCAATTCTGCACTACATTCCCTCTAACCCGCTAGAAATATGGGTAACAAGAGAGCGCAAAAGCAGTCCCAAAACTGAGAATAGCAGAAACAACCAGAAAAGACCACATAGGCAACACACAGAAGTTTAATTCAAGCATCCTGGCAGTAGGCAATAGATATGATTTCTAGGTAGGGATGCTGTACGATGGGATGTATCCTAGTCCATCAGTCCTGGATTACCAAATAGGTAAAGTAGGCACCGGCCTATGGGCCCCACTCCTTTAAGGGCCTCACAACAACGGATCAAAATAATATTGATTTGATCATGAAAGAAAACTACAATCAAGCTTTCTTAAATTATTTCCAAAAGATAGAAAAAATGGATCAACTCAAAGAAAAGAAAACTTTATATTAGATACTCTATAGAGAAAATGCTGTAGTAATGTAATGTACCCATTAACAACTTAAAGTACATAAACAAAAGACACTGCATCAGATTCTGTTAGACTTGGCATCTTTTGGCGTGTTTCCCTGACTTTTTGCTTTCTGACCTCCTGGTTTTGACTCTGTTTTTGCTGGTGTAATGATTCTGAGCACTTTCCTCACTGCTGTCCAGTGGGAAAGTGCAAGTGCTCCTGTATAAAATGTGTTATGGATTGGTGTTTCCATGATTGGCCTATTTGATCTATGTGTCAGTCCCTAGTAAAGTGCACTGCGAGTGCCAGGGCCGATAGATCAAATGCTGTTGGTGGGCGGCAGCACAGGATTGTGCCCCCCACGCAAACAGCCCGTAAAGTGTAACTCGGGCCTGCCAACGCAGAGCCTGTGCGCGGCCTGGGGCTGCCATGTCGACTTGGCAAGTGCACACACTTGCAAATCCCTAAACCTTCCCTTTTCTACATGTTAGTCACCCCTAAGGTAGGCCCACGGTACCCCTGTGGGCAGGGTGCATTGTATGTGAAAGGTAGGACATGCCCTGGTGTGTGTGGCATGTCCTGATAGTGAATTACAGCCTATTTCGTTTTTCACTATTGCAAGGCTACCTGTTCCCCATAGGCCAGAATGGGCAGTTTTGATTGTTACAGTTTATAATCCTAACTGACCCAGGGAACATGGTAGAAATTCGAGTTTAGTATGCCTGGACTCAGAATGATAAAATGCATCTTTTAGTGAAGTTGGTTTTAACATTCTGTGTTTGAAAATACCACTTTTAGAAAGTGGGTATTTTCTTGTCTAACCATCCAAGCCTGCCTCTGCTAGGTTGTGTATTCCTTGTCTGGAGTATGAGTGACAGGGGCTGGGGGATGCCCGGAGAGAGGGGGAGTCAGCACAGGGCTGAATAGCAAGATCTACATGTAGATGGGTGGGAGGAGTAAACCTGGGACCTGTATAGGGCTGGGCCTTCCCTCCACAATGCTGGCTCCACCTCCTGTGGTGCGTCGTATGTCCCTGGCCTGCACCCTGAAAGGAAATACGGAGGCTTGTCAACAAAGTGCTCCAAGACTGACCAGAACTGGTTTGGGCCAGGCAAAGGCCTCTCTTCCTTCATAAATATTGGGGCCCTGACCCCATGAATTTAGATCTCGCTGGAATCAAGGAACCTGTCAAGAAGAAGAGCTGGAGAGCTGCTGGAGGAGTACTGCCCCTTTGCTGAGTGACTGCTTTGTTGGGTTGGCCTGCAGTTGCTGCTTCTGTCTTGGGCAGTGAAAGGACTGGACTGAACTTTCTACAAACTTGTGCTGAGTATCTCCAAGGGCCTGAAACCGAGCTGGCCTCCTGTTAAGAAGTCTCAGGGACTGCAAAGACTTCACAAGCCTCTGGGTACCGCTTCTGGAACGCTGTTTCAGTTGCCACAGAGGAAGGGAACCGCAACCGACTCCGTCAACCGACTCCATCGCTGGCCCGGTGTCCTGTTTGCACCGCAGACCGCACCGTCCGCATCTCGCACCGCAACCCTGGTCTCACCGACGACGACGTCCGACACCATCGCCACCGAGCCGCTGCTTGCACCGTGACCTGTGGGCACCGCAGGTCGCATCGCATCGCTTCACTGTGCCAGCCGGATCAGACCGACGATGTCGCTGCAACTGGCTCAACAGTCGTGACCGCATCGCATTTGGGGCACCGCTCGCACGTTTGCGACGCACCGCTCCGACTCGCACTGCTGTCCGACGCCAGCTCCCGCACTCCGGCTTGGTCGCCTGCATCGCAACCTGTCAGCACCGCATCGTACACCGTCTCGCCCTGCACCGCACGCCTTGGACTCACCGACTCCGTCTGCACGACGCTCATCGAGCCGCTGCCTGCACCGCATCGAGGGACACCGCACCTTGCACCGCTCCGCTTTGCACCGCAACCGCGACGAACGCCGACCGGCTCGCACGCTCCGTGCCCGCCACAACGAGAAAAGGTACTGTGACCGAGTCTGATCACGACTCTGCTGGCCCGTAACGACGCGGTCGGCTGGAACTGTTGGACTCTGTGTATTTCAACATCGCGGTAGACCCGGACGGGGCTACCGACTCGTATGAACTTTGCTTTTGTGTTATTCCTGCAAAGAAGAAGTTACCTTATCAAGCATACATTTTTAAAGTATTTGTATTGTGGATTTTTAGCGTATTTGGTCTTGTCTTGAGTATATAAAAATATTGGTTATTTTTCTAAACTGGTGTGGTGTCCTTTTGTAGTGCTTACATTATATTACTGTTGGTTATGTGCAAATGCTTTACACACTGCCTCTAGAATAAGCCTGACTGCTCGTGCTAAGCTACCAAGGGGGTGAGCAGGGGTTATTTTAGGAGTGTAACTCCCTTACCCTGACTAGGAAGGAGGGTCCCTACTTGGACAAAGGTGCAAGCCCTTGCCAACTAGAGATCCCATTTCTAACAGATTCACAAACATTTTGTCTCTTAAAAGCTCATCTTCTGCCAGCTGTCAGTTTGTAAACACTCCTGTGCAAACTACATCATCTCGATCTTTAATGACACAAGAACGACTGAACTCACTGGCCATTAAGGCCACTGAAAACGACGTCTTGCAAAAGGTAGACTTCTAAGATATCCTGAAAGATTTCACCACAAACAAATTGAGGAAAGTAAATATTTACAGTTTTGTTGGTTTATTTAAAAAAAAAAAAAAATTTGTTTAATAACATTAATAATTGTGAATGTTAAGTTTTGTGTAATGAAATTGGTTTACAAAAATTGTTGGTTGGTAAAATTAAAAACGTATTAAGAGATAATTTGCGAAGGGGGCCCCGAAATTTCGACTGCCTAGGGGCATCCACAGGGTTTAATCTGGCACTGTAGCCCTTTGAAACAAGGCCTGGAATATGTATTAAATAAATACAGTACTGCAGAGCATAGGAGGAGGTACCTTCAAAATGAAACAAGCAAAGAAAAATATTCTACAATACTATATTATAGTGGAACAACACTCAAAAGAAAAATATTTGGGCAAATATGGTATAAAAAGTGAAGGGGCCAGATAGAAAATGAATCAGCGATGATGCCAAAGTAATGCCATGTCCATCTCCTTCCACAGACACACATATTTATTTTCTGGAGACCTAGGAATTAAATACCTCAGTATTTCACTTGTGTGTTTTGGGCTACAATGCAAAGGTAATACATTTTCAACTTTTCGTGAAAGTCGTCATGTGTCAACCCCAGGATCCAAGGTACGTCGAAAAAGTGCAGTCTGAAACAATGTCGAAGCCGATGACATTCATCTGAACAGCTGTTTACTTTGGTACTCTGGGTAGTTGCTTGAGAAAAATACCCGAGGGGATAAAGTAGTTTCACCTTCGCCCAAGAACCGCAGACTTTCTGAAGTTCACAAAATAGCACATAGCCAAGTTTAAAAATTGCCAGGGCTTGGAACCCGGCTCTGACTCTGAGGCAAACCCTGACTGGAAGCTTCCCTGGCAAGAGCCCAGAATCACTTTGTGATTCATGTACTCAATGAGCTGGCTGCTTACGCAAACCTTAGTCAACTTGGCAGGGACTAAATGCTGAGTGTCTTACAGTAGCTGGAATGAACCCTATATATTTGTGGTGGATTACATTGAGAATGAAACACAATGACACGTTTAACATATAGTGGTCATCAGTGCATAGTTTATAAAAGGATGAGTGCTGGGGCCCAAGATTTTTCCCAGAGGCCCATGATTGGTGCTGTTGAATGTCAGGTTTGCCGAATACTAAGGCTGGCTAGTGTTGAGTCCACCTCATGCCTCTTTCATATGCCACCTCTCCGTGCCCCTTTAGCGCACTCTTGCACGTTCTTTTTCATCCCTGCTTTCTTATTTGGTCACTTTTTTCCTGTTTTTCTCTTTCCCCTCCTTCCCCTGTTCTGACTTTCTCTCTCATTCAGGGTCAAAGTCTGATGACTAAAATGTAAGTCCTGGCACCCAAACACAAGGACCAGGAGGTAACACAAGCAACCACTAGCTTAGATTCAGCGCAGGTGGTCAGTAATAGCATTGGGATGTGCTGTTAATCAAAGAAACTAAAAGAATGACTGTGGTGATACTTAAGTTCATGTGCTGGGCAGGACAAGCTCCAGAATGGATTTTAAATCATTATGGGAATTCACTAAAGCATTTCTGAGTATGTGAAGTATTACTCATTTGGGGGCATATTATCAACGGCCAGCGATAATTATCGCTGGCCGTGCTTAGCGATAGATTTCTTATCGCTGGCTATCTCCGGAAATTATCGCCCTGGTAGCGCGTTATTAACAACACGCTTCTCAGGGCGATAAAATTCCAGAGATAGCGAGGTTATCGCCGTTTTGCAGGGAACATCGCTGGTTTTCCAGCGATGTTCCCTGCAAACGGCGATAATCTGCTGATACGACCCTGTGGTCGTATCAGCACAATCCACCCCTATGTTAGGGATGGCTAAGTCGGAATAATAGCAGACGTTAGATTTTGGCAAAAACGGCCGTTTTCGCCAAAATCTAACGTCTGCTATCATCCTGTGGGCTGCCTTGTAAATATCGCGATGTGCACATCGGCGATATTTACAACGTAGCCCATCTGGGGTACGCCCAGTAACGCCCACCTTGCATCTCATTAGAGATGCAGGATGGGCGTTTTGGAAAGGGCGATAGTGCAGGGATTCACGCGATAGCGTGACCTTGCTGATTAGGCAATAGAATTATCGCCGCTTTCCGTCCGAAAACGGACGCTAAAGCGGCGATAATTGACTATCGCCTGGTTGTTGATATGCCCCTTGGTACTACCAATGTAAGTCCGTTTTTATATAGCGCAGCTACTCACCCTTACGGGTCTCAAGTGGAAATTAAGTGAGCTATTGCCCAGAGTCATATGGTGCTGAGCTACCACCGGAGCCGGGGATCGAACCGTGAACCCTGTGCTCTGAAGTCAGCTGCCCTGGCCGCTGCACCACACCTCTCCACTCCAATAAATGCCCATGTAAATTGCCCCCAAAATAGCTAAAAGTGGAATACTCAGAGAATAGTTGTATACAATTCGTGCATTTTTACTAATGGGAGTTAGAAATTTAGGGCCAATTCACAAAGCATTTATAATTACGTGAAGTACTATGCCTTAAGTACTATCTCACATAGAAATAAATGCCTTTGTGATTAGTTATGCTTTCCTATGTTAAGCTAGGTACTCCAAAGATGCACATATCAAACCAGATAATCTGTTCACAAGGTGGTCTACCTGCCTGGAGGAATATGGATACCCACCACGATTTAAGAGAATCCTTTTGAGGATCAATGCAAGAAACCCATTCCAATGTCTTATGCTTCTAAACTGGCAACAGTGGTTGGCTAACATATATGACGGATACAACTATCAAGAGTTTGATTGACAGAGCCTCGTTTTCTGCAAGTGAGACTTGAACTAAGATCAATAAGCAAAGGCCTTGATGTGCAACACCTGAGAACTGTTTGAACATCAGACAATAGACTTTGAAACTGGTCATGCCTCTCATTCGGAATCAGAGTAATTTGTAAAGTTGGGGGGTGCTCTAGGCATTTTCTTTATTTGATGCCGGCGAAAAGGATTCTGGTAGTGTTCAATACTGTACTTTTGTATCTAAAACAGTCCCATACACAAATCTTGTGGGGTAATACTGTAGAAATAAAAAAGTAAAGACTGAAATGTTGTGATTAATGTTTATTCCAAACCTTAACTGTAACTCCAACCTTAACACTAACCCTAAAACTCTAAATCCTACCTCATCCCTTACCCTAAGCCTAACCCCAAGAAAAGCCCCAACACTTAAACCATCCCTTGGCCTCACCCATTACTCTAATCCTAACCGCAAACATAACCCCATACCTTTAACCATCCCTTACTCTAACCTTAAACCCATACCCAATCCCTTACCCTAAACATTATCCTAACCATAGTCCCAACACTTAGACCATCCTAGCTCATCCCTTACTATAAGCAAACCCCTAACCCAACCCTACTCAATCTCTTACTTGCACCATAACACTAGTCCCTTTTATGGTACCCTTACCTAATTCGAAATCTCACCGCAACTCCATCCCTTACTCTAACCCTAACTTATACAATACCCTAGGAACCTTGGCATTCATTTATTTACTGTATCCCTAGAGTACAAGCACTATGTAACACATCTCAAATAAAATAAATAAATATTTAGACATTGGTTTCATTGTCATAAAACAAACACAGTTTGACTTATTGCCTTACTGGCATAGTCAGCTAGGTGAAAAGGGAAAAAAGAGGACAATCACACACACACATGCACACTGACGCAAAAACCCACACATGCAAGCAATTTTTATTCTTCCTCCCAATCTGCACTTTTATTTTGAGAATGGCTGGAGGCGCTTTTATGTTTTATTTTGTGGCACTTAAAGATTTTTAATGTATGTTTTATTGTGGTGTTTATGGTTTCTATGATTTTGATTTTTTGCTAAGTATTGTTTTGTGTGTGTGTGTGTGTGTGTAGAGAGAGAGATGAGAGAGAGAGAGAGAGAGAGAGAGAGAGGACTAACTATTCAGACCTAAATTGGAATGCCGATGTAAGAGTTTTTCCTTTACCTTCTGAGTACTGAAGAATGTGGGATCCATGGCGGCTCCTCACCCCTGCTGGTTCATGCCTTGGCATGCTTATTCTTGGATGTGGTGTCATCCTTGGTCACCATCTTTTTTTTCCCTGCTGCGAGTTGGCTTAGTCATGCCGCGCCGGGCATTCTTGGGCGATTCCTCTCCTGCACGTGGGCGTCTCTGAAACTCCACATGCAGGGAAGTTTACACAATCAGGACAAGATGACGGAGTCCTTTAAATGGCAAAAGTTTGTCATTTAAATATAATTATAATCCCTGAAATTGAATTATATTCTACTGCTACTTAGAATGTTAATCATTATTCTTTTATTGTTTTCCTTTTCCAATCCAAGATGGCCGAATCACTTCCTGGATTATGTCTTTTCATACTCTTCACTATGTGAGGGAAGTCAAATTGAGTCCAGCTGCATCGCAGTTGTGCTTTCTTGATTGTGCGCTCACTGGATTTGTTGAAGTCCTATTTCTCCAGCTTCTTTTCCTTGACATCTTCTTACTTTCATCTTGCAGCTTAGCATAGACAGAAAGATTTTTCTGGTCTCCAGGTTTTTCCCTTTCTGCTGGTAATTATTTTCCAGAGTATTTCTAGACACCCAGTCTAATGCTGCTGTCTGGCTTTCTTTTAGGAGACAGCAGGCTGTTTCAACAAACTAAGACGACTTTACACCCATCATCAAGAAGACCTGCCCTTGGCAGGTGGCAACGTCAACATAATCAAAAGATGGATCAAGTCCATGAAAACAGCAGTAAATAACTTGACTGCTCAAGTCCAAAGCCTGACCACTGAAAATGCTTCTTTACTTCAATATCTAGCTGTCCTACAACAAGGGTTGCTGCATTCTCCTTGGACTGGCCTGGTAGAATTATAATTTGATGGGAATCCTAAGAAGTTAAAGCCATTTTTGGACACTTGTCAGGTCCACTTAAACTATAAGCCCCATATTTGTGACAGTGATAGATCTATGGATTGGTGAACTGCGAGTAATGTGACTGGAAATGCCATGGTATAGGCCATGACATTCGTTTCCGAGGCTAGCCCCTTTTGGATAACTTTCTGGCCTTTCTAAAGCAATTTAAAAAATGTTTTGACTGTCAAGAACTGAAATTTTCCACTCAAGAGGAGATATGAGAATTTAACCATGATTCCTGGGACTTGCATACATATATCTCCAAAGTCAAGTATAGAGATTGATTGGCCTGAGTTCTCCCTTTTTATGTTACTTCATAAAGGCCTAAAGGATGAGTTGAAGAACAAACTCGCTAGAGTGTCAAGACCAGCATCCTTTTTTTTAAATTTTATTTTTTTTATAAATTTTTATTTTGCCAACAGGTAGGAAGATCAGACAGACATAATTAATTGCATAAACAGCATTATTCCAAATCAATAAAACCTTTACATTTGACCCTAACATGAAACTGAGAACAAAATTAGACAAATCCAGCCAGTAAAAAGATCAAAAACACATAAGAGTCTTTACACGTGAACATAACAAAGCACTGAAAAATAAAAAATAGAGAAAAAAACAGCTGGACATATTGAGACTAGAACAGATCCCCCTAAATTGCATTAAATTTCAGTAAAGATCGAATGCCTCTTGATTTATCTAGTGCATGTTCCATATCATGAGTCTGTCTTACCAGAAGCCACCAGTCAGTGGCGGTAGGTGCCTTTGGTGATATCCAGGCCCTAGCTATAGTTAACCTAGCAGAGGTCAGTGATATGGCCATTAGGCTGTTAAATTTAGGCTCCTCGGTACTATAACCCAGCATAATATCCATTATTGTTAAAGGTAGTTTTATCCCTAACTTCTCAGACAAAACCTGGCCAACCTTCTGCCAGAATGCTGACAATTCTGGGCATGTTATAAACATATGCTTAATATCAGCAGCATACAGACCACACTTGGGGCATTTAGTCCGATCATTACCTATGTTATTCGGATGACCATTTTGATATTCTTTCAGGGGTATAATATAACAAGCATATCATGCGGTGTTGCTGTAACCGTAGGTTTGTAGAGTGTATTGACTTATCTATAATACCAAGGGCATGTGAAATTATATTTGCCGAGACAGCAAAGCCAAGTATTTTGCCCCAACGTTCAGCCAATCTACCACAGTTATTCTTCCTGCAATTGTTAATACCTTTATACCCCTTGCTAATCAAAGATTTTGTGCTCTCAGTATGAAGGATATCCCAAATATCAGATTCAGATATACTCGTCAGATTTAAATGCTTTGTGAAGTAGTCCCGAACCTGATAATATTTTAGCAATGCGCTGTTTGGTAATTTATACTGCATTTGTAATTTCTCGAAGGATAAAAATCCCCGACAGTCATACAAATCCCCCAAGCTCTTGATACCCAGACAAGCCCATTGTTTGCCTACTCCATCGTGAAATATTTCTGGTAGGCCAGGATTAGACCAAAGAGGGAACTTATCATAGAAATACAGTATGCCACATTTGAGAGAGATAGCACGCCAGATAGAAATACTGTCACGTATAGTCTTGAACTTGACCCTTTTAAAATAATTCGGATCATTAATTCTGTACAAGAACATTCGACTCTCAGTGCCCAACAAGAATCTATGTGAAAAATCAATGCCCTCAGAATGAGTTAAGCTCATAGCGACAAAAAAAGCAGACCAGAAATAAGATTTAAAATCAGGAAATTCTAACCCCCTTGACTATAAGGGAGTTTCAACAAATCTATAGCCCTACGGGCTCTTCTGTATCCCTAAATGAAACTGCTCAGTATTCCTTCTAATTTCTTAAAGAATGTATTAGGAATCCGAAGCGGGATGGATCTGAACAGATAAAGATATTTTGGAAGGATCTTCATTTTAATTATATTGATATGTCCGATAATACCTAAGGGCAGCTTATGCCAGTTCTTTAATGAAATGGCTGTCTCTTTTAGCAACGTTTCGTAATTTAATGAGATTATATTATGGATCTGAGCAGAAAGCCTCACACCGAGATAGGTGACAACAGAGCACGTTCCCTGTATTTGGATCGCAGGTTTGAAGTTAAGAAGAACCTGAGTTTTATTGATATTTAATTTATACCCTGATTGTATTCCATATTCTTCGGCTGCTTTAATTATAGCCCTCAAGACATCAGAGGGTGCTGTCGAAAAAATTGCTAAATCGTCTGCGTATGCAGTCACTTTCAGAAAGTTTTCTCCCTGTATAAAAGCTTTTATTTCCGGATGTCTCTGTAAAATAACTATAAATGGTTCAATGTATAAAGCAAAAAGAAGTGGAGAAAGTGGACAGCCCTGACGTGTGCCACGAAATACCCGAAAAGTAGACGACTGAAGACCTGCGTACAATATTTTTGCGCGAGGTTGATCATATAAAGCTTGGACCCAATTCAAAAACTGGCCCTTAACTCCAAAAGCCAATAATGTTGCCCATAAAAAATCCCATCCCACTCGATCAAATGCTTTTTCTGCATCTAACAAAATCATACCGAGTGGGGTGGATGTAATATCTGCAGCATCAAAAGCAGCTACAGCCATATTAGCATGGGCAGTTGTATCCCTACCCTGTATGAACCCATGCTGGTAACTAGAGACAAGTTTAGACATTATAGGAACCAGGCGTTTAGCGAGTATCTTCGCATAAATTTTAGCATCATTATTAATCAACGATATTGGCCGGTAAGACCCACAATCGTCTGCTGGTTTATTTTTTTAATGAAAAAAACAATCTGTGTCATTCTCCAAGACTCAGGGGTCTTGCCGTGTTTCCCAATGTAGCTAATCAGTTGCCTAAATGGAGACAAAAGAACATCCTTAAAAACTTTGTAGAATTCAAGGGGATTGTATCTTCTCCTGTGGCTTTCCCAGATGAAAGAGTATTAATTGCTAGTTCTATCTCCTCCCTAGAGACATCTACGACCAGAGAGTCAGAAATTACCTCGTCCATACTGGTTAAAGCACAATTCTGGATGTATTCCCGGATTTCTTCTTGTTTAGGTTGAGTCATTGGTGTATATAATCCCTGGTAGTATAAAGCAAATCGCTCTAAGATTTCCTGTGGTTGCTTATATTGTATTTCATCCACCCCCTTGATAAATTTTATCTTTGTCTTAGCCTTATCCTCAGCCACTTTATAAGCTAATAACTTGCCTATTTTTTCCCCATATTCATATTGCGACAGCTGATATCTCTTAGAGCTAGCTAATATTCTTTCCCTAAAAATATTCTTTAGATTAGATCTTAAGTTGCCTAGTATTAACCCCAGCTGTTCTGTCCCCCCATCTCCTCTTAATGTTGCCTCAGCATATTTGTCCTCAGCTATTCTAATAGCAAGAGTCATCTCCTTAATGGAGTCTTGCCGTTCTTTATTTTGCTGCCAAATATATTGCTGTGTAGAGCCACGAATGATTGCCTTCCAAGTGTCCCACACCACCGCGGGAGAGGCGGATCCAATATTCTCATAAAAAAAGAGCCTAAGCTGTTCCCTTATCATGGCGACATATTTCTCGTCTGTTAAAAGATACCGGGGAAAAGAAAAAGTTCTAAGTTTCTTCTGCTCAATGGAGAATTTAAATGTAAGAAGAATTGGATTGTGATCCGACGTGACCTTTGGGCAAATTTCTATATCAGCAGCCCAAAGTAACTGATCGGACACCCAAGCCATGTCGATGCGAGAATGTAGCTTATGCGGAGCTGAGTAATATGTATATCCCGGTATCTCTGGATATAGTGACCGCCAGACATCATTGATTGACTGCAGTCTACCTAATTCCATAATTGCAGCACCGACCTTTCTCATTCTTGAAGAAACGATATGTCTAGTAGTGTCTATCCTATGATCCATTGTACAATTGAAGTCCCCCATCACAACCCGTTCCCCCTCCCAATTCAACAATTCCATGTTTATTAAATCGAACACTGTAGCATCTTCCGTATTAGGACCATACAGAACACAAAAGACATACTTTTTCTCCCTTATCATTAGCTGGGCGATAGCCCATCTCCCCCTTATCGGACAACGTTTTAATAACTGAGCAAGGAAATCGTTTATGATGCATAATAGCTACCCACGTATAGATATACTCTGTGATGTTGCTACTATAGGCTCGTAACCGAGCTGTTTCAGAAGCCCACGATCTTTATAAGATAAATGTGTCTCTGTTAACATTACTATTTGAGGGCGATATAACTTTAATTCTTCTGCGACTAGCTGCCTTTTTATCCTGCTATTCAGCCCTGCGACATTCCATGCCAAACACCTAACCGATTCCATTCACATTGTTATTCACCTCTAGCCCTTCAAATTCCCTCATCCTATCCCTCTCAGCCACCTTAGGCCATTTCCCTTCCACCTTATCCATTCCCTTGACAATAGTTAACCACCTGTTTGGCTTTATTTTGTTTTTGGCTCCACTCATGCCCCCCCAACCCCCTTCCCTCCCTACCCCATTCGCCCACACCCCCCTACCCCTGCACCTAAGAGGAGGAATCATCCCCTTCTTGAAGCTGCCGCTGGTTGGGCAGCTTTTTGAGATGTAGCAACCCCAGGAGACCCCGACGCCCCCGTCCCCCGCAGCCATGAGGACAGAAAAATAAAGTGACAGAGAAAGAAAAAAAGAAAAAGAAGAAGAATAAACAAGTTAATAATAAGTTAATAAGAGAAAGCAGAAAAAAAAGAGAAGATATCTATGCACTAAGAAATCCTAAATACCATCAGCACTTTTATCCGTCTTTCTTATTTTTCCTGCCATCTATAAAGCATTTCCTTTGCTTCCAGTTCAGAAGAAAAAAAATACGACTGCCCCCCCTGAATGACTTTCAAGCGTGCAGGCTCCTGCAAATAAACTTGAGCACCAGTTGCCTTCAATGGGTCTATCAGCTGTCTTAATTGCCAACGACGATCCATTGTCGTCTTACAGTAGTCTGCCCGGAAAAAAATTGAAAATGATTCGACTGACACCGGTGTTCTCGGGCTCGCCTTCATCAAAACAGCTTGCCGTAATAAAAAATTTCCAAAATAAATCAGAAAAGGCCTTGGATATCGATTGTCTTGTCTGTTCTGTACGAATGGCAGTCTATGAGCCCTCTGTACCTGACAGTCCCAATCCCAGTCCCCAAGGTCCGGGAAAGTCTTCTGAAGAATGTGGACGATAAAAGATCGTGAATCCGAGCCCTCCTGGCCCTCCGGAATACCAAACAATTTTATATTGTGCCGCCGCTGGCGATTTTCCAAGTCTTCAAGCTTCAGCTGCATTGCCGTAATCTTGTCGTCATGTTGTTGTACTGAGCTTGAGGCCTTGGAAACTACTTCTTCAACTTGGACCACTCTTTGTTGTAGATCAACCACCTCTTCTGTATGAGTACCCATTTTTGATTTTACTTCCCTCAAAGATGACTGTATCTCACTGCTATCAGCCCGGGCTTGGGCGAAAAGCTTGCGTGTTTCCTCCCTTTGATCTTTGAGGGACTGGAGTATCAGAAGGAGCGTTGAGGGTTCCCCCCTCATAGAATCCTTGCAATCGTCTTGAGAGTCTTCGTTCCCATGTGATAGTGATAGTGCCCCTGAGGGCTGGGAGGACTGGGAGGGGCCAGAGATTGAAGATAACCCAGAGTTATCCTGGACGTAAGCCTCAACTGGCGATTGCCTAGGGTCTGATATTGGCCCTATATCTACTTCATCTGAAAGTGCTGAATTAGAGGTGAGAGCATTCCTGGCGCTACAATTGGAGCCTGCATCGGACAGCCGTGATATCATTGTTTTAATACCCCCTTTAGCCTGGACCCAACGTCGTATAGGGCTACTGGCGACCACTTCCTTTAATTGATTTGATTTTCCATTACCGGCCCCCTGGCTGAGTCGAGGATGGAGTTTCTTTGCATCCTTCATGGGTCTTGCCTTGGCAGTATTGTTTTTCTTGGCCGCAAGTAGTTGAGCACTCTGGCTATCCTGCACCGCTCCCCGCCCCACCCCCTGAATTAGCGATGTATTCTGTGGGTTTGAGGGGCTAGGGTCATTGGTGTCTGATGTAAGAGGAATATTTATGACCTTTATGCCCTTTCCGTTCTCAGACATTTCAGTTACTAGCCGCACCCTAGGTTCAGGTTCAGTTTCAGGTTCAGGTGATGTATTAATATGCCCAAGGCCCTCTGAATCAACATTTTTGGGGGGGCTGTCATTAACACCTCCTTTAACGATATTGGCCTCCCTTGTGTTTTCCTTTAAAGTTACCGTCTGTAGTGTAGACCCCCCTTTCAGAGTAGAAGTAGTAGTTGTTAGCGTCTCTTTCAGATTTGCCTCCCCCCTTTCCACAAAAACAGTCACCTCAGATGTATTGCTGTTCTTTGAAGTATCCCATTTAGCCACTTCTAGGGAGTCCAGAGGATCTTTGCCACTTTTTAAACAATCTAACGCATTATTTTGAACAAGCTGAAGTGATATAGGGGGGTCCTCACAGGATTCATCTATCAACATGTCAGCTGCTACAGTTTGATGTATCTTAGTAACAGTCTGTTCTGTATGCAGCCCATCCATAGCATTAACAACAAAGTCTGCAAGATTGTTACCTGCATTTGCAACAGTTGCGTCTTCCGAGAAGAACAATTCTGTCGATTGCCGTGATTGAAGAAACTGTAGCACGGGTTTACTAATTGCCGTAGAACGCTTCAGGTTAATGTCCCTCGTAGTGTCCGTCTTTTCGTGGGTTTGAGCCCCCTCCTAATTCACCGGTAGCCTGCTTGCCGCTCGGGCGCTTCGGGAAGTAAGCTTCGGTGGTGCCATTATCAGCCGCTGTGAACGCACGAAGACTCCAAAATGCAGGCGCCACGGAATCTGTCGGAGCCTCAGCCTCAGGAAGTCCGCCGTTGCGGTGTGTTTGGCGCCAATCCTTGCCAAGGACTGCATCCAGTACGCCTCTTCGTGGTGCTGTGCAGACCGCAGGGGAAACCAACACGAATATCGTCTACCTCGCCCGTCTTCGTTCTCGCCTCCTTGAAAAGCATTCAAAAGCCAGTTACGGAATCCACAAGCACAATCCTCATGTCTGCGGAAGATACGGAGTCGGCAGCGCCGGGAGCCTCCAGGGTCACCAGCTCTCAGTGGCAGCACCTAGCCGCCATCTTGCTCCTCAAGACCAGCATCCTTAAATGATTTAATCCTGTTAACCATTCAAATATTTAGCCATCTTCATGAAAGATGAATGGTACGCCAAAAACACTCTCAGTGAATATCCCCACAAAGGCCTGCATTCAAGACACCTACTAAGACTATGATATTGAAGTTAAACCCATGCTAGTGGGTTTTACCTAGGGACCTTTGACAGAGGAAGAAAGGGCTAGATGACTCAAGCTAGGCGTATGTTTATACTGTGCTCTTCTGAGCTATTCTCCTGTACGCAATTCATGTCTGCCTAAGGATTTTGAAAACTAAGAAACCTGCTCCTAGTGCAGAGCATAGAGGCAAGTGAAGATCAGTCAGCGCTGCATTTTCTGTTGAATTCCTCTGGGTTCGTTTTACTGCAAGGGAAACTTTGAGTTCTTTCTCAGCATCACTCAGTTCCTGTCCTTGTGGACTGTGATGCTTCCATTGTTTATATGGATATTGAACAGTCTAAAGAAACAGATTACAATTGCGGTAGAGGCTGTTGATGGAACTTTTGTGGCTTCTGGCTTAGGCACTGAGGAAATTCAGGTTTTGTCACTTTGGCTCCCTGCCCATTATGAGTACATTATTTTTGATTTCGTTGCCTCTCCTCGTTACCCTATTATATTGGGTATTAACTCGCTGCCTGACCACCACCCATATATAAACTGGTCCCCCAAGACCCTGTTCCTGGGCTATGAGCTTTGTGTATCACATTGTGCTTCTTATCATCTCTCTTCTACTAACAGTCCTGAAGTCCTTCCCAGAATTTCCAACCACCCAGTGGCACAGTTATATGAAATTTCAGAAACGTATCATGAATATCCCGATGATTTCCAAGCGTCTGCTACCAAGGAGTTACATTCTCATCATCAAAATCCTTCCTGAGGTTATATTTCCCTGCAGTCACATCTTTTCCTTGTATCCTTGGAAGGACAAGCTTCTAGAGAATATCTCGATGCTAACCGGGGGAATGGCTTGAATACTCCACCTAAATCTCTTGTTGGAGCTTCTTTATTTTTTGTGCTGAAGAGAGTCTCTTCAAAATTCCAGCCCTGTATTGATGATGGGTTTAAAACTTTGTAAGTATCAAGGACCGCTATCCTTGGCCCCTCATTTCTGATATTCTGGAGGCTATTGAAGGAGCCATTTTTTTCAAAATGAGATCTGAGAGGAGCCTATCACCTGATCCAAATCTGATCAGGTGAAGAGTGGAAGACAGCATTCAGAGCACCTTTTTGGCATTAAGAATATTTTGTGATGCCATTTGACCTCTGTAATACCCCAGTTGTCTTCAAGCACTTTATGAATATAAATATGTCAAACTTGATCCTCAAGACGATGGTCTTTATCTTGATGATATCCTTTTTTTTTCTAAAGATCCAGCTGACCATCCATTCATGTCAAACAAGTTCTACAGTGCTTGAGAAAAAATAAGTTACTGGCCAAACCCACAAAGTGTCTTTCTGGGAAAGATTCAGTTGATTATTTGGGCTTTGTTCTTTCTTCTTAAGGCACTTAAGGATAGCTATGGCTCTCAAAAAGTTTGATCCATGTTAGATTGACCCATTCCTTCATCATTAAAGGAGGTACAAAGCTCTTTATTCTTGACCAATTAATATAGGAAATGTATCCAGAACTTCTCGAAGCTTGTCTCTCCGATAACCGAGCTACTAAAAAAGAATAAGACCTTTGAATGGAATCACAATGCCACGCTAGCATTTGAAATTTTAAAGAAAGAGTTCCTTCAAGCTCCCATTTTACAACAGCCTGATGTCTCTAAGCCCTTTGTTTTTGAGACAATGCATCAGACCAAGCTATGGAAATTGTTTTGATACAGCTCAGTCGAGAAGGATAAGAACATCAAAACACCTTTTTTTCATGAAAATTCTTTCCAGCAGAAAGATATTATGTAATTCAGGAAAAGGAACATCTCATTTTTAAAATTCGTTATTAAAGAGTGGAGACATTTTTTACTCCGAGCCCAATTTCGGGTAACAATCTGCACCGATCATAAAACTCTTAAAGTTCTCCAATAGGTGAAATACCGGAATAGTAGGCAAGCCCATTGGCAACTTTATTTTCAACAATTTGATTTTTTACTAACATAAATTGCCAGTTCAGTCAATGTTATAGCAGATTCCGTATCCAGTCTTTACCCTGAGCAAAGGAAACCCCCAACTATGGAGAAGATAATTACTCCCTGAGCGTTCATTTCCTCACTCACTCTACCTTGAATCAATTGGGCAAAAAGCAATATGTAGTAGGATCTGTGATATAGAAAAACATTTTCTTCAGTTTTATAAAGAATGCAATTGCTCTGTTCTTTGTTCAAAACAAACTCTTTATTCCTTCAAAACATTTTTAAAACCTAATACTTCAACCATGCCATGATTCCTTGATTTCCATATACACATGTAGAAGAGTCATATAGAATGTTATCGGAGGAAATTTGTCCATCTCTTCATCGTGATTAAGGTTGTGAGGTCTGTGCTCAAAATAGATTGCAAACACAAAGGATAGCAGGCATGTTAAAGACACCAGAAATTCCCTCTAACCTTCTCAAAATTACACCACTATAATGGTGACAGTTGATTCGTATACTAAAATGGCACACTTTTCAGCTCTTCCAAAATGACCAACTGAGTCTGAAATGGCTGAGATCTTCTACTCGGACATATTCTGACTTCATGGATTACCTTTGAAAATTATCTGTGATCAGAGGCTCCAGTACGTTTCTAAATTAAGGAAGTTTTTGTGTCATAACCTTGACATCGGAAGAGCATTTACTTCTAGCTTTCACCCTCAAAATGAGGGACAGATTGAAAGGTTAAGTCTAACTCCTGAAGATTTCATAAAATGCAATATTTCTGCTGCTCAAGATAACTAGAAGGCACTCTTACCTGCAGCTGAGTTTGCATGCAATAACTCTATTCATAACTTCAATGGTTTCTCTCAATTATTTTTTTACCTTGCCGAGGATTCCATCCTAAAACCTTTCCAGATTCCCTGGAAACTGTTGACCCTGAATCTGTGGTCCAAGATTCATTGAAGACATTTTTGGTCCTTTTTGACCCTTTTGAAATTTCCAAAATAATTCACCCTTACACTGTATGACTAGAGCTTCCTCTCTTCTGGAGGATTCATCATTCCTTTAATGTTTTCCATTGAAAAACCTATCTTTTTCGAAGAGGATCTCAAGTTAAAAAGAGACCAGCTCCCTCACTCGATGGGCAACCCGAGTATGACGTCCAGGAAATTTGTGACTCTAAGTACTTCAAATACACCAAAAGTACTTAATCTAGATATAATTATAATACTAAAAGGAGTTACTCTAATGTTATTTTGTATGTTAATCATTATTCTTTTGTTGTTTTCCTTTGCCAATCCAAGATTGCTGAATTACTTACTGAATTTGTCACTATTTAAGCAATCATTTGCATCGCTATTGTGCTTGCTTGATTGCTTGCTCAATCAGGCCCAGATTTATTAAGGAGTTACAATGTCCTGCATCACGCAAGGCAGCACAGTTCCTTAATTCAGATTTACAAAGCTAGGCATGGGGTGATTTGTGCAGCCTTGTAAAGAAATGTAATGCAACACAGCTGCTTGAGCTGTGGTATGTTACATTTCAAGCTGGGTGGTGTGTCAGCGTAATCTGGGTTGGGCCCTAAATTTTGTTTCACTACTCTCATCATATGATTACCTTTCTAACAATCACTTGATCCTTCGATGGATCTTGCATAGTGCCACTGAAGGATTGAAAATGAGAGATTTAACATGCGGGTATCCAACGAGGATCAGGGATTGAATAACTGACTCACAAATAAACAATTAGATTAATGTATATGATTCTCAACACCAAATTATATAAATAGAGAATCACAACTGCTAGTACACATCCTCTAAAGAAATTTTGATGAATTAAAATCATGCAAACCAATAATTCAGTTAAGGCATTACAAACAAATAGCATTATTACCTGATGATTTGAGATCTCCCTATATTGATTCTTCCCTTTCATTAATCAATAAATTAGAATGCAACTTTTAGGTGGCAAGGTTGAAGTACATTTTATCAAAGATTTAGAAGGTAATATATCATTAATAAACACTTAGGATCTAAGGAATGTTAATTTGTTTAATCAGCTTAAGGTTGCCAAAAGGTAGTAAAAGCTCTGGAAAGTTCAGCAAAGACATTAACCATTTCTGTTCATGGGTAGTGTCAAACCGGGAAAGAGTCCACGAATGGCGCACACAGTATATGCGTCTGTCCGAAAGGAAAGCTCGCGAAACTCCTCAAAGTTCCCAAACGCAGTGTCTACTCAAGAAAGTACAATCAGCAAAGTCATCTGCCTCAAAATCAAATCATATTGAATTGAATCTACTTTTTCTCCAAGTCAATGTATAATATATTCCTCTAGTTCCGGTGGTGACACCTCCTGGGTCACCTCATCGTATCAGACCACTCAGTCCATTGGTCAGTTCTTGTAGGATGATTGTCATGAGACATAAAGAAGACACATATAATGGAAAAGGGTGGTGCAAACCACATACTTTGTCAGAGCATCCGGCTCAGTTGAACTTCCAAACAATGATCCTATAGCAGCAGGCATATGAATGAGTTCGAGAGGACAGTTTCCTATAGCAAAGTTACCAAAGCTGTCAACATTGTAGCAGATAGTTCTTGTAGGCGAGTAAGAACTCTTTAAATCAGACACAATCTCGCTTCACATTGTAAGTTTATGAAACTTTCTCATGAGTGTAAGGCAGCATAGAATAGAGAATAAAAAGGTCTACAAGAAAGTCAATTTAAAATCCATAGAATATAAAGCAATAGAAATATATGTTTCATAAAAGGAAATCAGTATTCTAATACTTTTTCAGCTTGCAGGCATTCAGATTATTGTTATTTGCTATATTTCAGGGATCACATATAAGTATGGCTCATTACTGCATTTTTAAAGTACTAACGTGTAAAAAACATTCAAATCATAAAATATTAATATCGTTTCAAATGATTTGCATTAGTGCATATATAAAGATCAAAATCCGAAGGTTGCAGAACAGTTGCACTAAATATGACTATGCAGCACCACTTTTTCTCTTGTCAATTTCGGTGCACATTTTCACATATGCCATGATGAAATTCAGAATGAAACCTTTCAATATCACACGTAAATATCTCTAAATCATGTTAGATTTCATTACATTCTTCACACTTATTATTTTGATAAGAAGAGTTAGAAATCTTTTAACACCTAAATACATCACATTTACCTTTTTGATACACATTGAATTAGCAACTGAAACAGGTTAAACTATGAACCTATATTACTTAATGAATATGTTTCCATCTATTCAACAATTTATCTGTATGCTTGTACGATGCAGTAACTAAGTTTTAGTAACTAAGTTTAACTAAGAAGTTAGGACAATACTAGACTCAGGGGGCAAGGCCGCCTTAATTCTATTAGATCTATCGGCGGCCTTTGACACAGTGAACCACGAAATATTAGCCGGTAGACTTGTGGAGTTGGGGATCCAAGACTCTGCCCTCTCACTGTTACTGTCCTATCTTGCCAACAGAACCTTCTCCGTTGAATTGGGAGCCTTCGCATCCAAACCCTTCAAACTGCCCTGTGGGGTGCCTCAGGGCTCGTCTCTGAGCCCTAAGTTATTTAATGTATATGTGGCCCCTCTCGCTTCAATTATACGGCATTCCGGGTTTTCTGTCATCTCTTACGCTGACGACACATAGCTGGTGGTGTCAGTCTCAAGCAATGTGGAGGAGACCGCCGACCGATTTAAGAGCTGTATGTCCCAAGTCAACCTATGGATGCAGTCTAACTGCTTGAAATTGAACGGCAGAAAGACCGAGGTCCTGCTGCTGGGCGCCGATACAACCTTCTGGTCGCCAAGGTGGTGGCCTGCTAATCTGGGAGATTGTCCTACCTCAGTGTCCAACGTTAAAAACCTTGGAGTCATCTTCGATGACAAATTAACATTTAGTAATCAGATTAACAAGCTCTCCTCCACTATCTGGTTCATTTAAAAAATGATTAGAAAAATCCGCCCATTTATTCCTCCCGATGCAATTAAAACCTTGGTCACAGCATTGGCCCTTTCGAGATTGGACTATGGGAATGCACTATACCTGGTAATTCAATCCCAGCATCTACTAAAACTGCAACGTTTGCAGAACGCTGCTACGAGATTGGTACTAGACATCCCTAGGTTTCAATCAGTATCTCACGGTTTAAGAGCCCTTCATTGGCTCCCGATGAAAAAACAGATTGAGTTTAAATCTCAATGTCTAGCCTTCAAAGCTTTACATGGTATAGGGCCACACTTTCTGAGGGCGCATCTGAAATGGTATGTGCCGGCCAGAAGCCTAAGATCAGCCCATACTAAACTTCTGCAGACACCTAAATGTAAAACGGCCCGATGGGGTGGCAGAAGCTTCCTGTTAGGGACAGTTAAGATTTGGAACCAGCTCCCCACCTCCATAAAGAGCAGCCCATCACTCTGGTCTTTCAGAAAGGCACTGAAAACCTGGCTCTTTAACAACTGAGCTTGATCTTCCTGGTTTCCAGTCAAAACCTAGCAAACTACCGTCCTAGCGCCAAGACGCCCACGGGCATTCGCTGCGCTCTACAAATACATAAATCAAATCAAATCAAGTTCTTCTCACATATTCATTCTCATGTCTCTTTACCATGTGATTAGTGCACTTTTATTTGCGTGTTACCCAAAATATCTCATAGTCGGTTTAGATAAGTATCAGGGAATCTAGCTGGTTATCAGCTATATCAGTGCCGTTCCATGGGTGGAACATCGCGTACCCGTGCATCCACCCATGGATTTGATGCAAATCCAGATTTACAAAAGTTGTAAAACTGGGATTGCATCATATCAGTACGCCTCCCAGATGATGCTGTAACAAGGAGAAAAATCTGTTTTCTCCTTGTTATTTTCTTTTTCAATGCATAGTGCATTCTGCATCACGCATAGAGAGAAAAATGGCTCTTTGGATTGTTTCTATGCAGGAAGGTGTCCCTTCCTCCACATAAACAATCCTGCTCGTAATGTAGGCACCTTTGCACTATGCTGCAATGGTGCCTGTATAGGCGCTAGGCAGCGCACTGTGCGCCAGAGCAAGAAGGAAGCAGAAATGCTTCATATCTTACAAGGGAGCATTTCTGCTCTCTCCCTTTCACACGTTGTGTGAAATAATAGTAAATGTGTCTCACTTATCCAGGTTCTTTTCCTTGACACCTTCTTGCTTTCGCCTTGCTACATGGCCAGAGCACTTGTAAGGTTTTTTCTGGTGTTCAGTTTTTTCCATTACTGCTGGCAATTATTTTCAGGAACATTTCTAGAGACCAGTTAAACTCTGGTCTCGGAGACAGTAGGCGGCTCCTACACACTAAGAAGACTCTACACCCATTGCCAAGATGACCTGCTCTTGACAGTTGTGAATAACGTGGCCAATCAGATTCCTCAGGATTCAGTTCATAACTCCTGTTTTGAGGTATTTGGAGCCAACTCTCATTCAAACTCCAACATTGGGTAGAAAATTGGTGCTGAAGAGACGTCAAGAAAGCACAGATGGAAGGAGGAAATGACATTTCTAGCACAGTTATATGCTAATAGCAGGATTGACCTTGTGGCAAGCGAATCAGGCCCTTCAATCAGTTGCAGGTCAATGACAAGTGTTACTGACCAACTCTGCAGTGAATAATGCTTTAATAACACATTTTAAAACTTTGATTACTATTGAAATTCTTTAATTGGGTATTATTCACAAAGTAAGTTGTAAATCTTATCCCATAGATTTACAACTATGTGTTTGTGTAGATAAAGAGGAGCAGATTTATCTAACTTTCACGCAGAGTAATGCAGCAAGCAAACCTTGCTGCGCTACACTGGGTGAAAGAGAGAGGGTAGGAATGTGTTGTATTTAACATTATATGGCGCATTCCTGCTCTCTGCCTGTGCTGGCACACTATATGCTGCCTAGCGCCAACGCAGGCACCCTTGCACCATGGTGCAAGGGTGCCTGCATTGTAGGCAGGATTGTTTTTGTGCAGGAAGGGACACCTTCCTGCACAAAAACAATACTCAGAGGCATTTTCCTCCTTCTGCGTGTGCTGCACAATGCAGCACACATGAGGAAACAGCAAGGAGATATAAAGGTATTTCTCCTCATTGTGCCTCTGGTGGGGAGGCGTACAATTGTGACGCATTCCCAGGTCTACCAGTGTTGATAAATCTGGGAATGTGTCAGAATCCATGGTTGGATGCATAGGAACACCCAGGCTCCACCCATGTAACAACCCCAACGCACAGAGCAACATAAGGCTGTGATTTGCGCTGCCTTGTGTTACTCCAGATTTCCGAATCCACGCAGGGCCATGCAAGGTGTCCTTGCGTGGCAAATCTCATTTTAGGTTTTGCGTTCCGCATGCATATTTTTACTTGTTGGATATTTTGCAGGTGTATATGTTTACCAAAAGTTCATCTGCACACGTTAGCATTTGTTTTCTCTAAATGGAAACGATTTTTCCTCACTTAGAACAACCATCCTCTATACCATTAACAAAATGGGTGTGTTTTCTCCCCTTTTCTACCCTGGATAGGGATTTAATCCACGAGGGTAAATTTCTGACAGGATCAAGGATAGGAATATGTGTCATAAACGTTTGTGATTGTCCATCAAATGTTCACGTCTTTCCTGTGCCGGCACAAATCTGCCTCTTACAGCAGATTTTCTTTGACGTAATGTCACACGATAATGGAGTAATTTTGCAGGGGTAACTTGATTTACGAGTACAAATTCAAGTTTTGTGAATTGAAAAATGGAACTTACACTCATCAACCAATCGATTTGCACACATAAGTTCAATTTAAATGATATTGTGAAGCAGGTCCAAAGTGTCTGTAAATAAACAATTAGTAGATGGCTTCTGTGCTGGTTTTATGCTCAAGGATTTTCAAAAGCAGCAAGTTGTGGGTTTTGTTTTAGTTTGCCACAGACTTAATGAAGTCCCGGGGTACCGTTTAATTACTCTATTGTGTGATATAATAAAGTACAATATGCATTCAGTACAGATTAAGCTTAAAATATCTTTCGTCTATAGATTGTATTTGTTGAAATTTGATTTTGAAGATAGCAAGGTTATCATCCCCAATATTCCCTTTTTTCCAAAACATCTTGTCATCTGTTTTTGTCGTACACTTTGTGGCTAGGGCATGCTCTCATTGCTAGGAAGAGTTCCCTCCGGTCTACGAACACAGGGGCATATTATCAAGCCCAATTTCGGCGCTTTAGCGGCCGTTTTCAGCCGAAAAGCGGCGATTTAAATATTGCTCTATCATCAAGGACACGCTAACGTGTGTTTCCTTGAGTTGAAATTTGTACTTGTAAAGCGCACTTATACCCCCAAAGGGGTGTCCTGGCGCTGTACAACCCTTCCTGGCTTTTCCCTGTGAAATGTCCACTCCTGGGCACCCCCAGGGTGAAGCCAGGCATCCCAGCGCTGTTGGGGCCATTGTGGAGATTAAGCAAGCTATTGCCCAGAGTTGCAGAGTGGGACCCATGATTAGAATAGGCACCGAGGCGAGAATTATCAGGTCCGAGGAAATTGAGTCCAAGACCCGCCGAGGCGGGAATTGAACCCTGGTCCCGGGCCAGATCTCTGCATCAGGGTCTGCCGCTCTAACCATTGAGCCACACTTCTCCAGCCGTTAGCAGCCGTCTTTTCTCCACTTTGCATGTCAGCGATTATTATCGCTAATGACATGCAAAGTGGGCGTTCCTCACAGAACAACATGGGTAAACATCACTACAACTGCATCGCGATATTTACAAGGATGCCCCAGACCCGCGAATCGATGATCAAAGTTGCGCTAAGGCCCCTTTATCGCAGGATTTTAACACCTGCTATTAATCCGACTTAGCCATCTGTAAAATGGGAGGTGGATCTCAGGGCTAAGTCCACACCTGCCTATTATCAAGGCTTACATTATCGCAGGTCATTTTTCGCTGCTTTTCTCACGCTAATGCATGTTATCACCCTCTATCGCTGGATTTCACATCGTCTGGGTGAAAAGCGTTAATAATACGTCGCTAACCCGGCGCTGAAATCCAGCGATAGACGGCGATAATGAAAATCGCGCTATGCGCGATTTGCGATAATTATCGCATGTGCTTGATAATATGCCCCTCAATGTTCTGTAATGCAGAGTGTAACATGGGGGCATATTAGCAAGAAGAGGCGATAATCATCGCTAACCCTGCTTAGCGTGATTTTTTTTATCGCCGGCTATCGCTGGAATATATCGCCACGCTAACGCTGTATTAGCAACGATTAGCGCTATGGCGATGAATATTCCAGCGATAGGGGGAAATGGGCCAACATCGCTGAAAAACCAGCGATGTTGCATGGAGAAGGGAGAACACCTTGCTGATACGACCCTGTGGTCGTATCAGCATAATCCACCCCCCATGTTAGGTATGGCTAACACCTGCTAATTGCAGGTGTTAAATAAATGGCGATGACCCCGGTTAGCGCAACTTTTCACGTCGCTAACTGGGGCCATGGCCACCTTGCTAATAGGCGATAGGCCTGTTAGCGAGTGTTTCCCAGGTTTGTTCGTCGGAACGCCCACTTTGCATGTCATTAGCGATAAATATCGCTGACATGCAAAGTGGTAAAAACGGGCGCTAATGCCCGCAAACTGTCGCTAACTGCTGTTAGAGACAGTTTGCTGATAGGGCGATATAAATATCGCCGCTTTAGCGGCAAAAAGTGCCGCTAAAGCGGCGATAGTGCCCTTGCTAATATGCCCCATGGTCTCTTGCAGAGCTAAAGTTAGAAATTGGGACATTGGGAAAATGTGAGCAAAAGAGAAGCATGTGGCAGATTGGCACCAGATCCACATACATTCGATGGATATTATTAATCGGAGTTCAGATTTCCTTTACCATATCTCTGCATCTGGAACACCATTTGTCTTTTCTCTGCATCTGGAACAACATTTGTTTTTGCAGGCGGAACTGCTGTGCTGGAAAAGATTCCAGAGCCCATAAACAGCTATGAAGCAAAGCAGTGGCCAAGGTGTGTAATTAGGAGTCACTGCTGGAGCATTAAAAGATCTCTGGCCAGGGTGACGGAGTCACCTGTTCTGGCACGGTAAACGCTTTTCTGATTAATGGAAGAGTCTGCTTTTGAGCTCTCAATTAGCCTCGGTGTGAGTAAACACACCACGCTGCCACGGCACCTTCAGGCAGTCAAATTTCCAAGAATACAGGGATGGTTTACATATGAAGTAATACATGGGGCAGTGCACCTTATGTTGCAAGACAGAGCAATTACTAATGAGGGATGGCAGGCTCACCGCGCCCAGCGTTTTTTCAAGCCAGCCATCTTCTACAGCATGGTAGCCTGTCGCAGCAGTCTTTTAATTACTCCTTCCGTCTCGTCAGGCATCGTTGAACGCTTGACTGTGGCCAGCTGTCTAAGGCTCTGCTTTTCTCGGTTTCTATTTTTTCCATAAAAAAATTAAAAATCCATGCATACAAAGATAACATGGCAGAATTGATTAGCTAGATTTCTATCAAGGTTTTCCTTTGTCGGTCAATCTGGAGAGTATGTGTCCTTAATGGCTAGAGCTGCCGACTTTGGAGCTGGGGAACCAGGTTCGAGCCTCGGTGTCGACTCAGAATCCTGTGATTCTGGGCAAAAGTTACTTAATCTCCCGTTGCCTACCAAAAAATGAATGTGTCCTTGTGTAACATGACTGGTGCTCATGTAAAGCGCTCCAATACCTTCTGGTGGAGTTCACGCCATATAAATCTGCAAAAAAACACATGAATCTCTTCGACAGTTTAGCTGCTGCGGTGTAGCAGAGATACTGATTGGCGCTCTCCTGTTTTGGGACCAAGTCCCTGTCTAGGCAGGCTCCCTAGCGTTTTTCATGATTTGAAATACCTTTGGGTCTTGAGTTAGCCAAGACCTGCTGATTTTACTACAATTGCATGCATGTTATATTTGTTTATAGGGGCCTTCAGCTATCCCTCTGCATCTCCTGCTTTGGTATTGTGCCATTTTCAATTTCCTCGCCCACTACAGCATACAGCATGTGGCACTGGGTCATCCCACTCCAGCCATTGGCTGACTTCACTGTGAGTTATTGCATTCTGCTCTTTCAAATGGAGCCTTTGCTTACACAGAGAAGCTCCCTTCAGTGACAGGGAATTCTATGGCAATGTATGATTTTTGAGACCAAAACATAGTTTTGCTTTTTGCCAATTAATTTTCATGATATTGGTGAGGGCCAGGCAGCTTTCCCAGCTAAAACGTTATATAAAAACCATGAGAAAACAACCATTTACAAAGCGAAAGGGCTGGCATTTAATGACAGACCTATTGGTTTACCCAGTACTTGTTTTTCATTCCATAGGTTTGTTTTGCACAATTGACAATTGTAAGTCATTTCGTGCTGCAACCAGGCATTTGTGTTATACTTTTTTTGCTTTCTCTACATCAAAAGTTGCTCTTTTGCCACCTGTACAGGAAGGAAAGCTCTCTCTGTAATGTTGTAATAGGGAAGCAAGAAAGGAGTCCTCTAGTGAAACTCAGTGAAGTGTCTTCAGAGCATGTAAGACATCTTCACAGAGTTTTTAGAACCAGCCTTTGGCTTTAAGCCACAATTTACCTTGCTTAAATTGGAGTAATACTTGCACCCTAAACTTTTGTGATTTGTGAACGGTGCACCTTATAACTTTCAACATGCTCAATCACACATGTCTCCATGGCTTACACGATTTCCATGCTGTGGACTCACATGTACACTCAGTAACTCCAAGCCGTATATGAGTATGGTGCTATTGGCAATGTTTTTAACGATGTCATAAATGAATCCTTTTGAGTTGTGCAAGAAATTGGGTTTTTGGTTGAGAGGGATGAAAGCCCCATTCAGGCAACAACCACAATCCTTGTCAGGGTGAATCACAAAGGTCACAAAATTAACCTGTGCTTAACCCTCTGGTAGCTTGGGACAAAAGCAGTCAGACGTAACTTAAAAGCAATGTGTAAAGTACTTATGAAGCACACAAACAGTAATAAAGTGAAAATACTGCACACGAAAAATCCCAAACCAATTTTTGAAAATAGAGTAAATTTTAATAAATAAAATGATACCAAATGACAAAAATCCGATCAGCAGAACCAGAGATATTGAATTTTAAAGTTTTGAAGGGAAACAGTGCCAAGAAGTGGAAGAGATACTCGCGGTTATCTGATTACGCTAGACCTGGGGAAAGTTACATGGTCAGGCCAACCGTGATGGAGCACAGGTCAGATTCAAGGACAGGTTAATCCCACTGAAGACTTACCTTCTCTAGTCCAGCGTGAAGAGGTACGTTCACGTTGGAGGAGGCCGCGAGTAGGAGACTTTCGGCATGAAATGCAGGTCAAGCGTTGCGGACGGTCGTTGCCCTAGTGCTAAGAGTTGCTAATCCCTGGAGCCTCACATTGGTTGATCATTGCGGATGGTTGCTGTCAGCACGAAGCGCAGGTCTTGCATTGCTGGTTGCCGTGGATGGATGCTGTTGGTGCGAAGAGCTCATTTAGTGGTTGTCACAAAAAGTTTTGGCACGAACGGCCCTTTCACTGAGAGACCAAAATCAGAGCTTTCACCTTTGTCTTATGTAGGAGTTCTCACTGAAGCCAGCAAAGGGTCCAAGACTAGGAGGGCTCCTCTTAGGGATCAGGACTCACTCCAGCAGAGGCCAGCAGCATGAATCAGGCAGGTCTAGGCAGGCCCAGTTGCAGCTGGTTTGCTGGGAAGTTGTAGGAAGGCCTCTGGAAACTTGTTGTGTCCCTTTAACTCAAATAGGGGGTTAGCCAACTGACTCTTGGAGTCACTGGTGCTGGCCTTTGTGTTGGGTATTTCCTGACCTACCCCCAAAACCGGTTCTGGTCAGTTCTTCGCCTTCCCTTGGTCCGACATATAAGGTAACAAAAGGCAGGCAGGCCTGGTGCCAGGTTCTTTGTATGCTATAGGCAAAGCTCTTTGAAGTGTAAGTGGAGCTGAGTACAGCTCCTCTCCAGCCATCTTGTTAGGATGGCCCACATCTAAGCCCCTTTGTCTCACTGTCTGGAAGCAATACACAAACCCCAACAGCAGAGTCATTCACAGCCATGTGACCCAGGACACTGGCAGAAATGCACAGTTGGTTGGAACAAGAAAATGCCAACTTTCTAAAGGTTATACTGTCAGAATATTAACTTAAAATTCGACTTCACCATCAAAGAGGATTTTAAACTACAATTCATTTGAGTGCAAACAGTTTATCTCTATTTGGTCCCAATCTGAAGTTAGCCCTTGATAAATGTAATAAGGTAACCCAGTGTTATTCAATGGGAGAGATAAGCCTTACCACAGTGAAAAATGATTTAGGAGTTTTTCTTTTGTTTGCAGTTTTATATAGCGCAAACTCGACCCAAAGACATCAGAGCACTTTTCATGAGCAACAGCTGTCTTACAGATGGACACATTCATTTTTTTAGGCACAGGGAGATTAAGTGATTTGCCCGGAATCACAGGATGCTTGAGCCTCCCTCCAGACTCTAACCTGGTTCTCCAGCTTCATAGTTGGCCTCTCTAGCCATTAGGCCACATCTTCTTCCCAAGCTTTTCACTGCAAGGAAATGTAAAACATCAGTACACATGCCCTACTTTTTTAAATACAATGCACCCTGCCCTACGAGGCTTTAGGGTCAACCTTAGGGGTGATTTATAAATATTACAAAGGAAGGTTTAGGCCTGGTAAAAGGTTCATTATGCCAGGTCAAAATGGCAGTTTAAAACTGCAGTACAGGTTGCAGTGTCAGGCCTAAGACATCTTTGAAAAGGCTACTTTAGTGGGTGGCACAATGAGTGCTGCAGCCTAGTAGCATTTAATTTAAGGGCCCTGGGTACAAGTAGTACTATATACCAGGACTTACAAGTAAATTCAATGTGCCAACCAGGTGCAGGCCAAATTTACCATGTCTTAAGGAAAGAACACAAACACTTTACCACTGGTTAGCAGGGATAACATGCACAGAGTCATAAAAGTCAACAAAAATGTGTTAGGCAGAGGAAGGCAAACATTTTGGGTGACCCTGCAGAAATGGCCAGGTCCAACAAGATGTCATCAGTGATGTCATCAATGATGTCATTTAACATGTCATGAGAGGATGTAATACATGTAAGTGACGGAAATGATGTAAGATATCATCTGGCTGTGTGCTGTTGGTTGATGAGTGTGGTTCATGCTCTTAGTGCATGTGTTGTGAGTCCCCTATAGGGCCCATTGTAGTTCTCCCCTATGTTAGCCTGACTGCACACATTGAAGGCTGCTTTTGCTTTGCACAAGTTACAAAGTAAGACGTTTGTTTTTGTGCCACACTATTATTTTAGAAATAGGCAGCACATGGTGTTATTCAGCTCTTATGCTGGGATTCAGTTTGAACATTTCATACAAGGTCAAACAACATTGTGCCTTTTTTGCTCTGTGGTCGGACACTAACACCCAGACATAATAGAGAGACTCAGCTGCTATTTTCAAACATGGCATTTCTTATCATATAAGTCGAGACTTGCTGTTTTGAAAATAGAGAGGGGAATTTCTAGCAGAGGAAAGGTCCAAGGACAAGCGCCAGCTCTTCGCAATCTGGATTGCAGACCAGCTAATGACAGATGCAATGTATGAGGTCCGGTACCATCCCAGAGATCATTGATACATTATTGTGAGGCTAGGCTACATCAATAACCATGATAGGGCTTTTCACTGTGTACGGTTTATTAGTTATGCTAATTACACTTCTAATTTTTGTATGCTTTTTAATTACAGTGCAATTGCTTCATAATAGAGCACAATAGTTTCAATAAGTATTGTAAACTGTTCTTGTGTCTCTCTTCTGTTTATTATGGACATGCATGAGTGAGAGAACGAAAGGTGATGGCCTGTTACTGTGGTTCCCTGAGGGGACTAGAGTGTTGTGTTCTGGGGTGCCAACTTACCTATTACTCTGGGAAGGTCAGAAGGGCAGGTAAGGCACTATGAGCTAGTCTGGCTTGGGACTCAAGTGATGTGGTTTGCTGACCCAGTCCCTACATACTGACGTTCAGTGATCCCAGTCATAGTTCTGTTCCCAAACAGAATCCCTGCAACACATGGACAGGATATTCTGCAGACTCATTGACTAGATTGTCTAAAAAGGATAATTGTACTCACGAGCATAACCTGTTTAAGAGAGTTGTCGTTTTGTCTTTTGAGTGTTGTCTGAGTGGTTGAAAAAGGAATAGACTGAAGATAAAAGTGCTAGCTCATGGTTATGGTCCTTTAGGAACATCTTAGTGTGGGGCAGTTTGCTCTTCAGATAGTGCAACTATCGAAATGTTGTATAATGAATCCTTGCCATGATAAGGAGCAGTCTGTCTATCTATTTAGTTATTTTTTTTATGTATTTATTTATTTTACATAGAGTACACAAGGCACAAGAGCATCAGAGCTTCACAGAGGTGTAAAGAATCAGCTCCATATATGATGATGTATGCAGTGGTTCATAAGCCATGCTCAAAACATCTAACATACAAGTAAAAAACTATAAAAGACTAATAAAACACATTTGTACAATCACAACAGATCAATAACAATGAAAACAGTGCAATGTTAGACTATCAGAGAATCAAATGCTTTCTAACGATCCCAAATTAGACCTCCAGTTTCCACATGAATTTGAGAAGACTCAAAGGGCAAAATCCCAGAGCCTGGAAATAGTTTGTGCACTCAGCATGTAAGTTCATATAGTGCTCTTCTGTCAACATGGATCCAGCATAGTGAATGCAGCGCAGGGGTGATGTGATCAGAGCAGGCACTCCCTAAGATCAAACATGCTGCAGCACCCAAGGAGGCTTTGAGTGTGGCAAGATAAGTAGTTTTGCAAAGACAGTGAGAAGAGCATTTTTCATAATGAAGTCTGGATATTACCAAAGTTTGAATCACATCTTTGAGTTGCTGTTCTATGTATGGATTTGGGGTGACCTCCTACCAACGACCTTCATTTTTGGAGGTCATAAAATATGTCAACTGATATGGAGTGGTGTGACTGAAGAATGAAATATATGGCTAATAAAAGTATGGCTGCAGTAAGACCAGTGTGGCAGTCAACAGCCATTACCTTGAAGAGTCTCCTTACCTGAAGCTCTAAATTAATGGACAAATGGGTTTGGATAGGATGCATGGTTGTTTCGTCATTGAGGGTTTACGTAGCACCGAGTGCTCTTGGATGACACTATCAAACTCATGTGTCAAGAGTGCACCCTTGGTATCATTTCAACTACGAAACTGAGGAGTGCTGAACAAGTTCCTGCGTGAACATTGCAGATATTGAAAGTTCCCTCACAGGATTTTATGAAGGACCTTGTAACCTGCATGGTAATATTCAGCTTGTCTGCCCTGCACAAGTGGACGGGTAACTAGATAATAACTTTTTTTCAGCACTGGAGACAAGGAGATGTTCCAGAAGAGTTGGGTGAGCTGGTACTCATGCACTTAGCTGACATATATCCTGGGCTGAGCTGGAAGTTATAAAGTCCACTCAGCATTGAAGTATGTGTTGCATCATGCGACCATGTGTAAGTGTTTTCTCATACTGCAGTGTTTACGTTAAAATGTGAACCACAGTTCATTCATGGATCTGGAGGAACTATACATAACCTATTATAGCATGTAGGAGTCCTCCGGGAGCAGAGTAAGGTGATGCAGCGATTTGCACTGCGTCACCTTACTCGTAATTTATGAGACCACTCAAAGCCACGCAGGGTGGCTTTGTGAGGCTTTACAAGAGTCCAGCGTCACGTATGTACCACCTTACGTAGTACAAAAGTGATGCAGGGCTCTCATAAATAAGCCCCTTAGCGACCTACTCACAGTGGCATTCTGGAATATGGCATCCCTATGTGAACTGGCCCCAAAGCATCTAAAATGGGAATTAGATGGGAATATTGAGGAAATATTCATGTACAATTAGGAGAAGTAGAGACACTGTCGCCTGTTTGCACTTTTACTATTGGGAAGTTTGACGTTTCGGACTGATTCAAAAAGGCATGTAAGAGTACGTATAAGAGTACCTCTGTAGTACTACTCCCTGTACCCATAAATGCTTTAATGATTCAGCCCCATAGTATTTTCTTTCCACACAATCACCAAAAACAGCAGTGCTATTTTGTGCGTTGGTTTTCTTTGAATGGTAGAGATCACGACAGCAGCCTTCAAGGGCGGGTCCTCAAGCAAATGAAGAGAACCCAAAATGTGTCTGGTTTTCCATGGGCATTAAACGCTTAAAAATGTAACAAGATGAATGCTGTCGGTAATAAATAAAAACTGCATAAGCAATTCCTGTGTTGGCATTTTTACTCCAACTTTTCTGCCATTTTCTCTCACATCATTGTTTTATAAAGTGAGCGAGAAACAAAATCAAATGTATGGGAGTGAACAGAGTGCATGATAGTAAGCACTGAGCACCTTCTCAATGCAAACATTAAATGTTTTCCCTAAATTGCCTAAATCTTCCAATAGTATTTGATTTAATTTGACATTCAGTTTATGTTTATACTGCTTCTTTTTCTAAAAATCTTATCGCAAATTGAAAACATGGAGCTTAACTATACGACCTTATTGTTACTCACTCTCATTGGGTCACTCTAGGATAGCCAGCTATAATTTCATTTTTTATTTTTTATGGCCATATTAGTAGCATGGTGACCGTTGTTCGCGGAGGTTCTCTGTCGTTTATATCACTACTTAGTGTGGTATTGCTTTTTTAGGTCTCGCCTACGCAGCGCGCATGCGCTGCATAGGCAAAAAGACCTTTTGCCAACGATTCGGCTTTTCAGCCTAAAACGTGCACGCGTTCCATTGCCTTCAATGGCAACGCGTGCACGTTTGGCGATTCACTTGCGGGAGCGAGCGGCGCCATATGGTAGCAATTATCGCTCCTGGCGCCGCTCGCTCCCGCAAGTGAATCGTGCAGGCTCCCTCCTCTCCCCCCTCCCCCTGCTGCCGTGTGAGGCGCGCGCACTTGTTTTTTTTGGGGGGGGCGGGAGGGGGAGAGTTTTATATAGTGCGCAGCGAACTCGACCCAAAGGTATTGAAGTGCTTTACATGAGCACCAGCTGCGTTACAGATTGACACGTTCATTTTGTTAGGCACGGGGAGATTAGGTGATTTGCCCAGAATCACACACAGGATGCCGAGCGTTCCTGCCGTGTAAGATTACAGTTTCATGACGTTTCTCACCCAGCAGACAGTTAATATCAAATTCTTATGACATTAAACACGGTACTTTTGTTGTATTTATTGAAAAACAGCTTTTTTCAAATGTACCAACCAAATGTACGCCCCCTTCGGTTTAACAGGTTCTCACTGTGAGCCACATATTAAGTCAACGGCGCGTTAATATGTGGAAAATATACCTGAGATTTGTAATTGGTGGAACAACTTTTCGTGTTCGCTTCACGTTTGCATTTATGACAATATCTAGCTGATTGTTGTTTTTGTCTAGTGCTCAGAAAGCCTGGAGACCGCTTTTGAGCACTAATAAAACAAACACAAACTTCTGAGACATTATATCCACATCAGAAATAAGTGCATATGCTTCGATAGTGATCGTTGGTGTTAATTCCAAGAGTCTCACGTATAAGTAATAACGTGATCATGGCCCCTAGGGCTCCAGTGGAGATGCTGCTGATAACAAAAAAAGGCGGTGCTCCCCAGCTCCTTACAAAACGCAGTAACCTCAAGGCGCTTTACAGGTTTGAGTTAAGGCACTTTACTACTCTGCATTCCCAGGATAAACTGATTTTTGTCAGACTCGCCTTCGGGGTCTGATCTCACAATGGGCACCTCGGCAAATCCAAACAGCCCCAGACACACGACACAGCCACAGGCGTGCTTTTGATGTCCCAGGCTGCTCACACCAGCGGAGGAGACTTCTGCAAGCACACTTGGCACATGAAAGGGTGTTTGGTGCAGTCACACTGCCCAGTGCCAGGGCGGGCAGGGCCGCTAGAAGCACCTTTTGTTTCTCTGGTAATCAGATTGTAAGTCTGTTGTTGTGACAACTGCTTTACATTCTCAGCTCTAATCTTTGCTGAGTGGCTCAGACAGGGGGCAGGTGATGTCTCAATGACCACAACTACTGACTGCAGGGCGATGTCAGCATGGCTGGGGGAAGTCAGTAGGATTTCTTATAGCGCTTCCTGACCCACTTCTGCACGCTGTGTGGAACAGGTGTCACTATATCCCAATTTAATGGTACTCCGTTTGCCGAAGGATGAACGGCTGAGGTGGCCTTTCATGGATTCTTGGACTCGTCGACTGCTCTTCACCTCCTGCGTCAGCAGCGAGCATGCTTCTGGGAATCAGTGAATGTTCTGCTCAGAGGTCACTGCACCCGTGCCAGGCCCTGCTGAGGGTTGCACGGCTCCCGACTGCCACCCTGCGTTAGTAGTGCCTTTATTACTGGCCCGTTAGTGGTACGTGCCGCAGCAGGTGATGAGTTAATGGCCTGGGCTCATGCAGTTAGCCTCATTCAGGGATGTGCTGGGGTGACTGACCTACTACTGCCATTACACTGGATGCTGTACATTTCCTGAGAATACAGCTAATATGGTAAAAGTGCTGTCCCAATTTGTGATGTTTGAGGCCAACAAAGACCCTCTTAGAAAAGGGGGTTGGCGGTGATAAAACATTCAGGGGCCCATTGGCTAAAAAGCAATTATTACAATCAGGAGAGTTGGGTTAGAGTCACGGCTTCCCCCACTTGAAGACCAAAGAGTGTGCTCCTGGGGCAATCACCCTTTATCTCCCTGTGCCACCACGGAAATCGTGCCTGGCCAAACTGCACAGCGCCTAGAGGTGATCCAGTTTGCACTGTGCAGGAAAAATGTTTATTTTTACAACAAAATGTATGCAGAGCTGAGATTTATCAGGGTTGACCTAAGGTGTTTCTGGTAGAGTTGACGATAATTTAATAAATGGAACCATCTTTGGGCTGGATGGTGGTGACTGTGAGGTAAAATGTGACCTGTGACCTGTTCTGCCATGTAGCTAAAATGTGGTGTACGGGAGAGAAGTCAGTCTCAGCAGCAAGAGCGTATTCATGGCTTCCCCTCTCTGGCGCAACACATGTTATTTCTGTACCTGCACAATGTGCAAAATGAGCAGAGCAACCCAATATGCAACACATGCAGGAAATATAATATTGCTCGCTGTGTAAATTGTTTACCAAAATTGCCAATAATGGATATGTATATTCCAGCAATGCCCATGACAACATATACATTTTGAAGCACAATACATCTAGGACTTCAGAATCACTGATAGAGCAGTGGTGACAACAGTGGGACTGTGCCGTGTGACGAAACTCATCCACACATTAAAGATTTCATGCATTCTGCCTTATAGCACCCCCTCACAAAAAGCTGTAGTAGTCTATTGATACCAATGTAAAAAGAAAGTAAATTGATTCTCAGACTGTGAGCTTTTCACAATGGACTCAATATTGACAAGAAAAAACATATTTTCTCAAATAATTCAATTAATGACATCACCGTGAACTGTAGGTGACATTACACCTGTAAACAAGCATTGGCATAGCCAACAGGTCTCGCTTTTGGGACCTTATAAGTATTTAATAATGCAGCACAATATCCTTGGTGCAACAACATCAACTGTTGCATGGCTAAACACTTATATAAAGTCCCAAAAGCGAGACCTATTGGCTATGCCAATGCTTGTTTTGTTTGTACCAATGCTCTCTAAAAATGCAATAAAATGTTTCTAAAACTGTTAAATAAATATTGTGTATGACAAACATCTCATTAAAAATATATAGTTAGGCACTGTATAGGAGCTAGTTAGCAAATGCAAAACGATCGCATTTTGGCTTGAGAACGTATTAATTCTGTGCTGTCAGCTGTAGCAACAGATCGGCAGCTGAGGATTGACATTGTCATCACAATCAATGAGCCAGCCTGGACAGATTTGAAGTGACAGCCAAAAAAGGTGCACTGTGGAGCTCTGAGAATCTTTACCATCTCCACCCCTTATACTTAGTTTTAATCATTTGTTTTGTAACAAGTGCAGACTAGTTTCAGTAAGCATCGAAACTATATTCATGTAACTATGCATATAGCCCTGATGACACATAAGGTATTAGGGGAAAGAGCAACCGTATACTAGAGACATAATATTAACTTTATTTAGTGCTCAGACACTAGTAAGTCAAAAGAGATGATTTTTACCCAACTCAATTATTTTAATTTATCTTAGTCAGCATGACTGAAATTAGAACGTATGACTTGCAGGTTTATACAGATATCCAGTATAATTATGCTAAAACATAACATTGAAGGTGGCCTGCAAGGAAAAGTAGACCACTATCCCTGTGTTTGCACATCCAAACATATACATTTATTTTAAAGTATCCTGTGTTCCTTAAGGGAACTGGTTCTGCTTTAGAAAGAAATTTCCATTTGGGATGTCATCGGGGGAGTGGGGAGAGGACCACTTCATCTTCCCTCCTGCAGGTGTCCCAAACAATGCCCGAGGGGAACGCTGTCCAGTGGGAGTAATTTCCCCTTTCTGAATCTGTTACCAACTTATTAGAGGAGTTGATAACATAACATTCCAATGGTCTGCAACTGCCCTTACCATCAGAAACCATTGATACATCTCATAGCGAATCACAAATAAGAGGAGAAATCCCTTTCCTGCCCCATTCAATTTGCAATTCATAATGAGTCATTAAACCCATTTTTCAACTCGGAAAGGCCGTAAAAGGCAAAGTGTTTCATGGGATTTGGCACTTTGTATTTGTGGATCATCCTAGGTTCATCTGACGTGTCAAACTCTTGAGGGAGATCATTCTTATTGATATGTAAAACTGATACGTCCTTCAGTGCCCTCAAACTCTCCTAAAAGGCTCCTGACCTTCATAATTCATTATGTGTTTGACCTTCTGTGGTAGAACCAAACATGTTCTACAAAGCCCCAGGGTAGTACTGGCCAAAAGATACTGAAATTCAGTAGCGGCTGGTGTTGTTGAAGAGTGGTGGGGTGGTGGGGGCTGGTGGGGTGAGGGGGTGGGGCACAACGGACGACAAATGACAAAATAAAAAAATAATAATAACTTACCTGCAGCCAACCGCGTCGTGCTCTTCTGCTCCACTCCTCTGCAGGCACAGGCTCCCAGACTCTATTGCGGCCAATCCTGATGCTGCTCTCATGCTGCTGGAAACAGGGTCAGGATTGGCCTGAGCGCTCTGAATTTGCGCTCCCAGTGAGACTGGGAGCCTGTACCTGCTGTCTCCAACCCGGTAACACAGCTCGGGTTGGAGACAGCTTCAGTACGCATGACAGATGGGCCGACCTGAGACGGCCGGCCAAACCGCCATGAGCATTGATCACAGTGCACTTACCACTCCTCCTGCAGCCTGTCATCCCCATGGCCTGCCCCCCAAAGACTTGGCAGGTAATGAAAAATAAAACAATAATGAAACATGTTTAATATCATTTTATTTTTCCTTTCCTGCTGTTTTGAAGCAGGGGCATTGCAGAGGAGCTGCCGCTTCTGAAATTACTTGAGAGTTGCATCCTATAGCGCACAATTCAAGTTATTTTTGTCCAGCAAAATGTAACTATGCTATTGCAGAAGAGAAACCTTTGTGTATGAGTCCTGCATATCAAGAATGGCGGCAATACCTTTGTGGTCATGTACTATTGAAGTAACGAAAAAGGAAAAGAAGATGTTCTATGTCATCAAGTGAGTTGTGATCCAGAGTATCCGACCATAGACCTACTAAGTGACTCAGTGGCATGTTCTGAATGGTTTACCAGTATGTGTAGCAAGGCAACTGTTGCTCACATTATACTTCAATATTCAGCTGTATTTGTTCACACTAGAAATTCGTCAACAAACCTTGCTGAGTTACCACAGTTCAAAACTCACTGGATATCCACGTCAACTGAAAACATTGCATTGCATTGTAACGCTGGGGTTTCTGTCCACTAAAGAATAAGATGTTAATAAATAAGTAAAACTGTATGCACTTTATGAACAAACCAACAACTTAAAGACCATTCTGTGGCTTCTGCCAACACCACCCTATCCCTGTTGGACAACAATTTTTCATGACTTTATGGTCGATTTACCAAAAACAAATGCAATCCACTGAGACTTCAACACAGTATTAGTAGGTACTGCCACCAAAGTCACGCATTACCACCAATGTAAAAACATACCTACAGCAGGAACCTTGGCAGATCCAATTCTACAACACAAGGTTAGACTCTATGATCTGCCCTTGGTAGGTAATAATAACTTAAGCTTTATTGTACAGCTAAAAATCATTCACAATAAAGGCAAAATTGACAAAATATAAATCAAGATAAAATAGGTACATAAAACAACTATAATGGGGAGTCATTCTCATCTCTTAATAGGCATATTTCCACTTCATAGGCATTTTTCTACCTAATTTAGAAAGTAGATAAAATGATTTAAAAACTGTTTGATGGTGAATTAAAAAATGGAGACATGGCTACTAACATTGTCCTGTATCCAGTTTCAATAAATATTAAGCATACATAAAACAATTTCAGGTCTGCAATAGTCTGCAATGTAAAAATTCATCTTCACCTTGACGGTTAATTTCGAATCAGGATAGTACTGTTGTTTCATTGGATAAGAATATTGAGTGTAACCAGAGAACCTATAGTACAGTGAACACCTTAGATCCCAAAGTTAGGCTTCTTTTTAGGGTCGAGCCTGCAAGTGCATGTGCCAATACATGCGCCTCATTAGCAAGACACTATTGTTTACAAAAAGGGCTTACCATTTGTTGGCTGCAGTGTCCCATTTCTTTGCAGCCACTTCAATTGGCCATTGCTGGCCAAATGTCATTTCTGATCTTTTCTGTGAAGCAGGGACCAAGCGCAGATCAATCAACCTTAATCAGTGACTGTCCGCTGCTCCCGATGTCATGGTACTATTTCTGTCCCCTCCCACTCACCATGCCCGCTGCTGCCTCTATAGATCTTTTTTTTAAAAGCACGATATTCAATCAGTGAATAATTTAATACCCCCTCTTATAATTATATTTGCACTACCCCACCTCAAGATAGACTCTACCCCCACTCTACCCACTCCACCCTAACCCAACCTACCCCGCCCACACAATCAATCAATCATTCAGTGGATTTCTATATCGTGGCTAATCACCCAGGAGGATATCCAGGTGCTGGTGTGGCCTGGAGGCTCAGTTGAACCGCCAAAGCCTTCAGTGCCCTTTGGAATTCTAGAAGAGAGGCGGAAGTCCGTAGCTGCGGTTGGAGATCCTTCCATGTCTTCACCGCAAGGTAGGAAAAGGAGAGTCCTCTGCTTCTACTTCGGTAGATCGGAATCTACCCCACTCCACTCTACCCCAGTCTTCCCCCACTCGAATCTCCCCCCACGGCAATCTATCTCACTCCAATCTACTATCTAATCCTATTGAAGAAATGGTTAGGAACCCTACCAAAACAAGTACAAGCCACTATCCACGAGATCCTTACGCCTACTACACTAGAACAACTTTCTCTAAATGAAGCCCTGTCTGCAGGACAAAAGAGGGGTCTCGAACAAACACGAAAGCCATTTTTAGCCATTTTTTCTGATCTACGAGGAAAAACAGCTCTAGCATAACATGCCATTCCCACTAAGTAAGGTACAGTCATTAAACAAAAACCCTACAGAATCCTACAAGTCAAATCAAATCAAGCTTTATTCGATTTTTGGATCAAAAATCATAAAAGCACACAATTTTTATAAAAACAAATGACACATTACAACACAATATTAAAATTAGTTCATTTGACAACCGCATTTAAGAACAAGCTAAAAATCAGTTCTCACTGAGTCATGACACTTTACAGTGTATCATTAAAAGATTGGATAGTTTTCCTACACTTGATTGTACTTTTTAATAATAAAGCAATATCTCTTGAAAAACATTCATTTTCTAAAATCTGCAGTGCAAAGAAAGCTGGACGACATTGCTTCAGACCCCACAATTTTAAAATCGGTTTAATCCACCTCCTCCTTTGTGCGATATCCAATTTACAAAATAGTACCACATGCATTGTGGATTGCTGTGACACCTCATCACACGGACATTTGCTTAGAGTTTTAGACCAGTCATTTAAAGTTGGAAAACCTACCAAACGATGGAAAGTGCTCAATCTAAAACGAGTCAAAACAAGTCTGTCAAACCCACTTGGTGTATTAATTAAATAGGGCTGAATACCGAAGGTACTTAAAAGCATTTGATTTGATTGCACTGTGGGTTGCACTGTGGGTTGCGATGCCTCCCCAGCAAATTTAATTGCCTCTAGTTGCGCCATACAACATTTTTTAAAAGACTTTCTGGAAATGGAACCCATAGAAAGGGGATCATCGTAGTAATCCGGTTGTCCCATATCAGTCATGAAGTCTTTTATATATTTTAGCCAGCAAATCTCTAGTGCGTATTCTAATTTAAGGCTGTCTCTTATGACTTCACGATTAAATGCTGTATTAGCTGTGGTCCAAATCCGATGCCAAAGAAGGATTAGTTGTGCTTTTATTATATCTGATATATATGGTACTCCCAATTCTGCATTGCAGGTATAAGCTGAAGTGCTACATGAAACCGCCAGCAAAAATCTTAAGAAAGTGTTCTTGACCTTCTGGATAATATTTACATCACAGTAGCCCCATATTCCAGCGCCATATATAGCCGTACTGATGCATTTCGCACGGTAAATGTGGAGCAACTCAACTGGGGGTCTTTTTCCTAATTTCCTTGAGAAATTAACCAAGGCTGTCGTTGCTTGCATAAAATGTAATTTTCTAGTCTTGACAGCCTGGCTCCAAGATCCCTTATAATCAAATAAGATTCCTAGGTAGGGGTATGTAGTGGTGGTTTCTACCTTTTTACTATCAATGTAGATATCTCTGCACTTTGCGTTGTCTTTCCCACATCTCATTATGAAGGTTTTGGTGGTATTCACTTTCAGGCCTAAGTTTTCCATGTATTCGTTATAATTATCGAGTGCCCGTTGTAGTCCCAGTGGTGTTCGGGCCATTATTACAGCGTCGTCCGCGTAGAGAAGGGCGGGTAGGGGGCGGTTAAATATCTGTGGTAAGTCCCGGCACTTCTGAACCATTGATTGCTCCAGACCATTGGTGTATAGAGTAAATAGAAAAGGTGCCAGGACGCAGCCCTGCCTGACCCACCTCTCCACATTGAAGGACGCTGTGCACTCTCCCTTAGACCCAAACCGGACCTGGGCCGTCGCATTGCTATACAGTTGCCTTAGAAAGTGAATTAGTGATACCTCCACCCCCATACTAGCTAGACTATTCCATAATTTCTCATGGATAACACAATCGAAGGCGGCCGTGAGGTCTACGAAAGCCAAGTACAATCTTCCCCTCCTTGACCTCGTATATTTTCCTATTAGAATATTGAGGTTGAGACCTTGTTCTAATGTGCCCAATCCCTCCCGAAATCCAAACTGCAGATCTGATAAAACATTATTGTCCTCCGCCCATTCTTGAAGCCGATTAAGCACTATGAGCCCTGCCACCTTAACCAAGGCATCGAGCAGCGATATGGGACGGTAGCAAGCTGGATTCTGCCTATCGCCTTTTTTTAATATAGGTACCACGATGGATTCTGACCAGGTTTTTATGAATCCAGTTGCACAACAAGCTGCTAGCACTTGCATTAGAAGTGGGCCCCATAGATCGGTGTTAAATTTGAACAGATGTATGGGTACCCCGTCAGGACCAGGGGCCTTACCTCCCTTACTGGTGTTTATTGCTTGGAGTACTTCCTCCAGGGTAAAGGTTAAGGCTATAGGCTAGTTTGCTGATGGCATTGACACATGTGGAGCAGAACTAACATCCATGCCATCCTCCACCACTACCTGCCTATACATACTTGAAAAGTGATCCACCCATTGTCTTCCTCTATGGCGATCTCTATAGTTGGGATATCATTAACTGTTAAAAAGGGGGCTTTCACCACACGCCAGAAGGCTATGCTATTTTTATTCTTACTAGCCTCGTGTAAGTCGGCCCATGCTTTATCTTTTAGTTCTCTTTTACGTAATTTCAGAGCATGATTATATTCCTTCCTGCACTCCCTGATTTCAGTTCTGTCCCTTTTAGTTTTGTGTATGGCATGTTTTAGATTTGAATAGGCTTTCGTACATTTATGGTCAAACCACCCCTGATTCTTCCCACGTGCTTTGGATTCAACCTTTAGTGTGTTTCTAATTACCTCCGTAATCTGTGCGTAGGACACCAAGATACCCTTGTGTGTCGTGGACTCATCTAGACAATTTTGAAAAGATTTGTAGCTATTCTCAACAACTTTCTTGGTAAACTCAATAGGCTCTACCTTATCCCATCTCAGGGAGTATCCACTACCAGTCAGATGGCTGGCATTCCGGAATGAGGTAGAGCAAATGATAAAAATGGAAGTCATAGGACTGTCCCAAAGCAACTGGTCCTCACCGATCGTTCTGGTCCCAAAACCTGATGGAAGCATACGCTTCTGCATTGACTTCAGGGCCATCAATAACATCTCCAAGGTCAATGCTTACCCCTTTCCCGAATTGACAAACTGATTGATAAGTTGGGTGAGGCCAAATAAATAACCACAATAGATCTCACAAAGCGTTATTGTCAGGTACCCCTAAAAAGGGAGGACCAAGAGAAAACTGCCTTCTCCACCCCTTTTGGCTTGTTCCAATTTACGGTACTACTCTTTGGTCTCCATGGAGCCCATGTCACTGTTCAGTGTTAAAAAAACATCAAGGGTACTCTTCTGCTTACTTGGGTGACATAGTCATCTTCAGTTACACCTGGGAGGAACACCTGAGTCATCTTCAAGCTATTCTGAAAGAATTAGAGGAGGCCAATTTCCATATTAATGCAAAAGAATCCTGAGCAGGCTATAGTAAAGTAAAATACCTAGGCTATGTGCTAGAAATGGGATCACTGAGCCTCAATCAGAGGAAATAAGGGCTATTACTGAGACCCTATTCCACCACAATAAAAATGAGGTTAAGGCATTTTTAGAACTGTTGGGATACTATAGAAGAGTCATACCTTATTACTCCGACATTGCCAGCCCTTTAACTGACATACTCCAGAAAAATGCTAACAAGTCTGATTTCCATCGACCCCCTGCCAAGGCGGTAGAAGACTTTCAGCAACTTAAATTCGCCATAACCTCAAGTCCAGTATTAACCTCCCCTGACTTTGAAAAGATTTTTATACTGCAAACCGATGCCTCGGACTGCGGTATAGGCCCGGTTTTGTCTCAGTATAACAAAGAAGGTGTAGAGAAACCCATTTTGTTCATTAGTTGCAAGTTATTGACAAGGGAATGAGCCTATCCAGGGATAGAAAGAGAGTGTCTTGCCATTAAGTGGGCTGTTGAAAAGTCACATTATTATCTGGATGGAAAACCATTTATCCCATATACTGACCATGCTCCCCTTATGTGGCTGAACTGGATTAAGGGAAATAATCCCCGAGTTCTTCGCTGGTTCCTCTTGCTGCAACCTTTTCAATTCGAAGTTCGGCATTGGCATGGGAAAGACCATGGCAATGCAGACTTTCTAATGAGGTTTCCCCTTTCCCCAATCAGGAAAATCCTGGTATGAGTATTTGTGTGAAGGAGAGGGTGAGGACGAGGACCTACCTGACTGTTTTCCCATGTCCGACAGCACCAACTGAAGCGTCCTTTTCTCATTCCAGGCATTTAACCTGGAAGGAAGCTACACCGGAAGTCAGGCACTGGAATCCGGGACAAATTAAGTAAGGGACATGCGTGGTGCCTTGGGCAGGGAGGAGCTGGCTTGTATACAAAGTCGCAGCAGAATGACAGTGGAGGGGACCAACCTCCCCCCCCCCGGGAGGAAGAGCAGGTCCAAGAGAGCTGATGGGAGCCAACCGTGAGACTCAGAGCGAAGAAGAGAGAGGCCCTCAACAACCCGAGAGCGACGGGAGGATGCGTCGTCCCACCACACTCCTGGAGGGGAATGGCTTAGCCAGGTGTGTACCCGGTCCTCTCCAGAATGGGGAAGCGGGATGGGGGCACTGACGGGAGCCAGTCGAGGCTACGATCGTACTGGGATTAACATACAACATGCTGCATGTTGAGGAACGCCTCCCCTTCACAACCAGGGGCAATATGATGAGAAAAGCTCTGAGATAGTAGAGCGATTAAGAAACACTTTCTTTAATTTCTTTTTGTTTTTGACACCTTCTCATTTGGGTTTTATGTGTAGCACCACATAGCAGCGTGGACGTGAGAATTTGTAGGTTTTATTTTGTTTTCCTTTCTCTCTTGATGGACACGGTTTTGTTCTCTTCCTTTCTTAACCCCAAAATATCCCAACAAATGGAAGTGCTGGGTAGCAGTTACCAATCTCACATAAAACAAACAAAGTTTACCTGGGTATAGGAACTTACCTGAGTTCTCTCCTTTCTGTCGAGGGTGCTGGTGGATGAGGACTTCCAGGCGACCTAAAGAGAGGAGCGGATGAGATGTTGAAGAGTTATACCTAAATAATCAGCCTCAATAACTTTATGGAAATAAAAGTAATCAAGCATACTTTATCTCCAGGGTCATACGTTCATTAGCCAAGTGACAATCCTTTCCAAGAACCAGGAATGACTCAAGAGTTACATTTTTTTTAAAAATACTTAGCGTACCACTCCATAAAGCAGGGTTAATTTTAGGCACAGCGATCGGAATGCCAATCGAGCCAGGGGCCCCTGACAAATTCCTACAATTCATTAATGATAAGTCTTGATCCTCAGCTGTTGATAAATAAGTGTTGACCCCTGGTGCAAATGTAAAATTATCAGTCTGGTGAGCAGTATACTGGTTTATTATAAAAGGTTCCCAGATTTCAAATGTGATATTGTACGTGTAATTGCTGGTGCAGTGGCTCATACATGAACCACTTAAAAGCCACAATTCTCATGTGTCTCTTTTCTATGCTTTCAATTAATTGCAATCAAATGTATTCATGCCTGCGATTATTTTTATGTCAAGCACTTGTTGCTGATATTCAAGATTTAGATTTTCAGAAGGTTGTCTCGAATTAAAGACATTAGTGATTTTAAAAGGCTACACAATTGTTTCCTGTATATCCATTTGGCCTCAGCGGTTGACCAACCAAAGCTTGATTGCTTGTTGCAGTCCTTTTGGAAATGATTGGTCAGCGTCACATTGAAGGATAAGTATATAAAAAGACATGCAATAAAATTCCTTCAGATATGACAAGTGCCTCATTCTAACTTCACCAAATCAGAGCCACAAAATTCTCACCCCTCACTGACAGCATTAAAAATCGCACCAACAGCACCAAAGAAATCTTTACCTTCATGAAGGATTTTTCCTCTACAGGAGCTAGCACCAAGAGTGCTGGCCCCTCACAGGACAACTGCACCCAGCTTTCCCTCTTTTTTAGCAACAAATCAGCAACACATACAACCTTGAGACCCAGTCTGACCCATCCATCCTCACAGCCCTTCTACCCGTTGACACCAACCCATTGAACCCCACCATGACCACCTGGCCAATCATCACCACGCATGAAACCACAACTGCCATGCTGTCCATACAGTCTGGAGTGCCATTGGGTTCCTACCCTCACCACCTCTTCGCCAAAGAACTGGAATCCATCAGTTCAGCCCTAATCCTGATACTGAAGGACTCCATTCATGCACCCACCTTCTCGGAAGCCTGGAAGCCTGCCAAAATACCTTTAAGTAATCCTTAGCAGACCCGAAGACACTGGCCAACAACAACACAATTTCCCTGCTAGCCTACTTGGTGAAAGCCATGAAAAAAATGATCAACAAAGAACTGGCAATCCTCCTTAATGAAAACCACCTCCTCAACACCACTCAGTTCGGATTCAGACCCTACCACAGCACCGAGACCACCCTCATCACTGCCACAGATGGCATCTGACTAATCATGGACCAAGAGAAAAGATACCACAGCCCTCATCTTACTTGACCTATCTGCCGTCTTCAACACCATGTCCCATCCTTATTCAATGTCGCCACAAAGCCAACATACAAGGACCAGGCTTAGCTGGATCTGCTCCTTCCTAACAGACCGCACCCAGTCAGTCAGCCTGCCTCATTACACTTTAGTCGCTGTCAACCTCCTCTGCAGAGTACTTCAATGATCATACCTCTGCCCCACACACTTCAATGCCTACATGTCCTTACTCGCAAATATCATATGATCCTACGAAATCAACATCATCTCATATGCTAATAAACACTCTCTAAAAAAACACCAAGGCCCCCGACCAACTTCACCTGTTGCATGTCCAAAGTTACAAGATGGATAAAGATCACTCCCAAAGCCTGGAATGACCTACCACTACACATTGAGTGGCCTCCTCAGTACATGATTTCCACAAGAATCTAAAGATCTGGCTTTTAACCTAGACACGGCCCAGGCACTGCCAGCACAACCCCCTTTTCTCAGTGCCAGGATTCCCTCCCGGGTGAGTTAGGGACTCAACAAATGCACATAACATAATGTAACATAACATAAAGTAACGTGACACATTTGGAGGTTGTGAAATCACTAAACTGCAAAAGTAGGTTCAACAAAAAAATCACTAGTTTTTAGAAGAATCCTGACAAGTAGTTAGACTGTAATTCAATATATTTACTTATTATTAATTAGAGTAAAGGTACTACTAGAACAACATGAATTCCTAATATATATTGAATAGGCATAGACCGTGTGAACAATTTGAGGATTGCAGTCACTTTCATTCCGAGAAGTAATTTGGAAACTAGAGCAGCAATGGAAATCAGATATATAGAAAATTGTAGTCCAAAAGAAAATAGCAGCTGTGAGAAAAGTAAGTACATTTAGCCGGGTCGTCAGAGCTAAATCGACCGTTTAAATAGTGGAGACCCGACTCTTTTATGGTTGAGACTATCCTTCGCTGAGTTGAGCTCTATAATTGAGCAGTGATTGTGATATCTTATATTGATGATCAATGGGTTCTGATGTGCACACATGAGGATACCAAGCCTGCACTGCATCCCATTGGAGAGGATCTCTGTATTTGAGTACCTTGGGGTTATTTTAACAGACAAAATGGACTGTGGGGGCCCAAATTGATAAAACTAGGCTGAAGCTAGCGCAGAACACAGGAGGGTTGATGAAGGTATATAGGAATTCTTTCCATAAACCTATTGGTCCACTTTTAGCGATCTATAAAGTGCAAACAAGGGGCGCCGCAATGTATGGGGCTGAACTTTGGGGGCATAGTTCTCTTAGAAATATTACCAAGACCGAGAACACTTTCATCAGGCAGCTATTTGGTTTACCCCCCAGCTCTCCCCTTACACTGCTTCGTTTGGATTTTGGGGTTAGGCCAATTGCCGAAGAAATCGCCCTCAGACCTCTGACGTATTGGCGTCGTATATGGGTAACACCAGAACTGGCTGTGTACAGGGATGAGCTAAAGGAGATCCTGGGCCTGCAGTGTGCAGGGAAACTACAGTGACTAGCATATGCCAGGAACTCATTTGCGGAGATGGGAAGAGCGAGTTTATGGCATAACCCTGAGGAGGTCTGTACTACAATCGCCAGAAAAGAACTGCTTTGGAGCTTCAGGGAGGGCAAACTTGCCCATTTACAGGAAAGCCCAGCATTAGGTTCACTGACAGTTGCGTTTTTGAGTATAAAAGACGAGTACATCTTATAGCCTGCCCTGGAAGAAATACAACCTGCGCTAGCAAGGAAACTATACATTCAGTTCAGACATGGGGTCCTGCCGCTGCGTGCCTTCTCTAACAAATGGGTATGTGCACTTTCTCTAGGCTGTCCGGCCTGTAACAATGCAGAGGAGTCAGAGCTGCATGTATTTTTTTTCTGTCCTGGCTACAGACATCCTAGATGCCGCTGGCTAATTCAAATATGTAGTAACCTGGGGACTCAACGCTGTGCAGAGGTCTTCAGGCTGTTGAAATACAGCACTCTCCCTCCAATTGTATTTGCGGTGTCACGGTTTCTACTCTCCATGTGGTGTGTGCGCAGGACGCTCCTGAAAGCCAGTGTACAGGATTAAGCTGATAAGACCTTCTTTTTATTGGGCCCCTGCCATCTATCTTTTTTAATTAAATTTTAATGTGATTTTAAAGAGATTTTTAGTATTTTATTAACCTGAGATGCTTTAGCCTCAATCTCTTTGTAAATTTTATTATTCTCATACCGTGTACGTGTTGTTATGTATTTTGCTTATTTATTGAGGTGTGGGATAACAGATTGCAATAGTAACTTAGGACCCCGGGTCATGAGTTTGGGCCCTGGTGGATGTCTGTTTGTATTACTGTCTTTTCTATGCACTTGCACTTTTATGGTCTAATGACCGCAATAAAGTCTTTTTGAATTGAATTGATACCAATTACTTAACAGACTGCCATTAAAACATACAGTAATTACTATTAAAGTATTAGAATATTTGACAGTCAGATATTCAATTTCTGATGATACTGATTTTAGACTTACAATATTATTGTAATATAATGGAGGGAACTAAACATTGAGAATTAATATGTTTTGTATTGTCATTGGTCCTTGTGTTGACACAGGACTACAAAACCTCTAATCTGACCTATATCTCTTTAACAGCTGGCCACTGAGGCTCATGCATGAAACATGACCCCAAAATATCTACTCAACCATATTATTTCATAAAACCATATTTATTATTAGTAAAAAGATTTTTGGTTTTTCTCTTTTTCAAAAAAGTTCATTGTTATAAATTAGCACAAGGTTTAACAATAAACACGCAAGCAGAAAAAGTCCTGTTATATCATTTTCTCTATACCGTTCATATGCTTAAATTCATGAACAGTTTAGTATTTCAATTACTATAACATGATTGATTAAAGCAAACAGGACACTTTCAATATGAATAAATAACTAACCATACACATGAAAAAAAATGTGATTATAACATAACATCAACTAAAGTGTACAAATGAGAATAACCCCACACTCAATCATCAAACATACATTCAAACACATCGCATGCCTCATCCATACTATCATACATACTGCACCAACAAATAATACATTTGGCTATTCATAAACATGTGCGGGATCCAGTGAATGCAATCATTGACTTTGTGGCTGAAATGTGCTGATAAGTCACAGCAGCTTCTTCTTTCTTATTATATTTTTGTGTCTCAGGCTGGATTCCCGTCTGTGTCAAGTAGGTCTACGCACGTTTCGGTGGAGCATAAGTAAAAACCACCTTCATCAGGACCAGTTATAGTTCATTTTGATTTAAAAAAGTTGTGTTGAGTGGGGTTAATCTGAAAAAGTCACAAAGCAAAAAGGTTGAGTCTAACCGTTTAATGGGGACACGAACCAATATTTAGGGATAGGGATTAATTTGATCTAAGTCTACCCGCTAGGGAACAAAGGATCTAAAGTTGACAATTTAAGCATGGGGTATGACAACTCTCACTTACAGGCCATAGTAAAGTCAGGTGACCGTAGGCTATTCTGACTTTCTGTATTACAGCAAACTTTTCTAGCATACATGGGCCGCATGTCTCGTGGCGGCACTCTAACAAATCACACACGACGCAATCCAAAAGAATCAGAAAAGTTTTTTTAAAAGGATCCGTGAAAGAAAGAAGTCTCCCAGATATAAAAGGGTGTCCCATAGATAAAGTAAATTAGTGAGTAGGATATTTACACAAAATGTTTTCTGAAGTTTCCCAGATATAGGAGAGTGTCCCATAGATGAAGTGAAATAATAAGTAAAATATTGACACAAAGTGTTTCAGATATTGCAGAATAAATAAACGAATATAACGTACTTTGAAGTAGGCACTTTCTACCCTCTCTGGTGATGTAATGATAGCTGTTGCTGGCGGTCAGAGCCTTTTTCCCAGATTTGGTGGATCTGAGACTTGTTGGGTTAACACGATAGCTGCAATTTCAAGCATCTCTGAATTGGTGTTGATAGTTGCTGGCGCAGTCAGTTGTTGCTGCGGGTGGGGATGACCACAGGCGAACATGGCAAACACAAATTAGCATAATAAGACAAAAGAGAGGAGGCTTCTGCCCATGGTAATGGTATCAGATCAAAGGTCACAATTTACATCCCAGTTCTGGCATTTGTTTAAGTTACTAGGAATCATTCTACAATATTCGTCTCTTTGCCATGCTGAGGTGGATTATCCAAACAAATGCTAAAATCATGTCATGGAACATTATGTACAAAGTTTTATGACTTCATCAAGGATAATTGGTTGAGATTGATGTGTACAATGGAATGCACCTGCAACAATCATGTGCATTGCTCATTTGAGCATTTTGTCATGACTGTAACCAAAGGGGAGTGTGGCAGAAGTAGAGCTAGATACAGGTATCTTTCTCATTACACTTTCATGGGTCCTTCAATGTGAAGTGCTACATTTATTTTCTCAAGCTTGACTAACCACGTCTACATCTTATCTGCAGTACACGGCACCTACACACTTAATCCCTTGCGTACCTTCGCATTTTTGGAGTTATTCCAGCTTGCTGTATGTTTTTTTGGCTTCTCCAATATTTCCACCTCATTAAACAGTAACTTACTTTCTACGTCACTAACAGACTCCAGTAACACAACCAACACTGTGTCAAGAACTGACAGCGGAATCAACATATTATTTATTTTACACACACTTCAAATTACCAGCTAGGGGCCTGATTTAGAGTTTTGCCAACAGGGTACTTTGCCCGCAAAACCCTTAGCCTGCCCACTGCATTCAGGGATGGGAGTCTGTAAGTATTCCAGTGACTGAGCTCCCGATGGTTCCATCGATGGCAGTGGCGTAACATTAGTCCCCACGGGGCAGGGGTGGCCCGAACTCCAGGGGGCCCCCTACGGCACTGTGCACAGGTGGCGGGCCCCTGGCCTGAGAGCTCCTGACTGGGTCTGGATCTTGGGGGCTCCCTCGATGTACTTTGCAGGGCGTCCCTCAAGTTTCGTTACGCCACTGGTTGACGGAATACTTCCGGACAGAGAAGGGGACGTCAAAGGTAGGACATTACACCGTCCACCCTTTTGTAGGGTGCACCGTGTAATGCCTTGTTTTTTCTGTCTGTCACACTCAGGAAAAACCTGGCGGTGAGGAACAGGAAAAAATCAATAAGGATCCCCACACCCTGAGAGAAAACTCCCAGTGTGTGGGGGTCATCTGTTTTTTGATTTTGAAAAATAAAAAAACTTTTGAAAAGTTTGATGGCCAGCTGTGTTGTCTCACATTATAATTAGTCAAACGTTTCTTACATTGACAGGAACCTGGGGCCAGCAGAAATGTTAAAATTAAGTAGACACAATGCCCATCAGGGCGACAGAGTAAAGTACTCCATTACCCTAATGGGCATTATTCCATCTGCCAAATTCTAAATCAGGCCCTGAGTTACTATTGACAGTAGGGGCGGCCGGCATGGCTTGCCGGTGGGGTGGGGGGCAGGCGAGAGCAGGAGCAGCGGGGGGAAGTGTCGTGGGGGTGTCGCGTGGGGGAAGGAGGTGGGGAATAAGCACTGTGATTGGTCTGAGCGCCGTGACACGGTGCCCAGCCAGGGGCTGGAGGGGTGGGCATGTTCTCCATGCAGGCTGCATTGAGAACTGGGAAGTGCACATCATGGTTTTGGGCGGACGGGAGAGGGCCGACCAAACAGTCATTGCGCACTTAGGAGTGGGCAAACCACTCCTCCCCTGCTCCCAGAGCAGAGCAGCACCGCCCACCCGCCCACCCACAACACAGACGGACACGAACCATAAAATGATAATAACTAAGTTATTATCATTTTATGTTTCTAAAGCTGGCACTGCTGTGAAGCAGTGGGGCGACGCTCCTCCGCCATAGCGGAGGAGCCGCCACTGAGTGACAGCATTGTATAGCCTTTACATTTATGAAAAATAGAACTTGTATTTTTGTACTGCCAGTTTGCAAAGGGCAATACATGGTGTTGTCAAACCAGAAACTTTGGTGGTGAGTAAATATAGCGGAAGATTTTAATCAGTGTGTCTCTCAATGTTAACTTCACTACAAATGTCAGAAAATTGACAAAAGCCCAATGACATGCATGTGCCTTCCACTCTATGAGTTGATACTTTGTCTTCACTGTTCTTTTTTTCACTCGAGTCAGTACTGCACCCAGAATATGCATGGTGGCATCTACCTTCAGATAACATGAAACATATGGGAGTTGATGATCTGTTGCTATGAAATATTATATTACTAATAGGTGTTTGCATGTCTAGACATCTGAGACGTATGGTATAATGTGTGCAGTCTTGAGGTGGCTTTGCCTTTATGATATCCTCACCCAAAAACATTTGGGGTTTCAACTTCAGTAAATATTCTATAACCTAAACATGTAACACATTCTATTGATTATGACTCATGAATCTTTATTGACTGTGCCACAGTCCAACAGATCACGCACTTCCTGTTCAGACTTATCATTTCCAGTTCTAATTTGGCACTAAGCAGAAATGAACGTAGAATTACGGTACTCACCATCTTTGTATTTAGTCTACGAGTAAATTGGCAATGGTCCAAACTTGGCTGAAGCTGATGTCAATCCAAAGCAGTATAATCATCTCATGTGCCTAAAATCAAGTGGTCATTGGAGAGCTTTACCCAATGAGGAGCAGGGGCTAAGTCAAGGGTGGTAAAGACTATGCCTTATTTAAGGTCACCAACATCTTTGCAGTATTAAGTAATAGTTGTCTGTCAACCAAGATCCTCCATGGAAACCACGATGGTAAATGTGCATGCAAATCCCCATATCTTCTTTCCAAATTAAGAGAAAGTTGTCAACCACTGTGATCCTGTTGATAGGTTCAATAACATTACATGCACAATTTATGTAACTCCACCGTCAATTTATCAATGGCACACCTATAACACAATGTTAGTATTTGCAGTTTTTTACAACAGCTAGACTTCATCTCACACACAAGAAGATGATAGGCTAGACATATTATAATGGTTTTCCCGCCCTTTCAACCTGACTTCTCTTACTTCATTCAAAGTCATATCTTGCACCTTTCTGAGACAGCCTAAAGAAATATTTATTTCCACTTATATAGGACCACCACGATTCACATATTAATGAATGAATTTGTAAATATACCACCTTTATCAAAGTCTCTACCTCAGTCAATATAGTCATAGGCTGATGTTAAACCTTTGTGGAAACGCACAATAAAATCATCAAAGAATAATTCTTAGGCTGACTGACTGCTTCTTATCTCACCCAACACTATCCAGTCCACACTTACACCAAATGCAATAATCGTGTACTATCATACCTCACTTTTCCCATTCCTGTCATAAACCTGGTATGTCTTGAAATGAAGCGTCAGGCATGGTAAAAGTTTCTTTTCAAATGTTATTTCTCCAATAACACATGCAACGCTCAGACTGGCAACATGATGCAGGCACAGTGGTGACTTGTTCCAATTGACTCCCCCTTCTTCCACCGTCTCCACAGAAGCCTAGCAATTCATTTCACCACTTCCATGATGACATGAGGTAGTTGTATGAATGCAGAGAGAAAATTAGAATCCAACACAACCCATCTCACTTAACACTTACTTTACAAGTAAGATCACAATTCAACCCATTGTCCAAAAAATAGCAGAGACTACCAAAAGCAAATAAACGTCACAATGTGTTTGAAAAACTCTCCACCCAAACTACTCCAACAAAATACCTTGATTTCTGCAGTGTGAATCATGGAGCGTTGACAGAATAATCTTGCAAGTGGTTTTAATGTTAATCATTGTTGATTTGCTTAAACAATATTTCACAATAAGTATGTTTCAAAATAAATACAGTGTGGATTTTAGGGCTACATCGGCAGATGAGAGCAGTGCCTAGCACTCCCAAATTATATACATAATTGAGTTTGGATTGTCTTGCTACTACTTGTTATGATAATGCTGCTACATGATATGACTGCTGCCACTTACTAAATACTGGTTGAAAGAACATCTAGGTGGTCCAGCTACTGCATTTTCAGACTACCCTGTAGCATTAGTGCAACAAAGGTGCATCACTTGAATGAATCTAGTAGATAGGCGCTACAGCAGTGATGAAGTTGTTGAGTAAGCCACAGAATCATATTCAACCAGGGAAAGTCAACATGGAACATGCCATTCTGGCAGGTTGTGTTTTTAACTCTCTTCCCTTAATGCAGTGGTATTTAACCTTTTGACTTCTGTGGACCCACACTTAATCATTACTACAACCTAGGGACTCCCATTGAGTCATTGCTGGAAGCCAAAAACCCTAGCCTAATCCTTTTGATGATTTAAGCAACAAAACAACACGTAATAAATACAGAAAAGAGTATTCATCATAGAAATATGATTGAATATTTTATTTAATTCACATAGAAATATAAAAAAAATCAAAATGTTTAATAAGAAGGTTTGAGCTTTTCTAAACTCAATTGAGGCCACTCATCGTCCATACTATATTCTCTTTGATGCACTGCTCCCACAAATCAATTTGAGGATACTGACTAAGGGCCAGATTTATCAAGGCTTTGCGTCACCCTTGTGCCACGCGAGGGTGACGCAAAACCTATGTGAGAATTATCAAGCTACACAAGACCACCTTGCGTGGCCCGACATGGCTTGATAAATTTGGAGTAACGCAAGGCAGCTCAAATCGCTGCCTTGCATTACTCTGCCCCAGGAAGGCGTTCCATGGGTGGAGCATTGGTGTTCCCACACATCCACCCATGGATTTTGGCACATTCCCAGATTTACCATTCATGGTAGACCTGGGAATGTGTCAAAATGCTACTCCTCCTCAGATGAAGCATAACAAGGAGAAATATCTCTAATTCTCCTAGTTTTTTCCTCTTTCTATGGGCCTGATTCACAGAACTAACTTACGTCAAAATCCTAAACTTACAACAATTTTGGTATTCACAGAATGAACTTACACATTTGGGTATTCACAGAATGAACTTACACATTTGGGTATTCACAGAATGAACTTACTCATCCTAACCTTATGTCCGCACTCGGGCCGGAATTTCCGGCCCAGTGGCAGACATAAAGTTAGGATGAGTAAATTCATTCTGTGAATACCAAAATTGTTGTAAGTTCATTCTGTGAATACCCAAATGTGTAAGTTCATTCTGTGAATACTAAAATTGTTGTAAGTTCATTCTGTGAATACCCAAATGTGTAAGTTCATTCTGTGAATAGCCAAATGTGTAAGTTCATTCTGTGAATACCCAAATGTGTAAGTTCATTCTGTGAATACCAAAATTGTTGTAAGTTTAGGATTTTGACGTAAGTTAGTTCTGTGAATCAGGCCCTATGTGTGCTGCATTCTGAAACACACATAGGAGAAGGAGGAAAATGCCTCTGCGGATTGTTTTTGTAGAAGAAGTGCCCCTTCCTGCATAAAAACAATCCTGTCTACAACGCAGGCACCTGTGCACCATGGCGCAAGGATGCCTGCGTTGGCGCTAGGCAGGCAAAAGTGCACTGATGCTAGGAAAGGACAAGAATGCACTGTATAATGTTAAATATGGCGCATTCCTGTCCTTTCCCTTTTACGTAGCGCAGCAAGGTGGCTTGCTGTGTTGCGCTGCGTGGAAAAATGATGAATATGGGCCTTCATTTTTAGCTTCCAATTTCAAATTCTTCACATTTACAGAACGTTTTAAAAATTTCAGCTGTACATTTTGCTCCTTTATTTATATGCACTTTATTAACATACTAAGACTATTTAATATTCTAAGCAGGCACGGACCCCCTGAGTAGGCTTTGTAGACCCCAGGGTCCTCCGACCACAGGCTATGAACCTCTCCCTTAGTGCATTGATCCTGAGGCCCATGTTTAGCATAGTGCTGCATTTCCCTTGTGCCACGCAAGGGGGCACAAGGGCGACGCAACACTAAAGTAGGATTTATCAAGCCATGCAAGGCCACCTTGCATGACCCTGCATGGCTTGATAAATCTGGAGTAATGCTAGGCAGCGCAAATAGCTGCCTAGCGTTACTCGACCCCAGGGAGGCGTTCCATGGGTGGAGCTGGGTGTTCCCATGTATCCACCCATGGTTTTTGTCGCATTCCCAGATTTACTATTAGTGGTAGACCTGGGAATGCTTCAAAATGCTACGCCTTCCACAGTGGAGGGTTTTATGATGGAACCCCACAGGCATTTACCCAGCTCACCTTTACAACGTAGTCAATACCCCATGAGAGACGTTACCACACATTACTTTAGCAGGCAAGTCGTTACAACGACTTGCTTTGGGGGCGCTGTACTTTGGAATGGTATAAATTACTATTCCAACTCCAGTCTACGCAATTGTAGGGAAGGTGTTGGAATTAAAAATCCAACACTAGTCCAACAATGCGCCCCCTACAGCAAGTCGTTGTAACAACTTGAGTGGTAAAGTAACGTGTGGTAACATCCATGCAGGGTACTGACTTTGTTGTAAAGTCTGGTCATTATAAAAACTACTGGGTAAAGGATGTTTCCCCAATGGAGGTTCGGTGGGGCGGACAAAGCCTGGAATGACTCCTCGTGTCCTACCGCCCTTGGGGCGGCTCCTATACCTACGAGAGCAGCCAAGAATTTGGGAACCATATTAGATGACTCCCTTTCTATGCAGGACCAGGTAAACTCAGTGTGTGGAAGGTGCTTTGGTCTCTTACACATACTGAGGAAGTTATTCAGATGGATTCCTCTAGCTTGGCATAGGACAGTCACTCAGGCGCTCATTCTGAGCAGACTGGATTATGGCAAAACATTATATCTAGGGATGGCTGACTATCTTTTCAGTCGCTTGCAGCTTATTCAGAAAGAAGCTGCAAGACTAATCTGCAACAGCCCTAGAAGGAGCTGAGCATCCACCTGCCTCAATCAGTTGCACTGGCTCCCAGTACGGAAGAGAGCCAGGTTTAAAATACTTTGCTATGTGCACAAGGCACTCCACGAGCCAGGACCTGCATTTTTACGAGGCATGGTGAGCTTCTACAAGCCTAGCAGAGTGCTGCGTTCTTCTCAGCAAGCCCTGATTCGTAGTATCTGAATTAGGAAAGCCAGGATGGGTAGCTGCTCTTTTGGGCATTTAGCCGTACTTCAATGGAATTACCTTCCTTTAGGCATACACCTCTTGGAAGATCTTTTTGTGTTTCATAAACACTTGAAAACTTGGCTGTACCCTCTTTAAAGGGCGTTTATCTGCAGAGCTTCTTTGTTTGGTTCTAGTGCCGGGATGTCCCCTTGGGGATGATGTGTGCCCTTTACAACTATATGATTGTAAATCGGCATGTTCCTACCATTTCAAACAGCGCAGCAAGGTCGCTTGCTGCATTGCACTGTGTGAAAGTATGATAAATATGCCCCCTAGTTCATAGGGATTGGTGGGCAACTTTTGCAGCGCTTCATGCATCTACTGGCTTGAGTGAGTAACTTGTCTGGCATTCAGCATCTATCAGACAGAACAACCCTTCTCTTCATAAGAAAAAGGCCACATGTGAAGACAGTTGGTGCATGTCTGCCAGGTACATTCAATGCATGCAGCATTTCATAAAGATGCATGAAAAATCAACTGTCTTTAAAAGTTGCTTGTTTATCTTTGCAAAGTACTGCAAGCAGAAATGTATGGTGACATTCTAGCAACACAATAGCCCAGCTCCTTTACATTTCCGCTATAACACTTGACAAGGAGTCTGCCAAGAAAATAAATGTAAATATAAAATTTTAAAAAGTCTAAAATTAAGTTGCCAGAAATGTTTCTTCAGAGTAAGTGCAATATATTTCTGTTGTATATAAATAAATCTTTATCCATAGTTAGATGTGCCACCAATTTATTGAAAACCCTGAACACTCAAGAAAGTAAGCGCCTAAGATTCCGTTTGACCAGCAGCAGATTGTTTCTACTGGACCCAATTAAGACACAATGGCTTTTAGGTCTGACCTTAGCCAAGACCTTTTGATTTTACTAAAATATGTATAATATACTTACATATAGGAGCTTTCACCACCTTTCTTTATCCATTGGTCTGTTATTGTGTAATACACATTTTGCTTCAGCCCACTACAGCAGATAACATGGGGCAGTAGTGGGTCAGCCTACTTAAGCCACTGGTTAATTTCACTTTGAGTGACTGCATTTTTTATCCTCACACGGTGCACATCGGCACACAAGTTAGTTCCCTTCAGTGCCAGTGATTTTGTTTTTACTATTTAATCACCTCAGTGTTGCCTTTGTTTTAAGAGCCTGATGTGATAGCAGGATGCTTCTGATGCACATTCCATCTTTATCAGATCTCATCTCCTGCCAATACTGTTGTAACTTCCTTTTGAAGTGTTTTGCTTTTTTGACTGCTGCTATTTCACAGCATACCAGATAGTGCCCATTTGAAACTGTTCTATATTGTTATCCTCTTTCTTGTATCTTTCTTTCTTTCTTTCTTTTTCCTCACTTTTTTCTTTCTCTTTCCTTCTTTCTTGCCTTTTTCTTCCCTCTTTCTCTCTTTCTTTTTCCTTTCTTCTTTCCTTCTCTTTCCCTCTTTCTTGCCTTTTTCCTCCCATTCTTTCTCTCTTCCTCTCCATCTTATCTGCCCTCTTTCTTTCTTTCTTTCTTTCTTTCTAAGGTAAGAAGCTTGCTACCAATGCCAGACTGATTTACTTTTTAGGTCGAGCCTCGAGTAGCGCGCAAGCGTTGCTCTGCGAGACTTTATGTGAGGGGCTTTTGAAAGCTGACCACACGCTTGTGCACAATGGCCTTTTCCGTGCGGTTACCCGCAAGCAAAAGGCCATGGTGCACGAGCGTGTGGTCATGCCTGCTGCTCGCAAGCGCGCGCACCACTCGTGTGCTTGTTATTTTTTCTTGACGAGCAGGCGCGCACCACTCGTGTGCTTGTTATTTTTTCTTGACGACGCTGCAGCGGCTTGTTTCCAAAAGAATTGAAATAACACCAGAGAGATGTGGAAAGCTCTGTCATAACACGTGACTCAGGCCAGACACATAGGTGCATGCATCGACAAACGTGTAAAGCCACTCTTCTCAAAAAGTCCTTAGGGGAAGTACTGTCGCCATTGAGAAAAATAATTAAGTATTGCCAGACAGCGCCGGCAGAACTCGATTTTTCAGTAGGCCCTGTTACTCTACCTCTCATGTTTAATACAAATTGAGTGTGTGAGGAGCACTGTTCATTTTAGCGCAGCATTCACCCGCAGGTACCTTCACTATGGGAATAATTAAAAGAACATAGAGCCGTCCACCGCCAGCGAGGCAGAACATTGTTGGCCCAGATGCGGGCTTAGTTCAAAAGCTTTTAAGGTACATAGATATCACCGTTGAAAACAAAAAAATGCAGAACTAAAAACATCATCTTGAGGGGCTCTTCATGAAAACGTGTCCGAGTGGCTCAACTGTTTATCAGGAAAACAGAAGACCCGAACTTGGATCGAGCCTGTGCGATCCAGGACAGATCGCTTCATTTTCGTGTTCCACAGTTCCAAACACCTGTGTAAACTGGCAGCAGCTAGAAACATGGTCTGGCTTAAAAACGTGATAACTTGCATCAAAGTTGGAGCAGACATTATTGTAAATAGGGATCAGGGTTAGTTTAAGGTCACACAGGAAACAGTACAGGCGCCAGGATTTCACATTTCGGAAAACATACCACTTTAAAAAAAACTTCCAAAGTCATGTTTAATACCCTGTAGAACAGGTACAACAAGTGCAGCTGTGTTCACTGCACCTTTCAACGCATTTACCAGATGGAAGGGGTAGGAGGTGTCATTAGATGCCGGTCTTCGGAAAGCCCTTGGCCCTGTTGGCGCCTCTGCGCTTTTTGCAGCTTCCCGCGGTTTAAAGAGAGCTCAGAGAGGGAGAAGAGAGAGTCGGAGGGAGGCAGAGAATGGAAGGGCAGAAAGAGATAGTGCGAGGGGAGGACATGAGCGGGAATGGTATGAACATGTTTCCAGTGCTGAATTTAATTCCCAGTCCGGCCCCGGTCATGCCGTCTGAGGTAAAGTATTTGGCGCCAAGGCGTTCTTCATGCACACACTTTACGCTGTCCTGTCACGCGGACACGTCACCTCAGCGCTCGATGTACGCGGCAGAGGGACGAGTACGGGAGGGCCGTGACACGCAAGGCATCACATGTGTTGTGCATGTAACCAACCCACGCTGAATACACACGCCAGAGCGTCCACTGACGAGATCTGTCCACCATCTTAGACACAGGCTGACGTACATAAGCCTGTAAGCGCTGAACGGCAATGGGTGGAAATAGGTGCTGGATAGCGGGTGGTAAAGAGGTGATCTGCTGGCCCCCAAGGTCGCTATTATGAGGCTATGCCGGCCTGGTCAAGGTCGCCATATGTGCACTTGTGTGAGCATGGGCTCCAACGGGAGAAGAAACCCGGTTGGCTATTCGCGCAGGCACACTTTCCTATAGGTAAATAAATGAATGTGACATTTAATGCCACCCTGAGCTCGAATCAAACTTGAAGCACAACAAATGTCCGTAAAAAGGGGATTCAGGGTAAACACGGGTTGCAAAGCAGCATTCCTGCGAACCAAACATTACAAATTAAGAAAATGACTGCTTTCGGTGATTCGGACACTTCTCACTGGTGTGTTCACAGGCAGCCGTTTCATCAGACCCTGCATCAAAGCCCTGCGATGAAACTTGTGCCACCCCATCAAATGGGCATTCTCACAGCAAACTACTGTTAGTGTGCCACCAGAAACCCACAAGACGGGAATCTAGGACACTTCTACCGAGAAACGACAAAAGAATCCAGAAAAACGGCAACGTCCTCAGATCGATGGTCATTTAAAAGCAACACTACACATCACTGACCAGTAAGGCCTCGCCCATAAAAAAACACGAATACACTTCTGAAGATCAGAACGACGACAAAATGCTACAGTAAACGCCACAAGGGTGCTTAAACGACTACTGTTGCTATCCAATTCACAGATATTTAACGTGACGTCCCCTGAAGGATGAAAGGCCGAGTCTACCTAGTAGGGTTCGAACCTGTCAGTAACAGGTCTCAGGCCTGTGTTTGGCCCCCGAAGCCAAGGTGGACCTCTCTGTCATAGCCCAATGGCTACGGGGTGTCTCCAGGCGCCCTGGGCATTGATGGTGGCTGCTTTAAGTGCAGTAGGCGAAGGCTCAATACATGCTGCAAGGGATCTAGGGGAGGTGCTGCTACAACAGCCAGCGCTGCTTTACGGCGAAGACGGTGAACGCTGAATGAACTGAGATTACAATGGAAAATCACACCGCACCACAACAGCTGTGCACCTGGCCTCCGGGGGTAATACCGGCCCCAAGCTCCCCAAAGCATAGTTCACAAACGAGACCAATGAACCCAAGGCCGACGAGAAGTCTGTGGCCACGGGCCACCTTAAACCTAAATGTTTAGTCCTTATTAAAAGCCCTTTCTTTCTCGGTATGGATATGGGCCGGGCTAGAGGGCAGTGTGCAGAAGCACAAGTCCGAGCCCATGGCAAACGGAGCTACCAGCGGTGCTGCTTGCCCAACAGCGCGATGCAAGCCCCCTGTAGAGGATCACACAATGTCCTAGAGGTAAAGGTGCAAGAGTACGAACAGCGGCTGCAAGCCCCCTGTAGAGGATCACACAATTTCACAGATAAATGTGCAGGAGCACACCTGTAAAATGAGTGGTTGCTAGAGCCTCTTTAAGGACCCACATTCGAGCCATGTTGCCTCTGTGCCTTTGGAACAGCGTTCATCATCTGTGGCTCCTAAGCACCATTACTGAAGAGGCATATCCAGGCCAGTCCCACTCCCCCAACACAGGCAGTCTGGCCTGAGGTGATGACAGGCCATGTTCCTTTAGCACAAGATGACAATGAACCCCAGGCATGATCCGGCTACCTGGGCGAGGTATACCTTCAGTCTTTAGTCCTAACGGAGGAAGGCCCTCGTGACACCCCTTTGTGACATACAAAGACATCCTGGTGGCTGAGTGGGCTAAAGCATCTGTTGCTGGGCCCGGGTTCCACCATGTGGTCACGGATAAGAATCCCAGAGGGTTTGACAGAATTTGCACGACTGAATTTCGGAACAATAACAAGCATTGGCATAGCCAATAGGTCTCGCTTTGGGACCTTATAAGTGTTTCGCCATGCAACAGTTGATCTTGTTGTACCAAGGATATTGTGCTGCATAACTAAATACTTATAAGGTCCCAAAAGTGAGACCTATTGGCTATGCCAATGCTTGTTTAGGTCTGTGTTAGCCAAGACCTTTTTATTTTACTGAATGTCTGTGTATACCATAGTTACTTATAGGGGTTTCAGCCAGATTTCATCCATGAGTCTGTGGATGGTGTCACTAACATTTTTCTTCCGCCCACTCCAACATGCATTTAGGGGCAACGTATCAGCCCACTTCAGCCATTGCCTGACTTCACTATGGGTTACGGCATGCTGCTCTTTCACAAGAAACAAATACACACACAAAGTATTTCCCTTCAGTGCCAGGGAATACTATAGTAATGTGTTTTTAAGACCCAAAAAAGTTTTTTGCCTGTAGCAATTTTTTTTAGATTGATGAGGGCCCAGCATATTCCCAAACAATAAAGTTTTGCAAAAACCATGACAAAACAAGAATTGACAGAAGGTTGGCAGGCAACGCTAGACCTATTAGCTTTTCCAGTGCTTGTTCGACATTAGACTTTGATGTCTATCCAAACTACACTGGGTAAAGAAGAAAAACAACAGAAACCAATAAACACCAGCAGACACCAAAGACCACTTTCAGGATGGAGCAGGAAGTATTTGAAATTTTCTCCATAACAGTTCAGGTAATATCCTTAAACCCATACCCTACGATCAGGATTCTATAAAAACGTTGAAATGGAATTTACATCTGTGGAGACAACTGTGTGTAAAACCATTTTATGTTAAAATATCACCTGCCACTACATGAACTGGGCTCTACATCATCTCCACTATATTGTGGGACATTACATTGTTTCAGAATGAAGCAGTCCTGAAGTCTCTGTTTTTCTAAAATGTATTTAATAAAATGTACATATAATTTTGTTAGAATGCATAAACCTTTCATTTAACTAACTTATCAAAAAACTATGTAATGCCTCATTACCTCTTCTTCATCTCACTTGTCAAAGGCCTTACTTAAATGAGTAATGTGGTAACATTACAGCTACCTCCCACCACTTCCTAAAGCTATCTTCGCTTCGCTTCGCTTTCTATCACGCCAAAAGGAGTTACCCATAAAAGCCTTATCCAACCTCTCCAACCTGCCTTTTTCCTTTATGACATTTATGATAGGTTTTCTGGAAGGCTGCTGGGGTGCTTCCTTTGTCTCGGATTGCAGGTTCCTCCTTTTCATGATTGTTGGGTTTTATCTGCTTCCGAGGTAGGAGTCATCTTTTCTTTTTGCTAAAGCAGTCGTGTTTTGTTTTCCAAGTGGTATTGTAGGGTGTTTTTCAGGTGGAGCAAAGGGCTGCGTATTAAGTATTTCTGTAAGCGATTACAGTGAGTGGGCCCACTTGCTTTACCCTTCTGCTCCGGAGGAAGTCTACATGGAAAACTTTGTAAGGATGATCACAGCGACAGCATGTCCGGGGCATTATCCCTCAGCGAAATATCTGAACATCAGGCTGATGTGTGCTTGCAAAAGGTAAAAGGCGCGCTAAATGGATATTGGCGGCGAAACGTCCTTGACGAGCCAGCAGATTGACACCTGAAGAACAGGAAGCACAAACGAAACTATGGAGGTGTCGGGTTGAACAAAGTGAAAATAAAGATGGACTCGTGCTAAGAGGTCACCAAATCATAGTTCCCCGCAATGTATGGGTAAGGATCGTGGACCTGGCCCACCAAGGTCACCAATGAGTCACCAAGACAAAGGCACGTCTGCGGAGCAAGGTGTGGTTTCACGGCATGGATCGTCTTGTTTAGGAGAGAGTCAAAACGTGCCACTCCTGCATCATAACAGGGGAAGAACCTCCTACAGCACCAATCATCACCGAGAAGGCATGCCAACAGCCCTGGTCATCAATCAGTATGGATTTTGGCAGTCTCCCCGACAGCAGAATAATGCTAGTTACGATGGACAGTTATGCCAAATTTCCCACAGTAGAACTGATTCGCTCAACAGCATTTGAGTGTGTAAAACCTGCTGGGATTGCTGAAGGTGATCAAGTTATATGAGATGTAGTGAGCCACCTGGCCACACGCCGTCACGCACACACAGCACGCATCCCGAGGCCAGGGCGCAACCCGAGGGGGATAAATAAAGTTTGCCTGACCGCTCAAGGTCAAAGTGCGCCAGAATCTTATGTACGCTGTGGGCTCCGTATATGGTCACGTGTGGGCCTATGGTACCTGTGAGGCCCGAGAGGGGTCACGACAGGTGGAGCCTTCCCCCATCTTACCTTGTGTCTCAGTTGGATTTGTTGCTCTTTCCCCCGATGAGTTTCAGGAGGTTACAGAGTGCTGAGAAAAAACGTGCTTTACACTTGGCTGTTCGTATTGGTGCCTATGTGAAAAAAATAATAATAATAAAATAAAAAGGGGGAGCAATGGAAGGATTATAAGGGTATTTGGGGAACAAACATTCAAGAGTAGTCCCTCAAAGTTTTTTTTAGGCCATTCACCTTAGTGTCTTTACATCTGCTTTGTTGCTGTCCTTCAAGAGGCAGTTTTCCAGACACCCTCTGTTAGGCTCTTGCACTATCTAATGTGAGGTTTTGAAGTTTCAGGCTTGCGTTTCTTCTTGTGAGTTCTTAAAGCCATGGGAAAATATTTGCACAAGACTTGGCATGTATCTCTGTCGTCTCCTGGAGAGAGGTACCTCTACAGACAAGGTTTTAGAAGTAGTAGAGCAAAGTCACCGCCTCTTTTACATATGGACCTACAAAAAATAGTGAAGTGCTTGTCGGACGGTTATAACTGCCATAGGAGCCCAACTTCACCTTTCTCCATTTCATCTCCATCATCTGGAAAGTCCAGGGTTTCAGTCTCTTATGCTTCATCTGTCTCTTCCTGTGCTTCTCTGGATTATGATGAAGACGATGTAGGATTTCCCGTGGTGAAGAGACAGAATATCGATTTGGAAATATCGAGTGGCTTGAATATCGAGTCAAGAATATTGGGACAGCATTATATCGAGGTAAGTAATATCAATGTCAAAAATATTGAAAATTGGTTTAGTATTTAATATCGATTTTGGGATCACACCTGGCAAATTGCCTAAGCCACAAAAAGAAACTATGGTCTTTTCAGAGGGAAGGAAAAGTGGCAGGTGCCTCTTATCAATCTCAATGAATGATATTTTATGGAGTGCAGATGTTAGGAGTTAGACAAACCAGTAAGAGAATCTCTAACATCTACAGGTGATATTGCAAAGCCCCAACCTGAAGATACAAGTCAGTTTACACACAAATATTGGTATTTTATAACTGATTTAGAATTCATCATGTCCTATTCTCATATAAATCATATATATATGACTCATCATCATAATAATAAACATCTCAGAAACCATAGATAAAATCAGAGTGAAGGCAAGCACCCTGAATGTTCCCACTACATGTCCCTAACCTATTAGTAAAATCTCTAACTATATTAAATTTAGCTGGCTTGTAACTTGACGAAACAGTTTAACCTACATTATAATGTTAGATAATACATTTTCAGAGTCATGTAAAGCCCCCTCATATACATTAGCGGCTCCTCGAGGAGTGCTGCGGGCGGTGGGCGGGGGAGGGGCAGGGTGGGGGTAGTAAACTCCGGAATCGGGCCGAACAAAGTTGAGTAAAGAAATAAATAAACAAAACGAATTACATTGCGCGCGCTGCAACGCCAAATCGGCGATGCAGCGCGCAATGTAATTCGTTTTATTTATTTATTTCTTAACTCAACTTCGTTCGGCCCAATTCCGGAGTTTACTACCCCCCCCACCCTGCCCCTGCCCCGCCCCACCGCCCCGCAGCACTCCCTCGAGGAGCCGCTACTGCTCATATATCTGTATGCCAGTAGGCGTTATATATGAGCCTGACTTTCAGAATATCTCCCCAGCAACTGCTCATTGTGCTTACCGCGCCCCAAATGCTAACATCATTTATATCCTTTTCATTTGTTCAGCTTTATGGAACAAACGAGAGCCCCTGTGCACTCGGATTCTGTATTTCTTACAAAGTACAAAAAACAATGTCCTTATTGGTTTATGAGAATGCATATTGAATCTACTGCAATGAATTGTTTTAATTCTGCCAACACAGAACTTGCATGAGGTCAAAATGCAAGAAGATTTCTAGCTAGTTCTGAAGACAATCGAAATATCTTTATCTGACTATTGCAATGTGAGCAGCAGAAATACGTGACAATTTTAACATACAATTTCTCTTAGCAAAAATGAAGCTAACTGTTAGACCGGTCATTCTTGCCATGGCATCCCCCTAACATTTAGCCTTCAGACCTCCTGTTTTTGCTGACTTCGTTTTGCTGGCCGTAGGACTCTGCGCACTTTACTACTGCTGACCTGTGCTAAAGTGCTTGTGCTCTCTGCTCAAAACATGGTAACATTGGCTTGTACCCAATTAGCATATTTAATTGTAAGTCCCTAGCAAAGTGCACTACATGTGGCAAGTGCCTTTAAATTAAATGCTACTAGTGAGGCTGCAGCACTGATTGTGCCACCCACTTAAGTAGCCCTTTAAACATGTCTCAGGTCTGCAATTGCAGATCCTGTGTGTGCAGCTTTAACCTTCCATGCCAACCTGGTGAAATAAACAGTTTCCAGGCTCAACCCTTCCTTTTTAATACTTATAAGTCACCCATGAGGTAGGCCCTGGACAACTCCACGGGCAGGGTGCAGTGTATTTAAACATGTGGACATGTACCTTTAAGTTTTATATGTACTGGTACCCTACTGCAAGGCCTATCTCTCCCATAGGATAACATTGGAATTGTCTTATTGCATTTTGTAAGTGTACTTTACAAGTGGGAAGAGATGACTGATTCATGTTTGGTGTCTCTGGAACCCTAATTTAAAATCCTAACTTATGATGAAGTCGGATTTTAAATTACAATTCTGAAAATGTCCCTTTTAGAGTTGGCATGTTCTTGCCTTCGCCATTTGGTGCCTGCAACCTGTCTTTCATCACATTACTAGATGTAGTTGGCAGTTGGGCTTTGTGTATTCCTCCTAGACAGCCACGCACAATGGGAGTTTAGGTGTGACTGGATGGGCCATCACTGGCAGGATTGGAGGGAGAAGCCTCACTTACACCTGAATAGCCCGTACCTGTCTCCACACAAAGAGCTGCATACCCCCTGTAGTTATTCTGGAGCCAGGCAGGGAAGGCAGGGCATCTGTGCACTTCAATGGCCTGCCTCTAGAAGCTTCTACCCACATCAAAGGCACAACTGTGTATAAAAGAAGGACCTCAGACACCATCACTACAGTACGCTTCTGGACCTGTGAATACTCTGCCAGGACGAAAGACTGCTGGGCTGCTACAAGGACTGCCACTCTGCTGGACTGCTGCTCTGAAGGAAATAATGCCCTGCTGTGCTGGCCTGCTGCCTGCTGTCCTCTTGCCTTGGTGAGAAGGGATGGACCTGCATCACTTGAACCCAGAACCCATAGTGACTACAAGGGCTAGTTGGCTGGCCTCCTGATCTGAACCCTCAGGGACAGAACAGGCTTCCAACAGCCTTGCTTCTGCACCTGGCCTCTGCCATCTGTGAGTCTGGTGCCACACCAGTCCTAGACCCCTGGAAGTGGGCTTAATGTGCTTTGACAGCATCTGTGGATCCAGCAGAACTGACACATCACCTCTGCTGTGCAGCGCAATCCTGAGTAGAATTGACACATCTCTGCTGCTGCGTGTAATGGACCCATCGCAAAGACTTGCATCGTCACTGCAGCCCGCATCGCTTTTGGAACTGCCACTACGCAACGCATCTTCGGCATAGGCCCAGCATCTCTCGTCGATGGCAGCCTCGACGACTACACTGGACTCCGCTCTTCAGAACCGACGCATGGCCTAGACTGAGCGCCGCCTCTCAAAGCCGGACGTCGCATCGCAAGCCCCGTGGTCGGGATCCTCAATATCGATGCAACATGACCTTGCACCGCAGCCTCGCCGCATTATGGAACTGGTGCATTGCCTCAGCTGTGTGATGCATCTTCGACGCAGATCCACGGCCTAACTGGATCTTGTAGCCGGCCCGTGCTCCATCGCAGTTGGACTGAACTTGTGACTTTGGCCCGGTCCGGAGCAACCAGATGTCCCTAGTTGGCGCTTCACACCTATTGGTGCTATTTTCTATAAAAACTTTAAAATTCCATCTCTGGTTCTACTTATTGGATTTTTGTCATTTTTGTCGTGTCTTATTTATTAAATTACCCTCTATTTTTCTAATTTGGTGTGGGATCTTTTTCTGAGGTGTTTTCACTGTTTTATTGTTTGAATTGTTGCACAAATACTTAACACATTGCCACTAAGTTAAACCTGACTGCTCTATGCCAAGCTAGCAGGGGGTTGAGCACAGGTTAATTTGGGGTTTGCTTGTGCCTTACCGTGACTAGGATTGTGGTTGCTGCTTAACCAGGACTCACGCCCCAGTCAACGAGTAATCCAATTTCTAACACTAACCATCCCATGTTAATGAAAGCCTGATTCTTGGGCCTAGGACTTCTGTGGTACCATTAAATTAATTCAGTTCACAAACAAGGACCAAGCTAATATGCATCAAGGCCTGACATATAGAACATAATGAAACATATAGAAAAAGTGTGCTACACATGGCAGGGGCATACCGTTTAAAACATCTCTGGCAAAAATGTGTGTATTTATAAAAGAATGAGCTGTGAATAAGTATGACAAACAGGGGCGGCTCTTCCGCTAATGCGAAGGAGCGTCACCCCACTGCTCTGTGAGCAGTTGAAAAAGGAAAAATAAAGTGATAATAACCAACGTTATTGTCATTTTATTTTTCCGGGACTTGGCTAGTTAGGGGTGGGGTGGGGCTAGCTCTAACAGGAACAGGGGAGGAGTGGTAGGCCCTTACTTAAGTGCGCAAGACTGTTTGGCGGGCCGACCAAACAGTCATGCACACTTTGCATATTCTTCTCCCAGGCTGTACTACAGCCTGGGTGAAGAACATGCCCAGGTCCCCAGTCCCTCTCTGAGCTCCGAACCACAGCGCTCAGACCAAACACACCGCTAATTTCATCGGCGTCATGATTGGCTAGGGGAGTCTGGAAGTCTAGGTGCTTCCTGTTCCTGGTTCCTGCCCCTAGAAGCGGGCGAAAAGGGCCGAGAGGTGGCAGCCGGCCTACAGGTAAGTGCTTTTTAAAAAAATGTGTTTACCCCCCACCCGCCACCCCTGTTAAGTTGCGGCCGCCACTGATGGCAAAACCTCCAATCTCATCCGTTTGTGGGAGTGCACAAACTGTACACGGCATCGCACCCATAAATAGCCTAGTCATCCCACTGCAACAAGATTTACTTACGCATATCATTGTCTCACACTGGTGTGATATTACAGGTGAATAAATGCATTTCAGAGATTAAATTTAAGTTTCGTAAATCAGGCCATTTGCATGCACAAGTTCAACATATATGCACACAGGACTTTGTGAACTGGTTCACAATATTAATAAATGAATGTCTTTATTTAAATGAATTAATAATTTGTATAGTTTCACATGCTGTTGAAGACTGTGTTGTAGAACAGGGATTGGCTGCAAGGAAGATAAGTGATAATGTACTAAAAGTTCTCAATCCAAGAGCCTCTCCAACTGTTAAAAATCATTCTGTCACAGGAAGAATCTGAAAACTTTGTTGTTCAGTAGTGTAGACACAAAACCATACAAGAGGTTGAAATGCTTATAAGAAGGGAAACCAATTTGAGATTATGGGGCAGATTTACTAAGATTTTCCAACTGGGTTGAGTCACTTTTTTGGGGCAGTTGCATGGCAAAATAATTTGAGAGAATTACTAAGCCACGCAAAGCCACTTTGCTTGGCCTTGCGTGGTTTAGTAAATACAAAGTAACGCAAGGCAGTGCGTAGCGCAGCCTTGCGTTACTTTGTGTGAGGGAAGCGTTCCATGAGTGAAACATGGACAGTACTGTGCATTCACCCATGGATTCTGGTGCGTTCCAAGATTTACTAAGGTGAGTAAACCTGGGAACATGTCGTAATGCTACACCTCCTGTAACCAGGCTTAGTGAGAAATATCTTTATTTCTCCTCGTTACTTCCTCTTTCTGTGTACTGCATTCTGTAGCGCACATAGAAAGAGGAACATGCCTCTGAGGATTGTTTTTGAGCAGGAAGGTATCCCTTGCTGTTTAAAAACAATCATGCAAATCATAGAGAGGATGTGGCTTCAACTTAGTCACATGATTATATAAACCAGCTGCATGGTGTGAATAGAATAGCCCTTTAGCTGCTGTTTACAGTATTTAAGCCAATAGCAACAGGTTAAAGGCAGCACAAGGTGATAAGCAGGCAGGCATGGCAATGGTGGAGATGAATGGGGAATGTCTGGAATGAGGGAGACAGCATGGGAGCAGGGTAAGATGAAGGATGATGGCAAAGGTGTTAGGAAGAAGATAATGGACCGGAAACTGATGGCAAGAAATGAAAGGGGAAAGATGTGATTACGCCGAGGTGGGCAAGCTGACGGTGACAAAGAAATGGAAAGGAATGAGGGAAAGGGAAGCTAGGAGAGCGATGACAGGGGAATGAGGGCGGGAAGTAAGGTGAACGGGTAAACAAGGGTGCATAAGGATGATGAATTGAGTGGAAGTGAGTATCAAGGGAGGCAGACAGAGTGAGGACTACTTGAAGCCCCGCCCCACTTAAAGAACAGCCCGTCCAGATAATGGCACCCCATGCAAGTACATATGACCCAGTACCTGAGGGGGCGGGAGTATAGACCCTTTCTTTATCCTAATAATGCATATATTATTTAATGTATTGGTAGCATGCAGTCTCCCATACAGCTAAAGGTGTCAGTTGTGAGATCAAAAACGTATCCATTTTATATTTTGCAGTACACAAAACAATGAAAGAATTAAAAATGTTTAAATAGCCATCAAGTAACACAGACCAAGTCAACAGTGGGTGTAGGCTTTTAAAACGGCCCACCAATGAAATCAAATAAAAGGTGATATGTATTTGAAATAAACCCTTTATATACATTGTGAGGAACAGGCAAATTAGGCAATTATCACAGTCTAGTACTCAGAGATCAGAAGGTGTTAAGCTTTTGTGCTCCTTTGGCAGCTGGCCTGTGTGGCAAGTCAAACCTTAGAGAAAGTGCTCGTAGAAGTGTGCAATCGGCATAACAACAATGCAAAAAGACCAACATTTTAATTAAATAAAATGAAACAAAATGATTAAATTGTTCAAGGGTTATGCGACTCAAAAATAACATCAATAAAAGATCAGTAGTAAGTAGATATATCATTTATTGTGCCAGTTATTTATAACCATTACAATAAAACAGAAAAACATTACATCTATAAACCATATAAAAACCTTAGGCAATATGTCTAACATACAATTTTCATATGGTCTACAAAAGTGCTTTTTTAAAATGCTGGGTAACTAATGCTGACCTTAAACATTTTATTGTGCAGCTCGTATGTCTGTTAGTTTGCCTGTGATAACACGTCTGTGGCTGCTTTGACAGTTCTTACGCCATTCTTTAGGAACATTGGTTTTAAATATTTCACCTCAGTGACATAGAGCAAGGCATAAACAGAGAATTTAGTCTATTGTTTCCTCTGATTGTTTGCACAATGCGGCATTTTCTGTTAACATTCGAGAGCTATAGCCAAGTTCCTTTTCAAATTGTTATACAGAAATTTAGAACTGTCTACATCTAAGAAATTACATTTTGGTTGCTACGTTCACATTAGATGCTAAATAAGGTTGTCTTTGTGTTGCATTAGTATTAATAATTTAATTTTAAAATTTGTATTTATGTACAGATTCTATATTTTAGTCTTATGTAATCGTTCTTTAAATATTTTTCTTGATAAGACGTTTTCGAGTCTTTTTTCCAGTTTTACTAGAGCTGATACCGTATGGAGGTTGGAGGTATTTAGAAGTGAGGTGAGCTCCCCTTATTTTAACATAAAGCCTGTTCTTCGGCCTATTTCCCTCTCTTCTTTTATGATGTTTTTGAATGCAGTTGCATCCTCAGCGTAACAATCGCAGAGGTAATTGAGTATGTTAAGGCTTGTATTGTTAAACCCAGTTCTAGTCTGTTGAGAGTGTGGTGTCGACAGTCTTAAGTTAAGAGTTTGTTGTATAAGTTTAATGAATCAAGGTCTAAGGGCCTGATTTAGATCTTGGCAGTCTTCTCGTCGGTCCGCTGCGGCGGCGGTCCTGATGGCGCTCAAATCTCACCTATAGATTTAGGCATTACTAAATGACAAAAACTGCTTTGAGTTTCAGACACAAACTGCATTTTAAAATGGCACACATACTTTTGGTGCATGAAAAATGAAATGCTCAGATGCTTTCAGTCTAATGAATCATGTAAATCCATGTTCAATTAATTAATTCATGGTTGATTTGAATGTATTTAGTTTAGATTTGACCTCACTATAGAATGTACATTTAATATGGAAAATGTGTTTTGAACTTTCAAAGTAGAATATATTTGTGCTGAATTAACACGCATTTTAAAGTGTAAAAGAAAAGCTGAAATACACAGCTCGTGATTTAATTTGCTTTGGAAGGCTCACTGTCCGGCCTTGAGATAAGAATGGAATGGTTCTTTCCTTCCAGTTTCTGTCTGTGGCTTACTTTTTATCAGTATGCAGTTGTTTAGACAATGCTTTATTCACTTCATAACGTAGAATGAAATTGCAAAGCACACATTTTTCTTCTTGATTATTATAATATGTATTCTCTGTTTCCGCATAATTAATACTTTTCTGTTGGAGAAAATGTAATTGTTTTCAGGATGTTAGGAAATGAAGTCATTTAGCACAAGATTCAAATGTGTTACAAGAACTCGCCTGATTGATGACGTGTCCAGACAGGCCATGGGGTGTCGATGTGTTCTGAAACTCCAATTGGACAAACTACAAAGACCAAGTCACATGTGTTTTTGTTAGAAATATTGGTTGCTAGCTGAGAGGTGGGGCCTTTTCCTTATTTTTTAGCAGGACACTTGCAGAACACACAGCTTTTTTTTTGAGTTCTGCAGAAGGGAGGAGGGGCTCATTGGGCAGCTTCTGTGGGAGACACGAAGAGGCAGACAGAGATGAACAGCGCGAGGAGAAATAATCAGCTGGAGAACGAGGGCAGATTTAGATGCTAAAACCCTAAGTTTTATGCTTTGATTAACTGGCTTTGTAAAGACTTATTTGTCCTATGCATTTATGTCTCTTTATGGGAGATTTTTGCCAATTATTAATTACTGATTTAGCTTTGCAAAACTCACTCTTGCATTATATTTCTTAAAACTCTTTAAGAGTTATGACTGACATTTTATGCCTCATTTTCCATTAGAAATAGGGTTTTCTTCCTTTATGGAGTGCTTTGCATGCAATCTATAATATGTTCTGTATTAATTCTATTTTTTCCTATTTTTAAATTCTGTAACCTGATTGATATTTGACTAATGAATAAAGAGTCAGAGAAACTTAAATTTGATTAGAAAATAAATCCTTTTAAAACTACTCACAGCTCTCATTATTGCCTTAAATATTTATTTGCAATTGATTTTTTCATGTTTATGCAAAATCTCCTTATGGTGATAACACAGTGGCAAAGGTCCCTCCCCTTAAGCGGAAATCAAGAGGTGATGATGTTTTACATTGAGAAATTACCGTGAAATTTCTGCTCCATCAGTCCTAAGTACTCCATCGAACTGACGGTCATTTGCCCGCCCTATTTGGATGCATGCAGGCCGTCCGCGTCAACAGAGTGTTTCCTGCTGCAGTCGTGGCTCACTGCTGCCAACGCAGCAGACTCCAGTGCTGGAGAATAGTACTCTGTCACCGTCAGGGTGGCGCGTTCACTCAGAGCAGATTTAGATTTCACAGTTGCACTGGCGGTCTCCTAGCGGCGGTTCCCTGACGGAGGGAGTCCATCGCGGTATGCGCTCAACAATGCACCATCACTGTGGCCATTGAATGGATGCTGGTATAACACACCTGATGTCCATTGGCAAAATGGAAACACCTGCATACAGCACTATAAAGCACACTCCATTTAAGACCCTGATTCTTTGCCACTCTACTGCACCATGATATTTTCTAGCAGAACGTTTGCCAGTTAAGTGAGGTATTTTGTTGCTTTTCCCTGTTTCTTGTCCCTTTACCTTTTTTCATGTATTTCCTTGTGGTTAATTAATTTGATTTCATCATATTTCTTTTCTCAGTGCCAGTGCTAAAAAATCCCTGTTTTACTGAGGGAACATTGTCAGTCATGGTGGATGAAATCATAAGAGTAGAGACACAATTGTGTAGAGCCCAAGTGCAAAATACACTCCTATCGCAGAAAAGGCATATGTGGGCCAGAATAGTCAATAGAGTAAATGCTGTAGCAAACAACCTGCGCACACAGAAGGAGATTCGGAAGAGGCGGGACGGCCTGTGGGGGAGGGTGCATTCCCTGGCCTGCAAACGTCACCTGGAGGCCAACAGGACTGGTGGTGGTTCTCCTAGGCCCCCAATACAATTTTATCCCTGGGAGGAGAAGGTTTGCAGATCCTACATCCTGAAGGCGTGACAGGAATTCTGGTGGAATGGAATCTGGTGAGTTACACTTTACAAAGTCTCAATAAACCTCAATATTTCCCTAGCATCGAAAGAAACCTCAAAGTATCAGTATCAGACTATTTGTATTGTTTGTTTAAATGTATTGTGTTGCATTAAGATTACAGGTGTCAATCTCCATTACGTCACATGATGGTATGGTGCCTGTAAGTTTTAGAACACCAAATAACCTATTACTCATATGTGTGTCATATTATAAGTGTCTGTCCAATTTCAACTGCATATTTTCCACAGGTATGTTCCACTATCCATTTTGCAAGTGTTTGGAAGTTGTCATTGAAATTACTACAACTACCATGATGCCCTGTTTCTGTTTTGTCAAAAGAATATTGCTATGTCATATTGCTAATTCTCTCTTGTCTAACATATTTCCACATATGGTAAAGTGTCATGTAGTGATCAATTCCTATTCAATGCTCTCTTCTGAAAATGGTTTGTGTTGTTTTCTGAATGTTGTTCTGTTCTTCACAAACAATTGAACTGATGTCATGAGTTTCAGAAATCAAACTGTGTTGACCCAAAAATTGTAAGGTATGAAAATTATTATGCTGCATATATGTGGAATTGCAAAAATTTACTCTGCACTGTTCACTTGATGACTAGTGCCAAACATCCATCCAAGTTGTGTAAATGTCTGTTTTGAAGTCAGCTAGGCCTTGGAATTGTCAATTACACATTTCACCTAGCCACTGTGTCGGGTTGAATGGTTGGGAGATGTTAGGTAAATGTCCTTACCACTTCATAAACATTTCAGGACATCTTATTACTTGCTTATTTGAAGTTGTACTGTTTGACATTGCAAAATGTGTGAGTAATATGTTCAATGCCACTGAAAGCTATAATCATAATAATCTCTACCTTTTTTCTTCTTCTAGGTATCTGCATTGTTTGTCTCAAAAGATTTGGGTGTATAATCCATACTTTTACTAACAAAAATGTTCTCAATTTCTCAATAGGTCCAACTGCCAAAGCACATGCCCAGGAATCTGCCACTGGAGAGACCTCCACTCCAGCCCAGGATCAAGCCTTCAGTGAGGACAACACTCCTGGTAATCTGGATGACAATGAGGATCCTAGTCCATCTGCTCAGCCTGGACAGACGGCTACAGTGGGTTTCACTGGGCCCACATCAACACCTCGCACCCCAGATATAAAACCTCAGCTAACAGAAGGCACACTTCCTGTGTAACACCCCTTGTGTGCCCCCCAGTCCTGGCTAATATTGAGACTACAGCACCACCAGCTGAGCCAGGACCCAGTCAGATGGGGCACACTGGGCTGAGGACACATGGTAAGAGTAGGGGTTGTGGGAGGGATTCTGTGGGCCAGCATAGTGAGGCCACTGGGGTCACTCTCACCCAGACCACAATCTATCAAGTCTTGGGAGCTTATCATCAGTCCCAAGACATGATGGGTCAGGTACTCACTGAGCTCTGGGAGATAAAGCAGTTAAGCAGGGAGCTCAATTATCAGATGGAAGCTCATAACTCCAATATGGGCTCCCTGACTGGGGTGCTGCAGGACATTTTCACCCATATGTGCAGGGATTTCCCAGCACTATCTACCCCTTCCTGTGGTCCTACAATATCTGGCCCATCTACATCTGCCACAGGAAGGGAGGCCCTGCCACTGGAAGAACCACCTGCAGCTGTCCCAGGCCCTGCAAATGTGGATCCCCCCTCAAGGGCAGGAGGGGATGTCCTAGAGATGGGGATGGCAAGACCTCTGCCACCACCAGCAAGAAACCCTAATTTGCTTCAGTGCATGACTACCATTCACTCTATCGACTATTTCTGGACACATTTATCTTTCTGATGCCAGTCATATTTTAGACATTGAACTTCAAACAATTTTGGCTCTTGTATATGGTTTCATTCGGCATGATGAATTCTTCACTTTTTGGTATGCTTTTTGAGTTCCACCCTGTTTATTTTCTTCACGTTTAGTTCAATAAATTCACAACTCAAAAACTCATAGACTGGTGTATCTGAACTCTATTAATGCATTTGTTTCCTTCCATCATAATTTTACAATCAATCAATCAGGGATTTGTTGAAGCGCGCCTACTCACCCGTAAGGGGTGGGGGGGGTGCAGGTTCCATTCCATCAAGGAGGGGGTCTGTCGAAGAGCCACTTCTTGAGGTTTCTTGCGAAGATGGGGAGCCATGTTGTCTGTCTGAGGTGGAGCGGAAGGGCGTTCCATGCCTTGGCCGCGAGGAAGGAGAAGGAGCGACCTCCCGATCTGGTCTTTTTGGTGCGGGGGACCACGGCGTAGGAGAGCTGGGCTGATCGTAGGGTCCTTTGGGGTGCGTGGAATTTGAGTCGGCTGTTCAGGTATGCTGGTCCGGTGCCGTGGAGGGCCTTGTGTGCGTGGGTGAGTATCTTGAAAGTGATTCTCGCCTCGACGGGGAGCCAGTGGAGTGTGCGCAGGTGCTGGGAGATGTGGCAGTGTTTTGGCAGGTGGAGGACTAGTCTTGCGGTGGCGTTCTGGATGTTCTGTAGCTTGCGGGTGAGGTTTTTGTTTATTCCGGCGTAGAGTGCGTTGCCGTAGTCGAGTCTGCTGGTGACCAGGGCGTGAGTGACGGTCTTTCGGTGTTCGAGGGGGATCCATTTGAAGGTCTTACGAAGGAGGTGGAGGGTGTGGAAGCAGGAAGACGAGACGGAGTTGATTTGGCGGTCCATTTTGAGCTCGGAGTCCAGGATGATTCTCAGGTTGCGTGCGTGGTCCGTGGGGGTTGGCGGGTTTCCGAGGGCGGGGGGCCACCAGGTGTCGCTCCAGGCGTCGGGGTTTGGGCTTATGATGAGTACTTCTGTTTTGTTGGTGTTTAGTTGTAGGCAGCTGTTTTTCATCCATTTGGTGACGGCTTCCATGCCTTCTTGAAAGTTGTGTCTGGCGGTGTTGGGCTCGTTGGATAGGGAGAGGATGAGTTGGGTGTCGTCTGCGTATGACACGATGTTGAGTCCGTAGGTTCTGACGAGGGGGGTGAGTGGAGCCATGTAGACGTTGAAAAGCGTCGGGCTGAGGGAGGAGCCCTGGGGGACTCCGCAGGTGGTAGGTGTAGGGTCCGAGAGGAAAGGGGGGAGTCTGACCCGCTGACAAAAGTCAAATGATTGTGTAAACATAGATAATTTGGAAGTAGGTAATGTTTAACTTAAGTTCCCAACCATGACTCCCAAAAATACATACCATTAAATCATCTACTACTATGTTTATTCTATTTCCCCAAAATTGTCTGTCAACATTTTCACCCACATAATAATCCATGCATGTCACTAATACTCAGTTCCAGTTTTCACATTTCCAGTTCCAGACCTTGCAAACATGGACAAAGGGGATATATCCAAAATAAATCAGATTGAATAAGCAAATTATCATTGACTCATGTCAACAGCTGGAGCCAGATCTTCTGGTCCACATAAGGAATCACACATCAATAACGCCAATAGACAAAAACATGGCAGTACTATATTTTATAGACACAGGACCATTCCAATCCACATTATCTGGTGGAATGTCACAACCAAGGTTCAGTGGTGTGCCACAAGAAGTATGTCCTACAATGATGAGACACATCAACAACTACATACACTTTACACACATTGAGGATTTTGCCCTTGTGAAGGGAGAGTAGCATGATTTGCCTTCACTACCACATGTGGTTTGAGCTAATTATGGCGCACATATTGCCTTAGTGCCAACACACGACAGAGAACAAGTCCAATGTAATCTTCAAATAGTGCATTCAATCACAGTGCAAGTTGCCTTGGTACAAGATGTGCACACCCAAAGTCTGTGTCTGTTTTTCCCAGGATCAACCCATGTTCCCTTTGTACTTCGAAACAGCACCATATACCTGCAAATGTCACAACTCTGAAATGTCCTTAAATGTCCTGAATGACATAGTGAAGGAACCTAAAACACATCAAAACAAAAAGATTGCCAATCAAACATTACATAATATACACATTACAAAGGCAACTTTTGAAGGACACAATTTCAAAAAACAAACAGAGATAAACAATATAACTGAACACAATAGTCAATGTGTTAAAACTTTGACCAGCAAACACCTTTGCCCTGAATTTCCCTGAACTTGCCTTTCCTAACAAATTACCACCACATACTTCTCTCATCATTGGTGTAACGGTGAAAGTGATAACATGTAAAGATATACTTACACTCATGAGAAGAGATCACTGACATCTTGACGTATGTCAACTCCTTCCTCTTCACCACTATCATCTTCATTTGCCATTTCAGGATCTTCACCCAGTGGCTCTTCATGGTCTCCTTCCTCTGCGATGTAAGGGATGTTCTTTCGCAGGTCGATGTTGTGGTGCATGCAGCAGTCCATGGTGATTTTGCACATCTTATCAGGTGAGTATAGGAAGGCTCCACCAGTTTTATCCAGACAACTAAATCTGTCCTTTAGGAGCCTGAAAGCCCGCTCCACAGGCTGCCGTGTTCTTCTATGAGCCTCATTGAAGCGAACTTCCCCTGGCATTGTTGGATTCCTGAGCGGTGCCAACAACCAAGTCAGTTGGGATAAGCTGAGTCTCCTAGATGGAAGACAAAAAATGTAACACAATTTCAGATTATTCAACTTGAAATTCCCGAACAATATTATGAAAGATCGGAATGACCAACAAGCCAGGACCTCTCAGATCTAAGTTGTGACATTTGCAGGGGTATGGACCTGTTCCAAGGTACAAAGGAATCATGGGCAGAGCCGGGGAGACACACACAGATGCTTGTGATGTACAAATCCGGTAAGCAGACAACTTGCTTGTCGATTGAATGGAAGTGTTTCAGATTCCAGTCGACCTGTTCTCTGGCGTGTGGTGGCACTAAGGCAAAATGTGTGCCATCAATTGCTCCAACCACATGTGGTAGGCAACCCAAACCGTAAAAGTCCCCCTTCACATTGGCCAAATCCTGCTGCCGTGGAAACTGGATGAAGCTGTTGATGTGTCTCATCATAGAAGATATAACTTCTTGTAGCACACCACTGAATGTTGGCTGTGATGTTCCACCAGATACTGCCACAGTGTATTGGAAGGATCATGTGGCCACAACATTAAGAACTGCCATGAGTTTAACAATTGGTGCAATAGATGTGGGATTTCTCTTGTGAGGCTGAAGATCTGGCTCCAGCAGATGACATAAATCCAGTATAGTTTGCCTATTCAATCTAAACTTCTCGATTATATCCTTTTGGAAATGGGCGGTACACCTGAGGCTGTTGTCTCCTCACTCTCCCAGTGTTCATATGTCTGCATTGGAAAAACATTTGAACATTTTTCACATTTTCCACAGTAACATATTTGACAATTAACACTAAAGTCATGTAGTTCTACAAAATATATATGGTATTACTACATCTTTTAATCAAACATTTGCCTGTTGTCCTTTATTCTTGACAAATGACATTTATAGCCTCAAATAAGTTTAAAAGAAAAAAATGTGTAAAAAATACATTTCAAATGTATTATTTACACATTCTTTTATTTCTCCAAAAATACAGTCAACGGAGATTTAAATAATACCGCACAAATATCACATTTCAGCATAGTAACGCACTACATATAAATGTATATTTTTTGTAAATGAGTATCCATCGAAGTTTGAATATGTAAACAAACTAGCCCCCATTTTGAGAGGTGTGATGCACTTATCAGTCACAAACACACTTTTTTAAACTTCTAAAATGGTGGGAGCCTGACCTCACCGGTAGGACATTTGGAATCAGACTGGTGCGGCGGACGTTGACCACGTAGTTGTTGGTAAACTCCACAACGGACACAGCCATAGACTAACATCGGTGAAATTAACATACAAAGGCCAATGGCTGTGTCTGACTCCGCTGACGATCGCGTACGTCGCGTACATGTACGCTGCGGTTGGAAAAAGAGCTTACTTGCCTCCTAACACTGCTCCCATCAAGACCTCCTCCACTTTTGCTGCTGTTTGGCATCTCTGGGAGCAACCATTCCAGGTCGAGCAGGTGAGAGGGCCCCTGCCTTCATGCCAGAGGAGCTGGAATTGCTTGCAAAGGAGGTCCTTTCCCTGTATGGCCAGCTCGATGCCTCACTATAGGAACAGGTACATGTTTGAAACGCATATGTGAATCTGTCTAACAGTTTTTTTGTCATTAACACAGGCTACAATGTCCCTTTGAGTTCTTGAGTGAAGTGCAGCAATTGACGTAAAGTGTCACATATTTTGGTCCTTACATAGGACAATGATGTTTGGGATTTGTAAGCACTTTACAATGTTAAAAAACAACAACATTAGTAAGTGTTAGGGGAGAGGAGTTGGCCTAACGGCTAGGGCGTCCGACCTCGAACCTGGGGAACTGGGTTCAAGTCTAAGCAATGACGCTGAACATCCTGTGATTCTGGGCAAATCACTTAATCTCCCCGTGCCTAACAAAAATGAATGTGTGTCCTAATGTAACGTAACTGGTGCTATGTAAAGCGCTCTGATACCTGATTCGGGTCAAGTTCGCGCTATATAAAATTCTGCAAAAAAAAAAAAAAGTGTTGGAAGTTTAAAGCCCTAGATTCTAATTGCTGTATATGTAAAGATATAGGTATGTATTTATTTGAATTACATGTGATATGTATAAAACTCACATCATGGAAATTAGAAAACACATTATATACTCTTTACAACTATACATCAAAATGTTTTCTGTACAAACCAAATGAAAATTAGTTTAGCTATGTGTATCGTCCCACAAATCCTTCCTCCTAGATCAGGTCTCTCCAAACAGTTGTATGGGAGCTACCAGTAGGTCCCAGATACATTCAGAGTAGCTCACAGCCTTGAGGTCATTTATTAGGTGGGAGCAAGGTCATTTATTCATATAAAAGTTAAGGGAAGACTGTGCTCATGTGACATCATGATCATCAGGCTGCAGATAACAAGGCCTAACAGTGAGCAGTGCTCAATCAGAATAATGGTCCAGGCTTGGGGTGAGTCACAGGGAAAAACACCTGAAGCATTGAGGTATATCTCTCATAGACATATATCCTTGGCAGGTCAAAATTTGAGGTGTGCTTAAAAATATGCCCTTGAATGCTTTTAAATGGACGGCAGTTGAAAGGAAGAGTTACCTAACTTCTTGAGCTAACACTTGATTTCATTTTACTCCCGTTTCAAAGTGTGTAATGTCCAAACTGCAGGCCGCTTACTCACAATGGCCAGTAATCACTGTGCCATAAGTTTTTATGTTTAGCCTTCAGTAATTCACAATCTTTTACACTGATCGGAAGTAGGTCACATCACAGAATACGTAGGAGCCCTCTGGGCTAGATGATGTCACAGGCCTGGATTAGTGAGTATATGCCATGACATGGGACGTGGGAAGTGAACAGGTCACTCCAAAAGTGTGTCATGAGGTATTTTTTTGCTCAGCATGTGAGAATACATGTTGCATGCTATACTTATGAGTCATGCTAGTGATAGATTTTGAAACATTTTTTACATCAATGCAGACAAACAAAAAGTCACAAAATCATTGTTTTTTCTTTCATTTTCTGTATCCATACAGGTCAATGACCATTAGAAGCGGGACATTTGGAAGACCATCGCCAGGAAGATGTGGACCCTGGGGGTATACAAGCTGCGCAGCATCCATTGCCACAAGAGGTGGGAGGACCTACGATGCTGGACAAGAAAGTCAGCCAAAGTCTAACTCGAGCAGTCCTCCCAATGTAGGAAGTGCGTGCGCCGCACCCTGACCCCCCTAATGGCCTGAATTCTTGCAGTGGCCTATCCGGAGCTTGATGGGCAGTTGAGGGCCCAACAACAGCAACAAGGGGTAAGTTCTTATCAGATTTTCAAATGTTAAATGACTAATTATTTGTTACAGCCAGGACCCATGTCCAACACACAAGAAGAGTTCTTGAAGGTGCAAGCTTTGCATAATGTGTATGATGATGTGCTATGTCTATTAATTTGTTGGAAAGGATCCCACCTGATTTCTGTTCACAACCAAAGGACTGTTCTGAGCAGACACGTGGCTGCCTAAACTCCACATATATCAGGCTCTTTGATGTCATGAGGGACAGTTGTACCAAACAGCCCAATAGTCTTTATTGTATCAGGTGTGATGCTCCTTCACTGTTGTGGATGATGTAATGGCTACCCTGTTACATGTGACATAGTATACTAGGCACGTATGATACAGTGGATACACCAAACGTCAAATTGGTAAGTTGGGATTCTACACAAACAAGAGTGAGCATGTGATCGAAAATGACTAGTGTCATCAGAATTAATGGCCACATTTTGGAAACAATACATATCCAAATTGTGTTTAGCATCAGGAATACTGTTTCAAAATGCAAAAAGTGACAGATATGCATGATGTCTTACTCCTTCACAAATGTGTGTGTAAGCCAGTCTGTTTTTCGACAAATAATTGTGATAAGCATACAATGTTTGTTGAAACACAGACAGGAATGTGTACACATTGGTGACAGAGTAACACAAACCCAAAACCATTTCTCAATGTCCTTTGCCATGTCCATATGATAAATCAATGATGGAGAAAAATGGGAACCATAAAGGGATTTTGGAAGATGTAATGTTCCATCACATATATGTAGGGGTATCCCATCAGGAAAACACAGAATCAGGCCCAACTCATGACTCATTAGGCAAATGTAGAAATGCATCAAGGTGTAATATGTTGCATATTGTGATTGATATTTGAATCTTTGAAGTAAAAATGTATATATGAATCAGTGTATGTAATAACTACTATGATGTTGTATCAATTTTTGCCTAAAGTGAAAGCCAGTATAATTTGTGAAAGGATTTCACAATGATAATATAAACTTCAAATAACTAGAGATATTTAGGAGTCAAATGTGAAAATGTTTTTGGTCTATACTGAAGTGGATCAGATATGTATCAAGGCCTATGTATTTACTTATGCTGTAGAAGTCATTTTTCAATCCACTCAAATAGCATAGGTATCTACATAGTGTGTGATACATTGATTAGCTACTTCTGTACAAAATCCATTTAATATTTTTAACATTTGACATATACTTTAGTTACCTGACGTAAGTGTTACCATTGTGAAATGCCTAAACAAAGGAACCAGGCTTTCAGTTTATACAAATATTGGTACAACATTGCCATATTTGTTGACACACATTGAATCATATTACATTTTTTGAGAATGAAAATAATGCAGATGTTTTGGACCTTGTGAAGACACTGAACAAAGGTATTTTTGGTTGATATCCATTTTGGAAACATAAGTTCACTATTTTGAATAACAAAGCCCAACTATTCAGAGGTGTTAAGCAATTCCTGGAGTGCCATAAAATGGATAAGAGACAAGATCATACATGATACAGGAGCTATCATGGGGAATGACAAAATTGTGAGCAAATGGTTTCTGAAAATGCTGCAGACATGCATGAGCTTATGATAATGTAGAACCAAAGTGTGAGAGTCTTGAAGCAGGTGAAATATGAAAACTTGGAAACTGTTTTGTGATCAAAGATCATGATCAGGTTTGTTTACACAGATTCAATAAAACTATGGTATATGTCATTTCAGCATCATCAGGAGCAGGCAGAGGAGACATTGGCCATGGAGGCAAGGAAGCAGCTGTGCCCTGTGATACAGGTACTGATTCCACCGACACCGAGGGACACAGTGGAATGGAGGGGGAAGGGAGTGCAGCAGAGGACACCAGCTCCACAACATCCTCTTCGGAGGCCTCCTCCAGGAAGCTCTCCCTAGTGGTGGCGGACCCAACAGGAAGTCTACCAACTGCATCTTTGTCCACCACCCATAGTACCATCTCCACCCTCCCTCTTGCTCCCCCCCAGTTGGCCAAACACGCTCCCCTAAAAAGAAGGGCGTCTCCTTCACTCCAGGCACCTGACCCCCTGACCCAGTCCCCCTGGCTGTGCAGAGTGAGGAGGCTATTGACCTCCTCCGGAACATCTCTGTAGACCAGCCTGCACTACTGAATGCCATTCAGGTGCTTGGCTGCCAATTGCAACAAATGGTAGCCTACCTGTAAGTCATTCACAGTGCCTTCACTGGCCTACAGAGGTCTTTTCGAGGTCTAGCCTTCTCACTGACCGCAGCCTCCTAACCATCCCAACCTTGTGCCCCACCTCCTGCCCCTTCCCCATCCAAATTCCCTATTCCTAGACCTGTCCCAAGCACACTCACACCTTTGCACGCATCCACTCAAACAGACATACAAACACCACCAAAAACACAGACGCACATCCAAACATACAGACACCACATCCACCACAACACCCACATGCACCACCACCAACACATCTATAGAGACCGTACCCACCACCACACACACATGCACCAACACCAGCATACCCACAGAGATCGCACCCACCACCACACACACATGCACTACCACCAGCACACCCACAGAGACTGCACTCACCAGCACACACATGCACCACACCCACCACCAGCACACCCACAGAGACCGCACCCACCACCATACACACATGCACCACCAGCACACCCACAGAGACCACACCCACCACCATACACACATACACATGCACCAACACCAGCACACCCACAGAGACCGCACCCACCACCACACACACATGCACCCCACCCACCGCAAGCACACGCACAGAGACCACACCCACCACCATAAACACATGCACCACCACATCCACAAGCACCACAACCACATCCAGCACCTCCACAGCACACCCATCCACACACACACACACACACACGTATCTTAGAATACACACCCAAAAAACTCAAAAGCCCACACTCAAGCAAACAACAGCCACCTAGTAAGAAAGACACACCTAACATACATCAGACCCACAGGCACCTGCACCCTCAACAGACACATGCACATTAGACACTGTCACTCCCTCTACCTCCCAAACCCAGCTCCCTGCTTAACACCCTACCCATTTTCCCATAGATGTCCTTTTTACAATTGCCTTAACCCCTTCCAATCCCCAACCCCCCTAGCAAACTCAAATCTACCCCTTCCACACCCCAATCCACCCCTTCCACATAAAAATAAATCAACGCCACTAAAACCAAAATGACCCCTCCCAAAACTAGCCCCCTAAACCCAAGAGCACCCCTACCAAAACCAAACCTCCCTGTCCCAAACCCAAGAGCACCCCTCCCAAAACCAAACCCAAGGACACCTCTCCCAAACCCACCCCCCCATGTAAGATCTTTGAGGTGCCTACCCTGCCCACTAGATGCCCATTCCTGAATAGGTTCTACTTAGCAGTGAATTAGGAGGCAAACTTTGTGCCATTGCACAACAGTGCACAATTTTGGACTTAATTGACTGCCATTTGGCTTTAATATTATTTTGAGAGCCTTATCTCAATTTGTGGAATAAATACATACTTTTGATTTCACCAAATTAGCCCTGGTATTATTTTCCTTAGCAATTGTTTGATTCTTAGCAATAATTCTGAGTAAAATGTGAAGTACTTATTTTTCTTTCCCACGATGATGGCAGGTAATACAACTGATTTTTTAAATGTCTACTTTGTTAAATGCATACACTGGTTGAACATAGTGGGGTCGATTCCGATCTCGGTCGGAGGCGCACCCAATACTATTCGGTCGGGAAAAAAGCCATGCGAAAGCCAGTTTCCCGACCGATCCGTACAGTACACCGAACGAGCAAGTACGATGCGCACAACAGCAAAAATCCCGGCCGAGCCGTACTCACCCAAACCAGGTCCTGTTCTCCGACCGAGGCGAATCCGGAAACGCCGAATCGAGTCGCACGGAAGGGAAAATGCAGCCCCGTCCGGCCGAACAAGTACGATGCGCTTTCTGTACGCGCCGAACCCGTCGCTACGCACGGCACGTCAAAGCATCCGGGAGAGGCGCACATAAGCTCCGAATCGCGCCACAACACGATCCACGGCTACGAGACGAACACAGCACCGACGAGGACGACGCGAGCGGCGAGGGACGAAGCCAAGCGACGAGGACGACGCAAAGCAACGAGAAGGACGAACGACACGAACCAACCATGAATCCCTTCGTCCCGATCATACCAATATTCTACATCTACTACCGGAACAGGCACGGACGCGTACGGCGCAGAAGGTAAGTCAGACACCAACCACAAAACACATACAACACGTACACGACACATCACACACATACACTGGGAATCTGAATATACTTACACCAGCAACAGCAGCACCATAGGGGCGGGATGCCCATCACCAATGCCACATATGCACACAGGGGCCTGAATGCGCGCCACCACCCCAACCCAGGGGGCTGGATGCCAACCACCACAACCACCCTCAACCAGGGGGCAGGATGCCTACCACTACTACCACCCTCAACCAGGGGGGCAGGATGCCTACCACTACTACCACCCTCAACCAGGGGGGCAGGATGCCTACCACTACTACCACCCTCACCCAGGGGGGCAGGATGCCCACCACTACTACCACCCTTAGCCAGGGGGCTGGATGCCTACCACCACCCTTAGCCAGGGGGGCTGGATGCCCACCACTACTACCACCCTTAGCCAGGGGGCAGGATGCCTACCACTACTACCACCCTCACCCAGGGGGGCAGGATGCCCACCACTACTACCACCCTTAGCCAGGGGGCTGGATGCCTACCACCACCCTTAGCCAGGGGGCTGGATGCCTACCACTACTACCACCCCCACCCAGGGGGCAGGATGCCTACCACTACTACCACCCTCACCCAGGGGGGCAGGATGCCCACCACTACTACCACCCTTAGCCAGGGGGCTGGATGCCTACCACTACTACCACCCTCAACCAGGGGGGCAGGATGCCCACCACTACTACCACCCTTAGCCACGGGGCTGGATGCCTACCACTACTACCACCCTCAACCAGGGGGGCAGGATGCCTACCACTACTACCACCCTTAGCCAGGGGGCAGGATGCCCACCACTACTACCACCCTTAGCCAGGGGGCTGGATGCCTACCACCACCCTTAGCCAGGGGGGCTGGATGCCCACCACTACTACCACCCTTAGCCAGGGGGTGCCAGATGCCCACCACTACCACCCTTAGCCAGGGGGCAGGATGCCCACCACTACTACCACCCTTAGCCAGGGTGGGCTGGATGCCTACCACCACCCTTAGCCAGGGGGGCTGGATGCCTACCACCACCCTCACCCAGGGGGGCAGGATGCCCACCACTACTACCACCCTTAGCCAGGGGGCTGGATGCCTACCACCACCCTTAGCCAGGGGGGCTGGATGCCCACCACTACTACCACCCTTAGCCAGGGGGCAGGATGCCTACCACTACTACCACCCTCACCCAGGGGGCAGGATGCCCACCACTACTACCACCCTTAGCCAGGGGGGCTGGATGCCTACCACTACTACCACCCTCAACCAGGGGGCAGGATGCCTACCACTACTACCACCCTCAACCAGGGGGGCAGGATGCCTACCACTACTACCACCCTCACCCAGGGGGGCAGGATGCCCACCACTACTACCACCCTTAGCCAGGGGGGCTGGATGCCTACCACCACCCTTAGCCAGGGGGGCTGGATGCCCACCACTGCTACCACCCTTAGCCAGGGGTGCCAGATGCCCACCACTACCACCCTTAGCCAGGGGGCAGGATGCCCACCACTACTACCACCCTTAGCCAGGGTGGGCTGGATGCCTACCACCACCCTTAGCCAGGGGGCTGGATGCCTACCACCACCCTCACCCAGGGGGGCAGGATGCCCACCACTACTACCACCCTTAGCCAGGGGGGCTGGATGCCCACCACCACCCTTAGCCAGGGGGGCTGGATGCCCACCACTACTACCACCCTTAGCCAGGGGGCAGGATGCCTACCACTACTACCACCCTCACCCAGGGGGGCAGGATGCCCACCACTACTACCACCCTTAGCCAGGGGGCTGGATGCCTACCACTACTACCACCCTCAACCAGGGGGGCAGGATGCCTACCACTACTACCACCCTCAACCAGGGGGGCAGGATGCCTACCACTACTACCACCCTCACCCAGGGGGCAGGATGCCCACCACTACTACCACCCTTAGCCAGGGGGCTGGATGCCTACCACCACCCTTAGCCAGGGGGCTGGATGCCCACCACTACTACCACCCTTAGCCAGGGGGTGCCAGATGCCCACCACTACCACCCTTAGCCAGGGGGCAGGATGCCCACCACTACTACCACCCTTAGCCAGGGGGGCTGGATGCCTACCACCACCCTTAGCCAGGGGGGCTGGATGCCCACCACTACTACCACCCTTAGCCAGGGGGCAGGATGCCTACCACTACTACCACCCTCACCCAGGGGGCAGGATGCCCACCACTACTACCACCCTTAGCCAGGGGGCTGGATGCCTACCACTACTACCACCCTCAACCAGGGGGCAGGATGCCCACCACTACTACCACCCTTAGCCAGGGGGCTGGATGCCTACCACTACTACCACCCTCAACCAGGGGGGCAGGATGCCCACCACTACTACCACCCTTAGCCACGGGGGCTGGATGCCTACCACTACTACCACCCTCAACCAGGGGGGCAGGATGCCTACCACTACTACCACCCTTAGCCAGGGGGCAGGATGCCCACCACTACTACCACCCTTAGCCAGGGGGCTGGATGCCTACCACCACCCTTAGCCAGGGGGCTGGATGCCTACCACTACTACCACCCCCACCCAGGGGGCAGGATGCCTACCACTACTACCACCCTCACCCAGGGGGGCAGGATGCCTACCACTACTACCACCCTCAACCAGGGGGGCAGGATGCCTACCACTACTACCACCCTCACCCAGGGGGGCAGGATGCCCACCACTACTACCACCCTTAGCCAGGGGGCTGGATGCCTACCACCACCCTTAGCCAGGGGGGCTGGATGCCTACCACTACTACCACCCCCACCCAGGGGGCAGGATGCCTACCACTACTACCACCCTCACCCAGGGGGGCAGGATGCCTACCACTACTACCACCCTCAACCAGGGGGGCAGGATGCCTACCACTACTACCACCCTCACCCAGGGGGCAGGATGCCCACCACTACTACCACCCTTAGCCAGGGGGGCTGGATGCCTACCACCACCCTTAGCCAGGGGGCTGGATGCCTACCACTACTACCACCCCCACCCAGGGGGCAGGATGCCTACCACTACTACCACCCTCACCCAGGGGGGCAGGATGCCTACCACTACTACCACCCTCAACCAGGGGGGCAGGATGCCTACCACTACTACCACCCTCACCCAGGGGGGCAGGATGCCCACCACTACTACCACCCTTAGCCAGGGGGCTGGATGCCTACCACCACCCTTAGCCAGGGGGGCTGGATGCCCACCACTACTACCACCCTTAGCCAGGGGGTGCCAGATGCCCACCACTACCACCCTTAGCCAGGGGGCAGGATGCCCACCACTACTACCACCCTTAGCCAGGGGGGCTGGATGCCTACCACCACCCTTAGCCAGGGGGGCTGGATGCCTACCACCACCCTTAGCCAGGGGGCAGGATGCCCACCACTACTACCACCCTTAGCCAGGGGGGCTGGATGCCTACCACTACTACCACCCCCACTCATAGGATGGACAATGCATGACACAACAAGCACACCACAACCTAGGGAATGCAAGATTAAGACATCCCCCCACCACCATGACAAGCGTGTGAGCAGGCTGTGTCAAATGCCTACAACACCGAACATGACATTGAACATACAATGTGACCCCCTAGCACATGTGCCACACATATATGTGTGTGGCACCCACAATGCAAGCAGCCCATGACCATTGTGGCAATGGGGCCTAAACCCCCATCATCACAGTGACCAAAAGGCAAGTGTGGGGTCCATAGCTGAAGCACATTTTGACCATTGTGGCAATGGGGCCTAAACCCCCATCATCACAGTGACCAAAAGGTAAGTGTGGGGTCCATAGCTGAAGCACATTTTGACCATTGTGGCAATGGGGTCTAAACCCCCATCATCACAGTAACCAAAAGGCAAGTGTGGGGTCCATAGCTGAAGCACATTTTGACCATTGTGGCAATGGGGCCTAAACCCCCATCATCACAGTGACCAAAAGGTAAGTGTGGGGTCCATAGCTGAAGCACAGTTTGACCATTGTGGCAATGGGGTCTAAACCCCCATCATCACAGTAACCAAAAGGCAAGTGTGGGGTCCATAGCTGAAGCACATTTTGACCATTGTGGCAATGGGGCCTAAACCCCCATCATCACAGTGACCAAAAGGTAAGTGTGGGGTCCATAGCTGAAGCACAGTTTGACCATTGTGGCAATGGGGTCTAAACCCCCATCATCACAGTGACCAAAAGGCAAGTGTGGGGTCCATAGCTGAAGCACATTTTGACCATTGTGGCAATGGGGTCTACACCCTCATCATCACAGTGACCAAAAGGTAATTGTTGACAAAGAAAGAGCTGCAACTGCCAAACTGCATGGATCATTCCTGGTCACAGAACCAAAAACTCATCTGTGGCAAAGTAGTGTATGTGTCCCATTGCAACATAAATTGGGGGAGCCAAATACTGCAGTGCAAATGAAACATTCCTTTGGCCATGTGCAGACAAACAACACCCATGGTGGCTGAGACCGTCAACAGTCATCAATGACACAATGACAGAAGTGACCATCAGAATGCAGAACCACATATTTGCACCAATGGGCACACAAATGCAGATACCCTGTGGAGACAGCAGATGTGAGGTGAACAGATACCATACCATGGCAGCAATGGGACACACAAACCATGATCACTGTGCTGACCGATGACCTAGGAGTCCCAGGGACAGCAGGGGAAACACACCAAACAACATACAGCCAATGGCACACCCAAGATATGCCAATGCAGTGGTGCAGATGCACAAACACTAACAGGCAGACCAACACTGTCATCATACACAGCAGGTGAGGGGTGGGGGTGCCAGTGTCCCCAGGCAACAACACAACACATGAGGAGAGCTGAATACCAATCATACAGATGTGCATACACTGCCACACTAAGGTAACTCATGGATCCAAATCCCCTATGTGGGCAAGCAGGCATTGACAGGTGAGAGGGAGCACAAAACACACATGTCACACAGGCACGTAGGAACAACAACTGACACAGCAAGTCACAGACACACCACAGCACCACCCCCAGGGCCCCCACAATGTGGTGACCCTGGGCTGAAGAAAAATACCACTGTGATGACAAAGCTAAATGTCGTTCACACTGTGAACCACAGTCAGGTGTCCTGAGCAACTAACTACCATCACACCTACACAAGCACAAATCAATCAGCATGGCCAGTAAGCCAAGGCCAACATGGAGGCAGGGGACTAGCCGGGCAACAACTCTCATCTGCACACACTCAAGACCACACCCTCGACCTCCAACAATGTGCAGCAGTGAAGTACACATGCACTGGTGACATTGCACATGCACCCATTACTATTCCAGGGTGGTGGGTGGGAACCAAGGTGTAGAAACACATCACACATGGACACTCAACAAGACTCCTGAATGTCTGACACACTGCACACTACGCTGTACATGGACATGACGGCAATACCACACCGACCAATGGGATCCCAGCCACAGTCACACACCAATGAAGAAGCCAAGGTCACCCACAAAGAACACACATAGACAACAACCAACATTGCAGCCCGGACCCTAAGGAGTGCCAGCAGTCACACACACAACGTGTCACAATCACTGAAAGATAACACAAACTGGAAATCACATGACAGGGGCAAACAACAAGTGCCAAAGGGAAACCTGACTGTGACCCATCTGCGTCAGCACACAAACTCTGCCCTGACAGCAAACACACCTATGGGTGACACCCTGATGACCAGTAATGTGCCATGCACCCACATCACAGAGAACACAGGGAGAAGACTTTGGGGAACATAGCTCAAGTCAGCAAGCATCACAAACAGGTACAACACTAGGGATCACAGCATGCGCAGATGAATGGAAGTGAACACACAGACATGCACATACAACACACACCTTGGGCGCAGGCAATGTCACACGTGTACACACTGCCATGAGGGGACTCCACTCCTGTGTGAGGAAAGCTGTGCCATATGTTGCCTCAGTAGGGCCCCATCATGTCAGCTGAGCACTTGGTCACACAATCAACAATTAGCACCAATTGAGGGCTCCCATCACATCAGCCTGGTCATGGATGTGCCAACGGAATCATCAGCACAGATCCAACACACTTGTATAGCAATGTTGCACTGACTACACGGATGAGTCCCTCCCCATTGATGCCCAAACCTGCATGTCCACTGGAGATGGCAACACGGTCAGGGAAGTAGACAAAAGCAACGATGGCAGGCACAACAGATGTGCAGGGGTGGAAGCCACAGATGTGAAATTGCCAATGTAAGTAGGAAACCCATTGCCAAATACTGAACACATGACACCCTCAGATGCTGCTATTGATGACATGGATACACCACATGATAGGACACATTCCCCCTGGACCACATGGGTTCCTGCACAGTAACACTTCATAATCATGAGACCAGATATCACCATCACTGCAGCAAGGGCATGGTTAGCTGCACCAACAACATGTACATCTGAAGCATGAGCACTAGAGAAAAGAAAGTTGCTTTATTCAGCATATGTGTTGAGGCCAAACGAAGTCCTGAAAAAGAGCAAAGGCCAATGGCCAGTCCATTGTCAAAGTTCAAACAGGGTGACACTGGCAGATGTCACCCTACGCATGCCTGCACAATACCAGGGACAATCCACTAGGAGGGGCAACCGGGGGGCAGGCCAGGCACCGCAGGGACAGGATCAGGGCTCACCAGGGGGAGTCAGGGAAGGGGTGGTGGGTGCTGGAGAGCCACTGACAACTGCAGTGGAGGTGTCTGACATGGTGTGTGCCGGCACAACTGGGGGGCATGACACAGATGTCGTGGGTGCCGGCACAACTGCAGTGGACCCTGCAGATGGGGTGGACAGGTCCGCCACTGCAGTGCCCAAGTCAGACAGGGCGGTAGTGGACTCCACTGCAGTGCCTACCTCCAGGGGAGGAGAATGGGGAACAGGCAAGGTGGGTTGGACAGAGGGGGAGGACACCCTCACCACATCAGTGGCACAGACAAGCGCAGCGGGGGTGTGGTGCTGGGAGAGCAAGTGGCAGGGGAGAAGGCCGGAGCATCTTGGGGATGGTATATCTGTGGGTGGGGGAACCTGGGGCAGGGTGTGGTGGGGGCACCTGTGCAGTGGGGGCCTGAGGGATGGAGGACGGAGACCTTGTGCCTGAGCTGCAGGGCGGTGGCGGGGTCTTGCTCTTAGCACTCCGGGGGGACTTGCGGGTGGGGGCCTCAGTCCGTCTGCGCCTGGGGGAGGGTGTCCGGGGGCGAGGGCACTCTGCTCCGTGTGGGTGGGCTTCCTCTTCCCCCGGGATGCTGGAGCAGCTTCATCGGTGGGGAAGAGGCCGAGGTCACAGAGGAAGAGCTGCTGTGACTTTGGGGTTGCAGGTGAGGCAAGGGAGGGTGCTTTGGAGGGAGAGGGAACTGAGGACTGCGCAGTGCATGTGGATGCGTGTGTGTGTTCCAGGGCCCCATCCCCTGTGAGTCTGGCTTCAGTCCCCTGAATGTGCTTGCGTGTGCGTTTTGTCATTGGCGTGTGTGTCAGTGTGCTGGATGTGTGTGTGCTGGTGTGTGCCAGTGTGTGTGTGCCTGGGATGGGTAAGGTGCTGGGGAGTGTGGATGGAGCAGAGGCAGGAGGGGTGAGGGACCGTTTGAGGAGGGACACTGCTGCCGTCAGGGAGGAGTCCATGGACCTATTGCCCCTCTGTAGGTCAGACATGCCCGATGAGATGCCCTCCATGAACGACACCAGCTGAGTCAACAGCGCGGTGTGCGCATGGAGGACACTCAGCATGGCTGTCTGCCCTACATGGAGCTGGCGAAGGAGGTACACAGACTCCTCACTCAGGGCAGCAGGGGACACAGGGGCAGGGGTGCGGTGCCTGGCCCAAAGGAGACACGCTCCCGGACATGGGAGCCTCCACGGACCTGGGGAATGGGAGCCGATGGGAGGGCGGTGGTGGTGCTGGTGGTGGCGGGGACAGCAACACTAGCTGGGGTGTGGTGGCTGCTGACACCCGCCTCCACAAGGGAGTCATCCTCCGAGTTGCTCTGGTCCTCAGCTGAGGTGGATGCTGCTGAGGACTCCTCGGTGTGGCTCCCCTCGCCCTCCGTGCCACTGGGTCCCTCCGACCACTCCTCGGCTGCTGACCCAGTCTGGCTCTCCGGCTCCTCCTGGTCCGTGGAGCTGTCCCCTTCCGTGGCCGTGGATGTATCTGCAAACAATGGGGAAACAGACAGACATCAGTCACCTGCACATAACGCACACACCACTGTGAGCACAGCACATCCCAGAGCAAGCCCTGGCATCATTAGTTGTACATTGCTAAAAGTGCACTAATTGAACAGGAGAAGTCAATTGTCAGTCTGATGCCAAGCATGGCACTCACATCCCACATGGCCTTGCACCCATCTGTCTGGTGTCTGTTGGATTGCAACACCCCAGTGTTGACACATGCACCAAGTACACAGTAGTTGGACAGTGCAGAGGACACGGTGTGGACACATCACAGCTCTTGCCACTGAGTCAGTACAGGTTTACGGATGTAAGGGATGCCCAGAGTCAAATAGGAAATGCATGTGATGCATACCAGCGACAGACACCATGATGCACCCATGTCCTGATAGCCAGCGCCACTATGGTGTGCATGTAGCACATGTCACTCCCCTGCAGGATCACCAATCAGTAGACACATGCCATGGCGGAGGCATGACTGCAAAGTCATACATCACTGTCTCAGTGATGTATGACTTTGCAGCCAGACAACAACACTCTGCACTGTGTCACAATAGTAGGTCATGGGGAATGCAAGTCCTGGAGCTGCACAAGTGCACATGTACATCCCCCCACAACACATCCTCTTAACCCTCATCTGTCCAGGTCATACCTATTGGACATATGGGAGACCTGTGACACTACCCTACATGTCAGAATACAGGCATTGTGTAAGCAATGGACCCACCCATGATGCCCACCACAGAGTCAGGGAAACAGATGCTGTCTCCCACCTTGAGTCAAGCAAACTGCAAGGACACAGTCCTAAGTGACAGAATTCCCTGCATGTAAGGGCCACACCTGGGTATCAGATGAGGAGTGGGCAGTGCACAATAGAGGGACATGGCTCCTGGACAACATGACTGCTGTACTGTGGCAGTTCAACCTGGCCCGAGGAGGGCACATAACATGTTAGACAGAGTACACAGTGCAGTCTTTGACCCACCCCCTCCTTGCTGCTCTCTGGCCTTCAGCTGCCCATCCAGGTCTGGAAAGACCACCGCCAGGATCCTGAGCATGTGGGGGTCAGGGTCCGTGTTCCGCCCCTCCTGCGAGGAGGCGACAGCTTCAGCTGGACCCGTGCAATCCTCCGGGTCCAGCCCCGAAGGTCCTGCCACCTCTTCTGGCAGTTGCGGATCCGGCGCTTGTAGACCCCCACGGACCGGACAGCCCGGACGATGTCCTTCCAGATCTCATGCTTCCGATGGGCAGAAGCCTGTCAGGATGACAAAGTGATAAGGACATTACTACACATGCAACATATCCGTGCATGACACAGTTGCATATACATGTCGCAATCACAGGGGCACATGGTGTACCCAGGCAGTGCACGGCTGCCCATGGACAGTTTTCCAGAAGTCACTACATGGTATCATAGCATGGGGAGTAAAACCCTGTTCAGAAGCACTGTCACTGCACCATACCTGTCCAGTGCAAGTCACTACACACTATGGGGGGTGACAACTACTCAGTGAGCCTGCTAGCCAGTGGTGTGCTGACTCTCAGCCTTGCTAGTCAGACAAAATGCACATTCAGAAAGGCAGTGCACAGAACACTCACCTGCTCCCCTGGTGTCCCATACAGCTTGCTGTACTGTGGAAGTAGGCTGTCCAGCAGGGCCTGGTTCTCTTCAAGGCTGAAGGCTGGGGCTCTCTCCACAGTACGTGCCATTGCAGGGTCCAGAGGGGCAGAGACAGCAGCAGTGCAGTGGCAGATGTCGTCCTGGAGCATGTAGTGCAGGCAAGTGGGCTCTCAGGGGAACATGCAGCAATATATATGTGCTGGAGAGGCAGATACTGTCCCTTGTGTCCAAAGTGATAGGTCCAAGTCGTTTGCATCTTCTGAATCTGGCCAATCCATGGAATAGCAGCACCAAAACACGCCCACAGCATCCTTCAAATCTTCAACTTCATGACATACATTATTTTGCAACATTGTTGTGGGTGACCAACTGAATTTCCAGCAACCGACTCGTTCGAATATTCAAAAACGCGTCCGTTGCCAGGCAAGCCCATTGTCAATGGGTGCGCACCGATCGGTCCATTGCTGTTCAACGCGCACAGGGGTACAACGCGTACCCGCACACATTGAATGCAATGGGCCGGCCGGAGGCACCGATCGGTCCATTGCAGTACAACGCGCACAGGGGTACAACGCGTACCCGCACACATTGAATGCAATGGGCCGGCCGGAGGCACCGATCGGTCCATTGCTGTTCAACGCGCACAGGGGTACAACGCGTACCCGCACACATTGAATGCAATGGGCCGGCCGGAGGCACCGATCGGTCCATTGCTGTTCAACGCGCACAGGGGTACAACGCGTACCCGCACATTGAATGCAATGGGCCGGCCGGAGGCACCGATCGGTCCATTGCTGTTCAACGCGCACAGGGGTACAACGCGTACCGCGCACATTGAATGCAATGGGCCGGCCGGAGGCACCGATCGGTCCATTGCAGTACAACGCGCACAGGGGTACAACGCGTACCCGCACACATTGAATGCAATGGGCCGGCCGGAGGCACCGATCGGTCCATTGCTGTTCAACGCGCACAGGGGTACAACGCGTACCGCGCACATTGAATGCAATGGGCCGGCCGGAGGCACCGATCGGTCCATTGCTGTTCAACGCGCACAGGGGTACAACGCGTACCCGCACATTGAATGCAATGGGCTGGCCGGAGGCACCGATCGGTCCATTGCTGTTCAACGCGCACAGGGGTACAACGCGTACCCGCACACATTGAATGCAATGGGCCGGCCGGAGGCACCGATCGGTCCATTGCTGTTCAACGCGCACAGGGGTACAACGCGTACCCGCACACATTGAATGCAATGGGCCGGCCGGAGGCACCGATCGGTCCATTGCTGTTCAACGCGCACAGGGGTACAACGCGTACCCGCACACATTGAATGCAATGGGCCGGCCGGAGGCACCGATCGGTCCATTGCTGTTCAACGCGCACAGGGGTACAACGCGTACCCGCACACATTGAATGCAATGGGCCGGCCGGAGGCACCGATCGGTCCATTGCTGTTCAACGCGCACAGGGGTACAACGCGTACCCGCACACATTGAATGCAATGGGCCGGCCGGAGGCACCGATCGGTCCATTGCAGTACAACGCATCACTGTACATGTGACTGGCATATGTCAGCATGCCTGTCTCAGATGGACATATGCCAGCCACAGATAGCTCCCAGGGAGTGAGGGGCACACCTACATCACGACAGCCTGTCCAAACCTTATCATAAGGCATGTAAGGCTGCATTTCCTATTGTGTGTATGTTGGTGTACATGTTGTCCTGTGGGTGTCACCTGTGGGCAGCCACCCCCAGGCTGTGCACGTGTTAATGGGGACAGGATCCTGGGTGTTACGTGTACGTGACCACTGTGATGTGCAACTGTTCATATCTGTGCATGTGCCATGGTCACATTTCACAGTGGTGTTTGTGTATGTCATGTCACATACCCCGTGAGTCCCATGTGGGACGGTATGTTTGAGCCAGGGTGTCCCAGTGGCACAATAGTGATGGCCCTCCACAGTCTTTGTGCATGTAGTGTTTACAATGTCTCTGATTTCATGTGCACAATGGGAGACAGTCTCCACATCCACGTTGTGTGTGCATGGACTCTGATGTTGTGCGTGTGTGTCACAGACGTCCATGGCTCTCCTGCCATGGCAAGTGTGGCCACTACCTGTGGGGGTCATGTTTGTTTTGTTGTGGTGTACACATCATACTCCAGGTGATGCCAGTGTCCATGTGGCATTACAGGGTCCCTGGGAATGTGCCTGTCGTTGAGCTGTGGTGCCTGGGGCACATCTGTCCTCACATGTCACTGGGGGGTGACTGTGACACAGCATCATGATATCCAATGGGCCAACCTGGGACAAATTGATGCCACCTGTAGGACCGTGTTGACAGATGTTGGCCATGTATGTACCATAAATGTCGTTCCGGTACTGCACACTTCATGTAGTTGTGCCTCATGATGATGTATGTTGGGATCTTGAGTGTGTTCAATGCCGCATATGTGGGGTGACTGACGATCTTGCTTACTTCTCCTCTGCACTGCAGGGCTCCTGCTGTCCATCGGCCATTCCCAGACCTGGCAACGATGGTGGAACGGGACAGCATCCGACGGTACCGCTTCACCAGGCAGCTGATTGAGGATTTTGCAGTGCAGTTGTCCCCACATTTGCAGCCTGGCCGGCCGTATCCTACAGCGCTGACCCCCAAGGTGAAGGTGATGGCAGCCCTACACTTCTTTGCCACCGGTACCTTCCAACATACTGTGGCGTCTGCTGGTGGGATGTCACAGACCATGTTCAGCCGTGTGCTCCGCGATGTTTTGGCGGCAATGTTGCTCTTCCTGAACCGGTACATCTATTTCCCTAGACTGCGACGACTCACTGACGTGAAGAGTGACTTTTATGCCCTGGGGAGGATGCCGCATGTCATTGGCTCCATTGATGGGACACATGTGGCTTTGGTACCACCACAGGCCCAGGAGCAGGCCTACAGGAACCGCAAGCACTACCACTCGGTCAATGCACTGGTGGTGTGTCTTGCAGACATGACCATCACACACGTGTGTGCCCGTTTCCCTGGTTCAGCACACGATGCCTTTGTGATGAGGAGTAGTCGCATCCCCAGGTTGATGGCACAGATGCAGAACCAGCGTGCCTGGCTTGTCGGTGTGTACTGACTTTGTGCCATTGTGTGTGATCTGATCTGTAGTATTCCGCCCACTTTTCCAAGTCAGCTGATGTGCACTTGTCTGTCCGTAGGTGACTCGGGATACCCCAACATGCCGTGGTTGCTGACACCCCTCAGGAACCCTGTGACACCTGCCCAGATGCGCTACAATGAGTCACATGGTCGGACCAGGAGAGTGATTGAGCGGACCTTTGGTCTCCTGAAGAGCCGCTTCCGCTGCCTGGACAAGACCGGAGGGTCCCTCCCATATGCCCCTGCGAAAGTGTGCAAGATTATCATCGTCTGCTGCATGCTCCACAACCTGGCAGTGCGGAAGGAGTTGCCTCTCATCCAGGATGACGATGACCAACATCCGCCACCTGTGGAGGATCCTGGCCTGGACCACGATGCCAGTGACGATGATGATGATGATGGTGATGGTGATGTCCGCACACAGCTCATCACCAACTTCTTTAGCTGAATGTGAGTATCCTGAGGTGTCATGTGAATGATGTGAGTTGGCATGATGTGTGGGTGGTGCTCTGGTGCTGTTGGAGTGTGTCCATGGGCTACTTGACAGGATGTGTGTTGCGATGTGTGGTGACAGGTGGGCTGTACTCCCCAACAGTGTTGACATGCTAACTTGGTTCTGGGTGGGTATCTTGTAACATGTATTGTGCATGAGTTTTGCTGTTCTGTCCTGTACTGCATTGCTTTTGACTGTGTGTCATTTCTGTCCTTCACAGGGTACTTTCAGATTCGTTTGGTCAACTGTGTCCACCGACGACGTGATTGCACATCCAGGCTGGTAGCTGTTGTGTCCCTACAGGTGATGTGCGCCACACCCATGGACTTCCTTCTGTCTACAGTTGTTGACTGTGTGCCCGCTACCAGGTGGGGTTACCTTGCATCTGTAGTGGTTACGGCATGTTGCTACTGTGTAATAAACCTGTGCTTCACTTAGTGATGTGCGTTGTCTGTGGTCACACATTTGACTGCCATTTGCTTACTGCACCTGTGGGCTACTTGACTACAACTGGGAATGGGTGTGGTGTCTGTGCATTGCACCGTCTTCCCTGGCAACATCAGTGTAGGCAATGAGTCAGATGGCCTAGGTGTGTATGTGTTGTGTAGCCCTGGTGGTGTGTCTCCCTCATATGTGTCACGTTGCCTGTACTCACATGCCTGTGTTGTCCTTGCTGTTGCAGTTCGCATACACTGTGTAATTTTGCAGTTCATCATCCCCATAACAGCACCCACGTTGGAATCACGACAGAGGCAAGTATGGTGTATTAGTGTGTTTATTGTGATAATAGTGCATAGGATGGATTGTGCTGTACATGAATCTTGCAATCCCAAGTTCCTAGATGAATAGAAAGTCCAGGTAGACAGGATCCCCAGTATCGGGGCCACTGTTGTCTGACACATTGTTCCAACTTATACTCCCCATGCAATGTGTGGGAGTAGTGTTGCCATCAACAGGGTGAACAGTCTGTGCACAAAGGCGAAAATCCAGAACAGGTTCAGGCTTCCTGGGAGTTGCGCTTGGCCATCAGCCTCTCACTTTCCCCTCCTCGGACGACCCCTCTTCTTGGGGGGCCCTCAAGTGCAGGCTGCTGCGGTGCAGGGGACTCTCCGCCAGAGTCCTCCTCCCTCCCTGTGGCAGTTGCAGTTTGTTCGGTACCAGATGTTGTTGGCACACAGGGAGGTGTGGACTGGTTGCTGTTCATCTGGCGGAGGCATTGTAAAATGTCCCTGTGCACCGCCGTCATCTCATGTAGTACATCCCACTTGGACTCCACGCGGGTCATGTGGGAGTCCACACGTGACATGTGGGAGTCCACACGTGACATGTGTGACTCCACTTGGGACATGTGGGAGTCCAAGCGGGCATGATGGGCAGCCTGCTGCTGTTTGATGTCTCTGAGGAGCCCCACTACCTGGCTGAGCTCTCCGGTGCTGGACTGGTACGCATCAGCTATGCGTACCAGTTGTGGGTCTTCATGCACACCAGCAACGTCTGCAAGCAGCGACCTCTGTCTCCCACCCCTCCCACCACCCCTGCTGACATGTGCAGTGTGTGCAGTTGCACGCACAGATAACCCTGGTCCACCTTGGGGGTTGGTGGTGGTGGTGGTGTCCATGGCCCCAGGTTGGTCCAGGGTCACTGTGCTGGTGTTGTTCCTTATTCTGTCCATGTCGGCAGGGATGGTATTCGTGGTGACAGTCGTTGGAGGGGTGGGTGCAGGGGGTGCAGCTGGTGGACCTGCTGGTGCTGCAGCTGGTGGTCCTGCTGGTGCAGCATGTTGACTTGCACCGGATGTGCCAGGTTGTTCATCGTCCGAGGAGGACAGAGGCTGTACGACGCCAGTGAGCTCGGCATCCTCTTGAGCCTGGGACTGGGACTCCTCAGCGTCTGCTGCTGTGTCCCTATCATCACCTGTTTTTGGGAGACACAAACAATGTATGTCATGTTTCTGCAGGCATCAGTGGTTGACACACCTGACAGTTGTGACTGTGCCTCGGGGTGCGGGCCTGTACATTGTATTGTCCTAAGTCGTCACAGTCAGGGGTTGATATTGGTGTGGCACATTGTCCTGCATTATTTGGGCATTTCTATGTATTCTCTGGGGTGTGAACATGGTCTGCATTGATTGTGTTTGGTTGACAGCCAGACCTCCTTCCCACCCACCCACCCACCCAGTCAGTTATCCCACCATGGAACGTGCTTGCATTGCAGGGAGTGTAAGTTGTCTCTCAGGATGTCAGTCAGTGGTGTCCTGCTGTTTGTTGGTGCACAGTTGGCAGCAGGGCCTTGTGCTCCCCACAGCAGTAGCCAGTGTCAGCCATCTTGTGAGTCCTTCTCCACTCCCTGTGATGTGAGCATGGTTCAGGGTGGTGTTGATGGGCCAGTTGTGAGGCTGAGCAATGTCTGTGACTACGACTCCCATCATGCTATTGCCTCCACCCCCTTCCCAGCATGCCCATGCTTCCTTCCTTTTGACTCTGCTTCCCTGTGGGGTGGGCTGGCTGTGCTGACAGGATGGCTGGGAGTGTTGTCCTGGCAGTTGTTTGGCTAAGAGTCCCAAGAGTGTCCCTGTGCTTCACACAACATAAGCCAGGGTGGTGGTGCTTTGTGGGATCTTGTGTTAGGATGGAGGGCATTGCATTCTACCAGGTGGGTACTGTGGAGTTTGTGTTGGGGGGGTGTGAGGGGAGGTGCTGGTGACTATGGTCAGTGCTGCAAGTCCCCCTTCCCACCCAGCCAGCCAGATATCCCACCATGGAACGTGCTTGCATTGCAGGGAGTGTAAGTTGTCTCTCAGGATGTCAGTCAGTGGTGTCCTGCTGTTTGTTGGTGCACAGTTGGCAGCAGGGCCTTGTGCTCCCCACAGCAGTAGCCAGTGTCAGCCATCTTGTGAGTCCTTCTCCACTCCCTGTGATGTGAGCATGGTTCAGGGTGGTGTTGATGGGCCAGTTGTGAGGCTGAGCAATGTCTGTGACTACGACTCCCATCATGCTATTGCCTCCACCCCCTTCCCAGCATGCCCATGCTTCCTTCCTTTTGACTCTGCTTCCCTGTGGGGTGGGCTGGCTGTGCTGACAGGATGGCTGGGAGTGTTGTCCTGGCAGTTGTTTGGCTAAGAGTCCCAAGAGTGTCCCTGTGCTTCACACAACATAAGCCAGGGTGGTGGTGCTTTGTGGGATCTTGTGTTAGGATGGAGGGCATTGCATTCTACCAGGTGGGTACTGTGGAGTTTGTGTTGGGGGGGGTGTGAGGGGAGGTGCTGGTGACTATGGTCAGTGCTGCAAGTCCCCCTTCCCACCCAGCCAGCCAGATATCCCACCATGGAACGTGCTTGCATTGCAGGGAGTGTAAGTTGTCTCTCAGGATGTCAGTCAGTGGTGTCCTGCTGTTTGTTGGTGCACAGTTGGCAGCAGGGCCTTGTGCTCCCCACAGCAGTAGCCAGTGTCAGCCATCTTGTGAGTCCTTCTCCACTCCCTGTGATGTGAGCATGGTTCAGGGTGGTGTTGATGGGCCAGTTGTGAGGCTGAGCAATGTCTGTGACTACGACTCCCATCATGCTATTGCCTCCACCCCCTTCCCAGCATGCCCATGCTTCCTTCCTTTTGACTCTGCTTCCCTGTGGGGTGGGCTGGCTGTGCTGACAGGATGGCTGGGAGTGTTGTCCTGGCAGTTGTTTGGCTAAGAGTCCCAAGAGTGTCCCTGTGCTTCACACAACATAAGCCAGGGTGGTGGTGCTTTGTGGGATCTTGTGTTAGGATGGAGGGCATTGCATTCTACCAGGTGGGTACTGTGGAGTTTGTGTTGGGGGGGTGTGAGGGGAGGTGCTGGTGACTATGGTCAGTGCTGCAAGTCCCCCTTCCCACCCAGCCAGCCAGATATCCCACCATGGAACGTGCTTGCATTGCAGGGAGTGTAAGTTGTCTCTCAGGATGTCAGTCAGTGGTGTCCTGCTGTTTGTTGGTGCACAGTTGGCAGCAGGGCCTTGTGCTCCCCACAGCAGTAGCCAGTGTCAGCCATCTTGTGAGTCCTTCTCCACTCCCTGTGATGTGAGCATGGTTCAGGGTGGTGTTGATGGGCCAGTTGTGAGGCTGAGCAATGTCTGTGACTACGACTCCCATCAAGCTATTGCCTCCACCCCCTTCCCAGCATGCCCATGCTTCCTTCCTTTGACTCTGCTTCCCTGTGGGGTGGGCTGGCTGTGCTGACAGGATGGCTGGGAGTGTTGTCCTGGCAGTTGTTTGGCTAAGAGTCCCAAGAGTGTCCCTGTGCTTCACACAACATAAGCCAGGGTGGTGGTGCTTTGTGGGATCTTGTGTTAGGATGGAGGGCATTGCATTCTACCAGGTGGGTACTGTGGAGTTTGTGTTGGGGGGGTGTGAGGGGAGGTGCTGGTGACTATGGTCAGTGCTGCAAGTCCCCCTTCCCACCCAGCCAGCCAGATATCCCACCATGGAACGTGCTTGCATTGCAGGGAGTGTAAGTTGTCTCTCAGGATGTCAGTCAGTGGTGTCCTGCTGTTTGTTGGTGCACAGTTGGCAGCAGGGCCTTGTGCTCCCCACAGCAGTAGCCAGTGTCAGCCATCTTGTGAGTCCTTCTCCACTCCCTGTGATGTGAGCATGGTTCAGGGTGGTGTTGATGGGCCAGTTGTGAGGCTGAGCAATGTCTGTGACTACGACTCCCATCATGCTATTGCCTCCACCCCCTTCCCAGCATGCCCATGCTTCCTTCCTTTTGACTCTGCTTCCCTGTGGGGTGGGCTGGCTGTGCTGACAGGATGGCTGGGAGTGTTGTCCTGGCAGTTGTTTGGCTAAGAGTCCCAAGAGTGTCCCTGTGCTTCACACAACATAAGCCAGGGTGGTGGTGCTTTGTGGGATCTTGTGTTAGGATGGAGGGCATTGCATTCTACCAGGTGGGTACTGTGGAGTTTGTGTTGGGGGGGTGTGAGGGGAGGTGCTGGTGACTATGGTCAGTGCTGCAAGTCCCCCTTCCCACCCAGCCAGCCAGATATCCCACCATGGAACGTGCTTGCATTGCAGGGAGTGTAAGTTGTCTCTCAGGATGTCAGTCAGTGGTGTCCTGCTGTTTGTTGGTGCACAGTTGGCAGCAGGGCCTTGTGCTCCCCACAGCAGTAGCCAGTGTCAGCCATCTTGTGAGTCCTTCTCCACTCCCTGTGATGTGCGCATGGTTCAGGGTGGTGTTGATGGGACAGTTGTGGGGGGGCAATATGTGTGACTGCGACTCCCATGATGCTATTGGCTACACTGACTTGGCCAGCATACCCAGAATTCCTTCCTTTGAGTGGTCTTCACTGTGTGTTGGTGTTGTTGTGGTGGCTACATGTGTGGATGTGTGTGTTAGTTCTATTTGTGCCACTGCCTAGCTGTAGTTGTGGTTGTGTTTGTACATGTGTTGGCACAGTTGGATGTGACTTTTTTGATGGCATGTGTTGGGTTTATCTGACTGACATACACATTTTGGGATGATTCTGTTCTAGTTGCTGTGTAATTGCTATGAGTGCATGGTTTGACTCTCCCCTTGACAGTGATGTGTGTGTGTTTTGTGGCAGTATATTGTGTACATTTGTTGTGTACTCACCAGGCTCTGGGATGTCCTCTAGTCCATATATGCTCACTGGCGGTAGGATGGCCCGCACCTTCTCCTCCCAGGGCCTGAGGTATATTGGCTTGGCAGGAGGGCCACTGCCGGTGTGTTGGCTGTTGATGTAATCTTGCTTCAGCAGTTTCCGTACCCTCCTGCGCACGTCATACCACCTGTTCTGGATGTCGCTCTTTGTGCGCCGACATGGTGATTGTGCGTTCACCCTGTTGATGATCCTCTCCCACATCTTGGTTTTCTGCGACATGGGGGTCTGTTGGACCAATGTGCCAAACAGCTGTGGCTCTACCCTGAGGATCTCGTCTACCAGGACTTCCAATTCACAATCTAGGAACTTGTGATTCTTCTTGGGGGGCATGGTGATGGGTGGTGATGGTGGGTGATGTGTGTGTTGGTGTGCAGGTGAGGGTGTGTGGGTGTGTGTTGTGCTGGGTGTATGTGAGGTAGGTATTTGTTGGTGTGCTGCTGGTGTGTGGCTTGTGTGAGGGATGAGCTGTGGGTGTGTGGTTGCTTTCTCTTGGGTGCTGGCAGTGGAATGGCATTTGCAAAGGCTCATGGTAGTGATTTGTGTCCTTTATATAGTTGGAGTTGTGGGTGTGTCTTTGTTCTCTGTCCCCACCCCCCAGTATTTATTGGCTTGGTAATTGCTTGTTTGGCCTTTTTTTGGTTGATTTTTCCTTTGTGCTGTTTGTGTATGTTGGAAACGTTCTTGTGACCGAGTCGGACCCTGCATTGGTCTCGTACGGTGTTTTCCGTTTCGTTCACGCTGTGTTTGTGCAGTTTTGTATGCTGCGTACGCGTCGGTCGCGGTGTATTGTATTGCTTCGGCTCGGTTTTGTATGCGTGTCGGTCGTACGGCTTGTCCTCCGTCCGACTCGGTCGTGTTTTCGCGCCTTGCATCGTACTTTGCGGGTTGGAGTTGGCGGGTACGATTCGGTCGGATTTGTTCCGGGTGCGTGTCGGTCGGTTGGATTCGCGTGTTTTCCGGCCGGATTGCTATTTTCCGAGCGGTTCGGTCGGTCGGCTTGGTTTCCTGACGTGTCGGTCGGATTTATCGCGGCTTGCATCGTACTTGGCGTGTCGGGCGCCACTGGTACGTGTCGGTCGGTATTTTTCCGGATCCGAGTCGGTCGGTGCTTTTCCGGCCCGAATCGGAATCGACCCCAGTATGTGATGGTCATTTGAATTTAGATGCAGGCATTCATCATAGTAATGACCAACTGATTGATGTTGCAAATTTTATTTGGATGTGTTACTACAGGTGTGTTTGTTTCACCTTGATTACTGATCAGTATGAGCACATATGTATTACACCTTAAAAATATTGTGACTATTGAAATTGGATGCAATACAGGATTTGCACAAGACAAGGGGACATTTTACATGGATGTATATGTTGATTAATTCTAATTTGTGACTGACATTGATTTTACTGTGCAATTTCGACATCTTGTTACATTGAACTTATCCCTATGATGTGTGTTGCATATGTTTTTAATGTGTGAATTTTCAAAATTTCTTCAAACACACCTGTATGGTGACTTTTTGATTTTTATTTTGATATACTTTTTTGTGCAAGTGTACATTTTTTAGAAGGCAGCTTGCACCAAATGAATACATACAATGTGTTCATATAGGTGTGTTTCTTTAGGTTTCTAAAACGCCAACATTACAGACATATGCACTGCCCATTGGTATGCTATTGCTTGTAAGAGAGATTTATAAATGCATGAGTCCTGTGCAAATGTTAACAGACAAGTCAAGGGGTAACAGGTAAAAGTGGAGCTTACTGTTGATTGCGTCCAAGATGTTGTTTGTTTTGTTCATCATTGAGCAGCAGCAGCAGGACGTGGAAGATCAGATCCATGGCGGAACAAGAAGTGTGAAAGTGAGAAAAGGTGACTTTCTGCCTTATATCCCTTCTATTCTACCAACTAAAATGTGTAGGTTTTAGCCGCCACTGTCACGTCGGCTTGAAGGCACATCGTGATTGGCCCGGTGAGGAAACTGGCAGTCCTCCCTCTGGCAGCCGATTTTGCCTATCCTGGCATCAACGTGGTTGAGATTTCCTGGCAGTGATGGCAGGACTGCGGCGGCCCATTGTCTATGAACCCGCTAACATCTAAATAGGGCAGGTGGACTGCCAAGCCTGTGGACGGGAAGACTGCCGAAAAAGCGGCGGCAGGACTCGATCCAACCGAGATCTAAATCAGGCCCTAAATCATTAATTGTTTCTTTCTTGAGTATTATCACACAGTATAAAAGAATTGGTATTATTTTAATTTTCAGAGTCGTAGTTGTCAGTCCAATTGCACCTCCTCTGTATTTGCTCGAGACCCACCTAATTGCTTGTGCTGTTCTAGTGATCTTGCACATGATTATTATTTCTTTGTGTTTAACTTTGATTTTTTATTTGAAGGCCAAGGTAAGTATATTACAGTACTGATTCTACTTTATTACTGGCCAATATCAAGATGTAGTTAGCATTCTTACAACCACATTTCATTATTTTTGTTTAGTTAATATTTAGGTAATATTTATTAACAGATTATTTTGTTTATTACTTTCTTGTAGACTCTCCAGTTGCCTCTGTGATCACTTTTGAGTTGTTGAGAGTAATATCAGGTCATCTGCATATAGTGGAAGTGTGAGATTCTCTTTTCACATAATTTCGGTGGACCGCCCCAACTTTGACTTAATAGTTGAGTATAATCAGCAATACATAATGCAAATAGATTGGTGCCAATACACAACTTTGGTTCAGGCCATTTTCAGTATATATCTTTGGAGTTAGATGTTTCCCATTTGTTAATTTGATTTACACCCAAGTGTCAGTATGCAATTCAATAATGAAGTGAAGGAGAGCATAAGACGTTTCTATCAACGTTATCAAAGGCAGTAAAATAATCAACAAAATATTCAAACAGCTTAAAGGTTTTTGTTTCAACTGATCGACAGACCAAGGTGGGTGAAATAAAGATATTGTCCAATGTAGAGCAGTTCGGTCTGAACCTTGTTTGATTTAGTGGTATTATTTTGTTGGTGTTTGCCCAATATTTTAGGAAGGAGAGTAGCTATTTGGCAAAGACTTTGCCATTAGCGTCTAATAACATAATCATCTGGTAGTTGCTAGGATCTGTTTTGGTACCTTTTTTATAAATTAGTTGTACAATGGATCTCTTCCATGATGGTAGAATTTGGCCAAGCATGATCATATGTCTGATTAAATAGTGGGGAAAGAATGGTGGTCCAATCTCTGCAGATTATTTTAGTTGCCCTTAATGGTATACACTTTGGTCCAGGTGCCCTGGAGTCCCAACTACCCTTGATATACACTTCGACCTGCTGTTCAGATGGTAAATATTTTTCATAATTATTTGTACGAGTAGCACATGAGAAGGTCCTAGCACTTGTTCATATAAATTTGTACTAAAAGTCCAACATTTTGGGTAGGAGATAGGTGCTCTGAGGTCTGTTTCTGTTGGTTTAAACCATGACCAATAATGGACCAAAATGTGCAGGATACTTATGGATAATCGTCAGTTGTGATTCATGCCAGGCCTCTTGCTGCCTTTCTAATTTTATTTCATAGATCTTTTTTTATAAGCACCTTTGATGTTTTCCCGTGTAACAGAGATTGCATCTGATTTACGGCCTGCTCTCAGTTATTTTCAATATTCTCTCCTTTCATAAAGAATCTGTAGGTCAAGGTGGTTAATCTTCTGATTCCTCTTCATTGATGTTTTGATGATGGAGGATAGATATTTAAGGATCTTACTTTGAAGATTTTCCCAATTGTTGATCGTCATTTTTGACTGGTTGTTGGTGAATGTGTTTGTATTCATGACTTCCCAAATAAATTCTTGATCCCAAAACCGTGCTAGGAGAGAGTTGAATCCGTAATTCCAGATAAGCCTTCTGTTTAGGAGCAAGATTCCATATAATTTGATGTGTTATAAATATTTGTTTTCTAGGTTAGCAGTATGAATTTAGGATTGTGGTTGCTCTCTGGTCTTGTGATTATTTTCAAGATAGAGAAGTTTGCATTCAATTATCGATTTATTACCTGCAGCCTGAAAGGTATAAGACGCCGATTGGTCATTTGGTAATCTTCTGTTAAGTTGCCTATTGTAATGTAGCTCCTATTTCCCTAATAGGCTCTACGCATTGGAATAATATACCCTATTGGTTTGACATAGGACTAAGGTCGATATGTCCCTATCGAGTATATTAAACTTAATTACTTGTGCCAGCTAGCTTAGAGGCCACTAGAAACTCCTTGAATAACAAGAAGGGAGTAGTTTCTGGCAGCCGCAAAACATGACCACTTTGTTTCCCTTTAGAATCGGAACATGTCCCAGAGTCGTGGAAACAATAGATAACCGTTTCACTCAGCTCAATTGTGCATGCTTAGTTTTCCTCAAAGTTACACAGAAAGAATAGACGGGCGTTTCAATAAAAGATTTATTGAACAGTCTTGTTTCTCGTGTAAGTTATATGTGCTGTTACGATCACAAGACAGTATGCAAGATAAATAATGTACAGCGTAAGCAGTAGAAATAAATAATACTGCACTAGCATTATCTTTTAGTAGATATTTACACACATAAATAACATGAACTAAAAATGCGAGTACTCATACGATGGGTACCTACGCTAGTTCTACCCCAATGTACCTAACCTAACCTAGGTGTAGGGAAAGGTAGGAAGTAGGTGAAGTATTCCTTACTACGGTATACTAAGAGTATGTTAAGCCTAGTATGCCAAGTATGCCAAGAGTCCCTCTAGGTTCTAGTCAGCTCCATACCTTAAGAACGAGAGAGGTGGGAATCTCTTTCCGGACTCGAACTCTAACACCCCGCGAGGGAAGTCAGATCACTGGAAGCGGGACTCTCTGCGAGCAGGGATGACAGCGTCTTCTCAGTGCGTCAGGCCGGTATATGGGCTCCTCTGAAGTCGAGGTCTCCTCTAACTTGCTTGGGCAAGGGAAGGTATATTTATACCTGGTAGGTACTTTGGAATGTTAGCATTGACGTGAAGTCGGACAGAGGAAGACGTCAGGAATGACCCCTTAAGGTATAATGGTTCATACATAATAGATGAGTTCTTGGAGAAATCAATAGTCCTGTGCTGGGGGAACTCCCGAAGCTTAAGGGTCTGGTTTCTAAGAACTAGTTGTGACGTTAGGGTGGACGGATGTCAGTGACCATGCCTGTATTTGGAGTGCACGGTTAATGCCTAAATAAGGACTGGGATTCTATGCCTATATAAGGGCAATGCGAATTGTGCCTATATAAGGACATGATTCAGGAAAACCTATATACGGACACCTAAAGCGGAATACAACACCCACTCCACTTTCGTATGTACGATAATACTAAAATGCTAAACATTTAAATGCTAAACATAAAATTGAGTACCACATGTCGCTAAAAACATTCTAAAAGCATTGAAAAGGAGTAAAAACCGTTGAAATGCAAATGGTACAGTACATTTTATGTATTGTTTCATTTCAAGCATATATTGAAAATAAAATGCAACTTGAAAGAATAAACAGCAAAATTTACATATGACGAAATGATTGATAAGTTGTTCAAAAATCAAAGTCACTTCATATCATGGAAATTAATTTTTAAAAAATTAGACAAATAAGGTGACAATGTGTCCCTGGAAGTACTTAAGTCCGTACTATAAGAATAGTTCTACTGTAAGCAGATTGATTTGCCATGTATTTTCAGAAAAGTTCAATTTTGGGACGAGTTCCAAGTTTTGAAAACATGAAGGCCAAATTTATTGCGTCTCTGGTACACTGTGAGCTGAATCAAAGTCAGTGTACGAGTCTGGTGTAAACATGAGATCATCTATTTCCGTAGCCAAAATATTGTCTACCGAAGTTGGTTACATTTGGAACACCTCGTTCAGAATGTTAATTGCCCAGAGATGAGAAACATTGTCTTCAGCAGAAGATGCAATGTTCGCGTCCATTGTTACCTGTGTGCCTGTTGATCCATCTCGTACCTCAGCAGCAGCCGGAAGCGTCTGTGAGATCTCAATGAATGCCGTCATCAGGATTGGAAGCCTCTGGGGACAACACAGAGCATGGGCCGTTATCGGGTCCAGCAGAGTATCGATATCCGTTGGCATGACTGATGGGAGTGTTAGACAGGTGTCTAGCATGCATTCTTCACCGCAAAACAGGCAGCGTAGAACAGGTAAGATGCAATCTTGCCAGATTGGTCTGAATGACAGGAACCATGTTGTATTAAGCTCCCGTAGACGAGGTATGCCCAAAAGTTGTACTATTCGCTCACTGCACTTTCGTTCAAGTAGAGCTTTCTCCACTTCGCTCAGAGTGATGTCGGCGAACAGGCTGGCCATAGCGTAATAGCAGGAATAGAAACAGGATTCCTGCAACAAGTGCTAGAATTAATGGCACACCACCAAACACTGAATGTGCAAAGTTTGGGATGATTCCGAGGACCGCCTGGAAAGGTGCTAATAGTCCGGAACAGATGGTCTTAAATACATGTACAATTCCGCTTGTATCTGACATGTTAAAGATACGTCCTATCATTTCTACGTAATGTATAGGGCAGTTTGTACTTATTAAAGCCTGTATCTCAGCCGAAGTCCTTGCAACTTGTAGATCATAGGTTTCTTTGGCCGAGGTCAAAGGCACTGTTTGTTGTATAAGCATGGCTTTCATTCTGCTTAAAGTATCAAATCTTATAAAAGAGACATTCAACGAAGGCCACAAAGGCAACTCCCTGACTGTGTCTATTGGGGCAAACAATACTTGCATACAGCAAGTGACCCTGGAGTTGACCATTACTAGATATGGGATGCCTGGCAACATGCCACAGCAACTCTGATCATTCAACATGAGGTAAATCCCATTAGAAAGTTGTCCAAACGTTGGATTAATCACAGCAGCTGGTGTACCCTGCTGATGGCAGGACAAATTTGCCACAGAACCATTACAAGCCCCGTGTAAAGAAATGTCCTGACAAATTAGTGAACCGCTTAGTGCACTTTTACAGTGTGTACCGCTCAGAAACACTTCTCGATCCTCACTCCTACATCTATATGTGTACGGCAAAGTCCAGGATGTCTTAATGTATTCCTTACCCAACCTTTCATATTTGCCTGCTTGCATTTGTTTGAGGCAATACTGAAACTGAAAAGTAGTCACAGGTAGAGTGATTTTGCCATGAATAGCCATTCTGTAGCTGGTTTTTCTGCCACAGTGAATGGTAATTTTTCCAGTTTTTCAATGCTCAGCACTGTATACTTCGCTCCCCTTTGTGCCAGTTCGATCTGTTTATCAGTTAGATTGTATTCTGCAAACAGAGCCGATGTGTTGATAAAACGCCAAGGCACATAGCCTGCACGCAAAGATTGCAGCGTCCAGCTTAATAACATAATAGAACGTAACTGAGATTGGTCTTGTTGTAACATGGCTAAATCTTGTTCTAGTATGTCGATAGCAGAGGATACAATGTTGTCCAATGAATAGATTCTGGATGACAAAGTTGTTAACCCGTTATCGACCACAGTGAGAGTTTTCTCTAAGTTAATACGATCAAGTTCACGTATTCGTTCTGCGGCCTCTATCTGTGACACCTTCCATGCTTCATTATAAGCAGCATAGATGCCGGCATATATGAAACTTTTTTGACGCGGTCTTCTTGGTCCAAGCAAGAATTCCCTAAGGTCTGCGTCTTCTTTAAGTAAGGATAAGTGTTGTTTCACATCCTTAAGTGTAGATTTCTGCAGCCAATCGAGGCATAATTTTCCTACACTGTATGTTGTTACTACCCCTGGATGTTGTCTTTGGACGTATCGTGGGTCTGGCCTGTGAATAGTAAAGCCCTGTGTTTTATTCGGGAATCTTTCGTGACAGGTGTTTGTGTCTGTGGGCCAGATCAACCATTTTCTCCAATTAGGATTTGTTCTGTTGAGTTGTAGTATTGTGTCAACTGTAACCGCTGCCTGTGTATTGTTATCACTTGCAGGTGTTGGTACAGAAGGTGTTTTCATGTCTTTGATCTTGGCTAACCCAAGGCAAGACGTTTGTTGGACAGTGTCATTCAAAAACATTATTTGCTGAGGGATGATACATGCTCTAAATAAAGCTTCTGTCCCCTGCACTTGCCATTCTTTAGTACCCCAGACCGAATTTGTGTCTATTGAGTCTTTCCAAAGGTTGTATCCCTGTCTAGACAATTGGGCACTAAATGCTGCAGAGTAAATCTGTTTTGTATTTGTTAACATAATTTTCAGTCCTGTTTTGTTTACATTTTTATAGTAAAATGTTTCTGGGTCAGATGTATTGTATCCTGAAAAATATGGAAACTTTTTAGCAAATGTTTTGGAACTACCTTTTGGAGGTGTAGGACAATGCTCCCATTGGTTAAACATAAACACATTTCTAGGTGTTGCAGATTTATGCAAAAAATGATGACCATAGTGGTTATAGCAATACAGCTGTTCATAGTCTGATGAACCATCTAAATATTCATTATTAGAAAATGCAGCAGACCTCTCTAGATCAAACATTATGTCATTTACAGTCTCAAAGTCCCAATCATCAGAATAGGTACTGGACGAAATAAGATCACTTAGTGAAATTTTAAATAAATGTGGAATGTTCAATTGTTCTGTAGGGCCGAATATATTGAAATCAGTTTTGTCCCACACTATACCATCCTGTATAGGAACGGCTGTGATGTTCACTGCTGACAAGTCTCTTGCTTCATGATGGGAAGATTTGTGAGGTTTCAAAAGTAAGTTCACATGTTTTCTTTCAGTGTTCACATGGATGTATCTGCCATTTATAAGCACACTTATAGTCATAACCAAAGCTAGCCAAAGCAGGAAGAAAAATATTCCAGAAATAATCCATAGTTCAATCCATGGTGAAACCAGATAAGTTTTTTTCAGAAAATGAAAAAAGTCTTGTACTTGCTGTTTGAAAGTTAATGCTGGCGTCGTTTCAGGCTCACTCGGATCCTCAGAAAACGTATCAAAGTTAATGAAGTAGCCAGAAGCAGTTCTGTCAATTGTTGGAATTGCATCAGGATTTGTTAAAATCGCTGGAACCAGTTGATCACTTGTTACATTGGTGTAGACAGGTGTATTTGGACGAACTGTTACTTGAGTTTCAAGAGGGATGAGTGCCATAGCATTGTTGCTTAGTCCTTCATCTGTTACTGCTGAATTCTCGATGGTTATCAGTCTTTCAGTCTGAACCTCTTGGATAGTAGCGAGAGGAGTGTGTCTGCTACTAGGTCGGAGTCCACGAGGCCTACTATTTAGTATTGGCCACATACTGTGGTTTGATGAGGTCAATGGACACAAATCTTTTCTCCTTTTTTCCAGCAAGGGGCGGCAGAAGTACTGTTCTTGTTCCGTGGATAGCTAGGACAGGTACTGGTTGTCTGTAAGAAGGTCCAAATTCCTTCTTGTCTGCAATCTTCTCTCTGACTAGATCACAACTTTTGGAATCCAGACAGGCCTTGCTGGGACTGCCGGTTTTTCCCCAGTGGTGGATGGCTGCAGGAATACGTTGCTTTGTTTCGATCTTAGTTCATTTAGATCCTGTAAAACAGCCAAACGATCTTTGATATCAAAAGGTTTATTTTCCACCACTGTGCCTACGTGTTCGAGGTCAGGTACCCACATTCTTGTCCCAAATAGGACCTCATATGGAGTGACCCCCCCTAGAGAACTTCTTGGCAAATTATTTAATGAGCGTTGGACCCCATAAAGATGTTTGACCCACCCATCACCCGAACCTAATACCCTAGCTGTTATAGACTGCTTTATGTCCCGGTTTTTCCTTTCCACAACAGAATTTCCCTCAGGATGAAACGGAGAGGAGTACCGCAATGCAACGCCCAGACTGGCCATGGCTTCTTTGTAAGCCCGAGAGCTAAACGCAGGACCCTGGTCAGAATGTAGCATGCCTATTGCGTATGTGCCGATAAAGACTCGCAAATCTTTTATAACAGTTCGAGCGTCAGCCGAGCGCTGAGGCCATATCTATAGGAACCTTGATTCAGTATTCGTGGGATTGCATTTGTCCAAAGGGACGCCTGCGCATAGATAGTCTAATGCTGTCTAATAATGGTGTCTGTCCCTGGCAGGCTACTTCGTAGCAAGGTGTCTGGTGGCGTTCTGCATCTCACTGTACCTTACAGTCTATGCAGTCATTTATGAAGATGTGAATATGTGTATTCATTCCAGGCCACCAGTACATCTCTTTTAACGTAAAAATTGTTTTAGAGATCCCTTGATGTGACAGACCCTCCCCCAAATGTGCTTCATAAATCAAAGCTGCTCTACGTTCCATGTTTGGAATTACCCTATCCCCCACTCCAGGGCTTCGAGCAAAAGGAACGTTGTTTGCATCAATTACATAAGAGTACTTGAGTGGAAACTTTTTTGGTAACGCTGCACCACTGCCTTTGCTCGTAGCATTGACAGCCAACATTATCTCACTGTCTATTCTCGTTTTTGAACGAGTGATCGCAGCTACGGAAGCCGTTTGAACAGCCCCCTTTGCGGCTTCATCAGCCAATGAATTCCCTGCAACGTGAACGCCATCACGTTGATGACTCAGTGTATGGATCACATGAGCCTTTGGTAGTTCGTTTTTTAACTGAACTACTTGTTCCCAAAGCGTTTTATGCTTTATTGTGTCACCTTTTGCATCTTTGAACCCATTTTCAAGCCAATTTTGTATATATTCATTATACGACTGAACACAGTAAAAAGAATTGCGCACTATTAGTGTGGGGAATTCGCGATCTGTACTTTCAAGTGCCAGTTTGAAAGCTTGTAGTTCAGCTCGCTGAGCTGTACAATCTCCTAGAGATTGAGTTTTTGTGACCATAGGTCTGAAGATACCATCTCGCATGCGACCTTTAACGATCGCACACGCTGCACTGTAAGCTTGCTTACTCCATGTAGCGGGTTGTGCTGATCCGTCAGTGTAAATTATGAATTCGTACTGATCGAGAGGCAGAATTTCAGTAGGCAGAGGACATTCATGTTCATATTGCAGGAACGCTTGTGTTTTTAAATCAGGATCAAAAACATATTCAACATCTGTTGCAGCAAGAGAGTTAACCCATTGTATCCATCTAGGATGTAAAGCTTTTGCATTCGGGATGCTCGCTTTTGTGACTGCTTCTAAAGCTGGTACTGGGGTTACGACAATAATGCGTTTCCCTTGGGCTAGGGCTCTTTCTTTTGCTACAGCGGTTTGAACTGCTGTCAGTATTTTTTCTGTTGAAGTGAAGCGCATTTCTGCTTATGTATACAAATGAGATTTGTATGCAATTGGTACTTTTTCACCCTCATTAAATGTTAAGTCGGTGAATCCGCATTGACCCGAAATTATTCGGATCACTAAGTTGCGTTGACTTATGCGTGTTTGTAAGTGATTTGTTGCTAACATGTTAGCTTGGAGTGAACGCAAGATTTCTGTGTGTTCTTGTGTCCAATTTTTGATTGAAAAATCAGGTTTGATTAAGTCGTAGAGAGGTTTAACCCTTTCTGCGTAATTTAGAATGTAAGTTCTTCCAAAATTTAGGAAACCCAGGATGGATTGTAAGTTTTTCAGCGTTTTTGGCGGTTGGAGCAGCGCACACTTTTCTAAAAAGTTAGCTGCCAAGCTCTTGCCTTCACTTGAAAGCTCGTATCCTAGAAAAAGGACATTGAGATGGGCAATTCTGGATTTTTTAAAGTTAAACTTATAGCCCTCAGAGGCGAAGCTCAATATAATGGTACTCACCCTGTTCAAGTGTTTGTTTAGGTTATCGTCTGTCAGGTAGATGTCATCGACATATGACAATGCCTCATTATCATAAATTTGTAGTAACTCTGTTACCCTCACTGAGAATAACCCCGGGCTATTCTTGAATCCATGTGGGAGTCGACAAAATTGACGCTGGGTCCCCATTATTGAGAAAGCTGTTAGGTACCTGCTTCCAGGTGCTATGTTTTGACAAAAGAAACCATTTGAGATGTCTAATGTGGTTTTATATTTTTTGCGCACAATGTTATTCATTAATGCTGTGCTATGTGCATTTTGCACTGCAAATGTTTTTGAACAAGTGTTTAAGTGTCTGTAATCCAAAACTAGATGATATGTATGGTCTGGTTTGGAGACAGGAAACAAAAGATTGTTCATTGAGGAGGTGCATGTTTCAATCACCCCTTGGTATTCAAGTTGATCTAGGATCTCCCTGACCTGTTTTTTAGCTTCTTGTTTTATTGGGTACTGCCTTTGTGCAGTAGGTTCATGTTTCAGATGTATTTTATGGTGAGGTGAGTCCTCATCCAATCCTACATGATTTTTATATAATGCTGGGGCCTGGGCTACTGCCCATTTCCTGGCATATGTATATTTTAGGAGAATTGGAATATGGTTGGAGAAGGCAGGCATAATAATGTCCTCGCCATGTGGGCACTCCCTGACAAATTGTGGTGGCCAGTCTTTTTCTGCTAGAAGTATGTCATAGCCCCTTGAAAGTTTTTCCCAAAAGAGTGCTTTCACCTTTCTTGGTATGTCTCCCTCCATCCGGAGTGTTATTCCATATAACTTTTGTGGAGTACTAACCCTGGTGTCTACAGTCTCAACTGTAATGTACTCATTCAAGTCCACTATCTCCAGAAGTTCCTTCAGGTTCTGGCGAGCTATTGTGACTTCTGCTGCACTGTCCAGCATTGTCTGAGCCCATTCTCCGTTCTTGAGTTGTGTTCTCAGTATCCTCGGCATGTCTGACCTTCAGACCTGCTACCTTCTTTTGGAGAATTGAGGTTTTGTTTTATTTTTCTGAGCGTGTTTATCTTCTTTGGATTTCACGCGTTCTTCTTTATGTTCTGACCGTCCTCTTCTTTCCGATGTCTGTGACGAGATCTGAAAGGTACGAGAGGAACGTGTATCAGTATCTTGATACCTGTCAGGCTTTTCAAATTATCCCTATTCCTGAGGTTATACCTCCTTTCAGAGGGCTCCTTTTGAGGAGACCTACCTCGGGATTGAGAACGTTTCTCGTTTGAATTATGTTTATTAGTTTCCCACTTCTTTTTAGAAGATGTAGGAGTTTGTTTAATAGAGTCCTTCTCAGGACTTTCAGATAGTTTTGGCTTCAATGGTCTTCCACCCAAACTATCTCTGCCTAATTCTCCATAAGATTGTTCTATTATTCTGGGTAGTTCTGTTTGATGTTCTGTAACATCGAATTCTCTTAATCGTTGGCGGATCGCCACTGCTGCTGCCTCCCCTTTAATATTAGATAATATTATTGTTGAGACCTGGTCGAAGTTTTTCAGTAGTTTCATACCTAAATTCAGAGCAGGCTCTGCCCCATATTCGTTTTGAATTTGTTTCAGGACATCTGGTATTACTGCAATTGACGGAACACCATGTGTTTTAGTATAGATGGCAGCAAATACTGAGCCCCAAGTGGTGCAGTCTTCCAGTTGTGGTGTGATCCCCATTGGTAAACAGATTGTTAGGATTCTGTGTTTCTCATAAGGGCTAGTATTTGGAAATACTGCTTCTATTTGAGTAATGTTTTGAGCTATCCAGAACGGAATTTGCTCACATTTTGTGGGCATTTTACCCATTACATGCGTATAGAGTCTGTGGTGTAATTTTTAGTGTATTCCCCTGTTGAGGAGTTTGATTTGGAATGGTTAATGGTGGTTGGACTGTGAAAGTCTGCATGACATAGTGGACCAATTGTCTGTAAAGTTTTATTAACTCTGTAAGTTGAGTAAGTAATTCCTCGTCTGACATCTCTTCAATGTCAGGATGAGGTGTGTAGCCGGCTAGAATCGGCCATGTTGCTCCTGGTCTACCTAGTGGACCGAGCATGGTAATGTTTCTGTGATGTTTTAGGGCGCCTTTAAACCCGAGCTGATGCTCCTGGTATGTTAGTGGAATTTCAATATCCTCGAAAGGAATATATTCCTCTGGTGGATCATCTTCTTTGTAGAAGTGAAACAGTTTTGTTACTGAATTTGATTCAGGTAATATTATCCATGAATAGAATACCTCTGTCTGAAAGGATTCGTGTGCCTCTATCACGAAAACTGCTCTACCGCCTCTTGGTTGTAGGCCGTGTTTTAAAAGTTTTAGAGTGGTGGCTCTTCTTAAGTTTGGATGGATGTCTATAACACCCTCCTCGGTTTCATTAAAACCGGTTAAGTTAAAAGCTGTTACGACTGGGTCAGCCGTAGCTCCACCGTTCTCGGAGTCAGGCATTTGTTTTTTGAAAAATGTAGAACAAGTTTCAAGGAAACAAAAGATAAGGTGCACAATATTTTGGAACACTGTATCCTTCAACGTTGAACAAGCCAAACAGCTAATATATAGGGTGTTTCCCTATGTAGCTTTGGCGGATACTTAACCCTGCCCACTCCAGACGTCTTATGGAGTATATGGGTAGGGGTCTCTGAGAGAAAAAGCACGTCTGAGTTACTCAGTATCTAGCGTTAAATTACCGCCTTACCAAACGTTGGGCGCCATGTAGTGTAGCTCCTATTTCCCTAATAGGCTCTGCGCATTGGAATAATATACCCTATAGGTTTGACATAGGACTAAGGTCGATATGTCCCTATCGAGTATATTAAAATTAATTACTTGTGCCAGCTAGCTCAGAGGCCACTAGAAACTCCTTGAATAACAAGAAGGGAGTAGTTTCTGGCAGCCGCAAAACATGACCACTTTGTTTCCCTTTAGAATCGGAACATGTCCCAGAGTCGTGGAAACAATAGATAACCGTTTCACTAAGCTTAATTGTGCATGCTTAGTTTTCCTCAAAGTTACACAGAAAGAATAGACGGGCGTTTCAATAAAAGATTTATTGAACAGTCTTGTTTCTCGTGTAAGTTATTTGTGCTGTTACGATCACAAGACAGTATGCAAGATAAATAATGTACAGCGTAAGCAGTAGAAATAAATAATACTGCACTAGCATTATCTTTTAGTAGATATTTACACACATAAATAACATGAACTAAAAATGCGAGTACTCATACGATGCGTACCTTCGCTAGTTCTACCCCAATGTACCTAACCTAACCTAGGTGTAGGGAAAGGTAGGAAGTAGGTGAAGTATTCCTTACTACGGTATACTAAGAGTATGTTAAGCCTAGTATGCCAAGTATGCCAAGAGTCCCCCTAGGTTCTAGTCACCTCCATACCTTAAGAATGAGAGAGGTGGGAATCTCTTTCCGGACTCAAACTCTAACACCCCGCGAGGGAAGTCAGATCACTGGAAGCGGGACTCTCTGCGAGCAGGGATGACAGCGTCTTCTCAGTGCGTCAGGCCGGGATACGGGCTCCTCTGAAGTCGAGGTCTCCTCTAACTTGCTTGGGCAAGGGAAGGTATATTTATACCTGGTAGGTACTTTGGAATGTTAGCATTGACGTGAAGTCGGACAGAGGAAGACGTCAGGAATGAACCCTTAAGGTATAATGGTTCATACATAATAGATGAGTTCTTGGAGAAATCAATAGTCCTGTGCTGGGGGAACTCCCGAAGCTTAAGGATCTGGTTTCAAAGAACTAGTTGGGACGTTAGGGTGGACGGATGTTGGTGACCATGCCTGTATTTGGAGTGCACAGTTAATGCCTAAATAAGGACTGGGATTCTATGCCTATATAAGGACAATGCGAATTGTGCCTATATAAGGACATGATTCAGGAAAACCTATATACGGACACCTAAAGCGGAATACAACACTATAGCCTAGGTCCCATAAGGAAGTATGAATGGTGCCTCCATTATAAGTAGACTCTGAGTATTTGAATTGAGTATGTGGCATTAGTTGATGATCATCTATAAAGTCATACTCAATGCTTTAATTTTTGCAAAATAAATTTGAGTTGAAGTCTCCTGTTAAAACAATTATGCTGTCTGTGTGAGAGTCTATTGTGGATGTTGATTCAGTGAGAAGTATTTGAGTTTGTTTTCTCATTTTGATATTTGAGATGACATGTAAATGCTGATCAAAGCCAGCTTCGCACCATTTCTAGACTTCAGAGTCAGTGTCATAATTGTCTTTGTTTTATTTAAGAATTTAAAGATAGTCAAGTAAATATCATTCTTGAGTAAAATAGCTAAGCCTCCACTTGATCTACCTCTTTTGTCTTTTTGGCAGAATTGCTAAATATAGTAAAACTGGAGAGGAAACAAGGAGTTGCCTTCCATGTTTTCTGTATGCATACTATGTGGTGCAGACTGAGGTATCTTTGTAGATCCAAGCAGCGTTGTTTCAAGTGGCTGTCTATGCCTGCTAATGTTTTGTTAGATGAACAAAACGTTGTGTATAGAAGTGTTAATGTCTGAAGTTTGTTAAAAAGATTGATCAGGAAAAATGAATCCCAGTTGTATTGTCATCTCGATGTCATGTGTTATCTCCCATCTGACAAAAGAAAGGTAGGTTTATTTTTCTCCCGATCTTGCAATCATGATGTAAAGTTATCAGCATCATTGGATGCTACAGTTTCTAGTTCATCTGATGGACCTGTTCTGTATATTCTCTTGGGTTGTAAGATATTACGAAATTTATTATTTCACTGGGAGTGGATATTTTTCCTTTTCTAACTGTTTAAGGATTATGCTCAAAACAGCAAGGGTGCTTTTCTTGGACCAAATGCTGTCTAAAAGGTCTATAGAACGCCATATTGTGCGAGTCACTTCTTTCCTTGTTTGTGGATCTAGTTTGCACTCTACACTTACCAGATCTCTGCTTGTTATATGGTACAAGTTTTCAAAGGAAGACATTAGTTTTAAGATATGTGGCCTGTTTAGGAAGTTGTGCCTACCTTCTGAATGGTATTGCAGACAATATTCTATTTGAGTTGATTCTAATTAATTGGATCTGCAATAGGAGGCCGAAGAGGAGCATGCACTGAGTTTTTGGTATTGAAAAGGTTTTCCTCTCAGGTTAGATTTTTGATTGTGGGGTTGCTCCCTTGACTTAGAGGAGTTGTCTGTGTTTGAGTCTGACTTTGTGCGTGGTCCAACAACTGGTCTGGAATATTTTCCAGGCCTTGATCAATGACTGCCGTACATTTGCCAAGTGAGTTGTTCATATTCTTGATTAGTTCGGCAACGTTCTTGGCTATTTCTTGTAATTTTATTTTGTTGTTTAATTTGGGGATTCTAGCTACCTTGGTAAAGTGCATTTCTTGTATTTGAGTGGACATTATCATGAAGGACGCTTGTTTTCCAGAGTTATTTTCAACAAAAATATTATTATCAACCTGTAAAGAAAATTCTATTGATATTTTCCTTCATTGTTTATAGGCTGTACTTAAAGTTGTTCTTATTAGCTGAAAATGGGATAGAATCTCTGGTGTTGGTGATTCATTTTAATGTTGATAGTTGTTGCAGTTTTCATTTAATTATTTAGCATTTTTTATTTCTTTAACATACATTTGCTTATGACATTTTTGAAGCCTTCAGCTTTATGTTGATTTGTTGGCACTAGTTCTTGTTCTAGTATCTCAATATCTGAATTTTCAATGCACTTATTATTGCAGATTACATTCTTGCTGGTAGGGGAAGTTTCATCTGAAGGAGGATTCTTGTTACTTCTCTGGCATAGTTGAGGTATGATTGTATAACAGAACAACGCATGCATTTACCACACTTGCCTTTACAATGCTGTCTTTACCACGCATCAACCACTACCACGCACATCTTTACCAGGCATGTCATTACAACGAACATAGATAGAGGTATATTCTAAATATCTTTACTACGCAGACACTTACTACGCATACCACTACCAAGCTAACGTTTGCCACACATTTGTAATCTCTTTTGGTAGATATTGTTAAATTAAATACTAATGAACTTAAATGAATATAAATAGTAAAATGCTTTGTGGCATCGGGTTTTTGTGGTCCCAGAGTCTCAAAGTCTTCTTCGGGATGTCAGCAGGTTGCAGTGAATCAGCTCCACTGCTCCACTGGAGTTCTTGAGTCTTTATTGAAGGCAGGCAGTCCTCCCAGGCTTTGGTGGCACAACCACTGCAGGATGAGACATCTTTGGTGCAGTTTCGATGGAGAACAGCAGACAGACCGGCAGGGCTGGGGCCAAGTCAGTTGCTCTTTTTCAGTCTTCTGCTTTTGCGGCTCTTCGGTGTCTTTCTTCTTCTAAGGTCATCAAGGTCTGATTCTCTGGTGCCAGGTTTCCCCTAAATGCTGAATTTGGGGTTTTAGGAAAGTGTAGGGTAGTAGCAATGGGCTACCTACCTATGGGGTCACTAGAGCCCCTATATGACCACTTCCTGGGGGAGGTGGTCATAACCCTTTCCCAGAATTCCTCATTTTGCCATCACCAACATGGCTACCTTTGAAAAGTTGTGTCCTCTTCAGGTTGCCCACCTTAGGGGTGGCACTAGCCTGAGGGTGGACACATCTATCGGACTAGATAATGTTACTGCCTGTCCAGGTGCCAAATGACTCTAGACAAAGAGGTTAGGCTTCTTCTCATGTGCGAGAAACCAGATTCACATATGCTCCCCTGCCTTGGAATGTTAATCTGCAGGTCATCTGTGGGAGGAGGTGAAAGCACCCCCTTCCAAAGCAGGCTTGGTTCATGCCCCCCGGAGAACAAAGGCCCTCACCCTTGGGGGTCAGACACTCGTCTCTGGTGGCAGTCAGCACCAGGGGCTGGTAGGTTTTCAGGGGGCACCTCTAAGGAGCCCTCTGTGTGCAAGTATTACGAAATCCAACACTGGCATCAGTGTGGGTTTATTAATACAAGATGTTTGATACCAAACATCCCTATTTTCAGTGAAGCCATCATGTAGCTGGGGAAGGAACTCGTTTTCCCCAGCGTCCAGCACATGTTTAAAAATCGCTTCCCTGATCACTGGTACTGGCAGCAATGCTGACCAGTACAGGGGCATATCTGCTCATGCAGCTATGTCCTCACATGTAATATAAGGCACCCTGCCGTAGGGTGTAAGTCCTGCTATAGGGGTGGCTTACAAATATTACTTGCGGTGTTAGGTGGCATGACTCACATGTGTTTTCACTTTTGTCTGCACCAAGACATGCAGCCTGCAGTGGCAGTTTGCATGAGCTTCGTGAGGGGTCCCTCAGGGCTACCCAATTCGTGCTGCAGCCCTTAAGGACCCTCTTTAGTGCCTTAGGCCCAAGGTACCAGGGGTACCATTTACTAGGGACTTACAAAGGCTACTATAGGTATTGCCAATTGGGGAAAACAATTGCAAAGTTTGGGAAAGAGATCTGGCACTGGGGATCTGGTTAGCAGGAACCCAGCGCACTTCCAGTCGAAATCACATCAAATACCATGCAAAAAGTCGGGGTGACCATGTCAAAAAGGGCACTTTCCTACAAGAGGCAAATGAAGAAGAGAGCTGGAAAACACATACACTTTCACGGAGTGCTTAAGCAAAACAAAATAAAGTTGTTCCGTAGAAGTGAGGAGAGGAAAGATAGAAGCCAGCCAGTCAAAGAGATGATAAAAAGGCCATGCTCCAAGGGAAAGACAATTACCAGATGGACAGCCTGGGACAAGGAAAGCCATCAAATAAGTAACAAGCAAATGTGAGTGACAACAAAGACAACCTTTGGTAAGCAAGGGGCAGGCTGTGAGCCCCTGTCAGTTCTTGATAAATCAATTATAGGTCTTTGCAACTAGACAGCTTGCGTTGTCTGGTAGCCTCAAACTAAAAGTGGATTAACTTTGTGCCGGAACAGAGAAAATTGTAGAATATGGTCCAGGCTGATGTGAGCACCCCCACAATTATGATGGGCTGGCAGCAGCCAATCAGAATGATCCTAACACAGGGGCCTATTCTGATTGAGAGAAAGGTTGGCCAAGCAGGCTGATGTTCTTGCAGCAATCTGATTGTGCACTTTCAAACAATCAGAATATGCCATCCTGAAGTACCATTCTAATTTGTTATGAGTAGCAATAAAAACAGCCCTTCTACAAATTTTGCCTACTGTCAGAGACTCGAGCTCAGGCCGGCCTCTGGCAGCAGTCCATGAACCTTGTGAAATTACCAATTGCAATTTGCACGCAAAAGCATATCCTCGAAAAGAAACATAGTCACATAGGGATTTGATTTAGTGTACCACAGACCGAAAAATATGTTTTAACCAACACTAGTCATAGGTAGTGTGGCGTCATGTAATGCTGTTTCTAGCACTTTGGTGGATCAACATCTGCAAACCTTATGCCCCAGAATGAACACACTCTAGGCCGCCACTGTATTAAAAATCCCACATGAAAAACGTTTTTCATGAAAAATCCTCCTTTCATCTGGCAACTGGTTCAATGCCATTACAAAGTAGGTAGGTCAGAAAACGGTGTCTGCTTTTCAGATTGGTTATATCTATTACACTCAATAACAGGCATTGGCAAAGCCAATAGGTCTCTCCTATGCAAGAGCTTTCAGCTTTGCCAATGTCTTTTCACCATGTTGTAAAGGGGCACAACTGCTGTACAGCATGACTAAAAGTTAGAAAAAAGTTCTATGATGTGGCCAAGCTAGCTGCGTCATAACACCTTAATTTTCTTATGGCAGTTGAAGCGGGGCAATACAGACAACAAGAGGGTGGGAGGAGGGAGGGAACAAGCAACATGGACAATGGGGGGTGGGAGGGAAGAAGTAACATGAACAACAGGAGCTATGATGCTGCCAGCACTGGCTGCGCCATAGCATTTGTTTTCTTATGGTTGGTGGGGGGCAACACAGACAACAGGAGGGTGGGAGGCAAGAAGCAACATGGATAACGGAGGGGTGGGAGGTGGAAGGGAAAAAAACAACAGGAGGGAGGAAAGAAGCAACATGGACAAGGAGTGGTGGGAAGAAAGAAACAACAGGGGGTGGGAGGGAAGAAGTAACACAACAGGGGAAGAAGAAAGAAACATAGTACCTGTAAGAAATTGGATTATTAGTTAAGAGAGCAGAAAGGCCGATCAATAATAATAACCCTGTGCTTAACACTCTGGTAGCTTGGAACAAAAGCAGTCAGGTTTAACTTAGAGACAATGTGTAAAGGGCTTATGCAGTACTCACACAGTAATAAAGTGAAAACTCTACACAAGAAAAATCCCAAACCAATTTAGAAATACAGAGTAAAATGTAATGAATTAAATGACACCCAAACTGCAAAAATCCAATCAGAATCACAAAGCACAACTCGCAGTTAGCTGATTGCGCTGTACCAGGAGAAAGTCACAAGGTTAGGCCAATTGCGATGCAGCGTTGGACAGATACAGGGACCAGGCTTGTTCCACTGAAGAGCTACCTTCTCAAGTCTGTGTAAGAGCTACTGTTCGTGTTGGCAGGAGCCTTGAGGAGGTCCTTGTATGGGTGAGGAGCAGGTCAGGCGTTGCGGACAGTTGCTGCTGCAGTGCGAAGAGCCGGTCATCGCTGAAGCTTCATGTTGGTGGTATACGCCGACTGTCAATGCTAGTGTGAAGTAAGCCCGGGCAGGTAACTACGCTCCGTCAGCGGAGTTTACGTAGTTTTGCCTACTCCGCGTTCCGTTGCGAACGCGGAGTTCAGGCAAAACTACGACTCCATGGCGGAGCGTAGTTAGCTGGCCCCTCCACCCTCCCAAAGTAATTAAAAGTAATTAAAAAGGCACTTACCTGCCCCGTGGCTGCCTCCTCCTCGACATGGCCGCTCTCCTGCCTCCTCCTCGCTGTCCTTCTTCACTGATAGCCCCTACGTTGTATGTCTTGCGAGTGCGCATTAATTACTTTGGGAGGGGGGAGGGCGCGGTGCGAAGTTCCACGGAGTTGCTTATGAACTGCGTGGAACTTTGCGTAGAGGCACTACGCCTGCTCCGCCCAGGGTTAGTGTGAAGTGCATTTGCGTTCATCGCAGACAATCGCTGTTGGTACCAAGAACAGATCCTGCTGGAGCTTTGCATTGTGGGTTGTCGAAGGCAGTCGATTCGTGGAGCAAACAGGTCACTTCGCTGTCATGATGAGCCCAAAACTCTGTATCTTCAACTTTCCATCAGGAAGAGTACACTCTGATGCAAGCCAAGGGTCCAGGACCTGTGGGGCATCTTTTGGGGATCCGGTCACACTCCAGCAGTGGAGTTGTGGGAGGCCTCTGGAAGCTTTTTGTGTCCCCATTAGCTCAAAGAGGAGTTCAGCCAGTCGATCCTTGGAATCACTGCAGGGAAGCCTGGTATCAAAGCAAGCAGGTCCAGTCTTCCTTCTTCAAATAAAAGGGCAGTCCTTCAGAATCTTCCACAGGTCCAGTAGTGTTCTGATGAGAAGTTCTGAAGGTGCCGCATTTACATCTGGTGCCAGCCATTGGGGAGGGGATTTCCTGGCCTATATCCAAAACAGGTTCTAGTTAGTTCTTCCCCTTTTCCTGGTCCTGGCACCAAACTGTCTAGGGTGAGAAGGTGAGGGCAGGCTGATGAAAGGCTCCTTTGTGTGTGCTGCAGTCAGGGCCCTTGAAATGTAATTAGGGCAGGTTACAGTTCCTCTCTAGCCATCCTGCATGGAGGACCCATTCCCCTCACACCTAGGCCTCTTTTTTCACCATGTCTGTAAAGAATACACAACCCACAACAGGAGAGCCCTTCACAGTCATGTGACACTGGACACTGGTAGAAAGGCACAGTTGGTTTGGGCAGCAAAATGCCAGCTTTCGAAAAGGGGTATTTTCTGAATAGTAACTTAAAATCAGACTTTACCATTAAAGAGGATTTTAAATGACAATGTACTTGAGTGTAAACAGAATTTCTATATCTGATCCCAAACTGAAGTTATCACTTATTAAGTGTAATAAGGTAACACACTGTTAGTCTATGGGAGAGATAGACTTACAGCAGTGAAAAACGACCTTAAGAGTTTTTCCTTCCAGGACATGTCAAATTTAAACACACATGGCCTACTTAGTAAATACCATGCACCCTGGCCTATGAATGGTTAGGCCCTACCTTAGGGATCACTTATAAGTACTTGAAAGGAAGGTTTAAGCCTGGCAAAATTGTTTATTTTGCCAAGTCGAAGTGGCAGTTCAAGCGTGCACTACAGGCTGCAGTGACAGGCCTGAGACATGTTTTACAGGGCTACTTTAGTGGGTGGCACAATGAGCCCTAAACGCAAACAAACACAGTTTCAGCAAAGGAAGGCAACAATCTGTGGTGACCCTGCAGAAAGGTTCCAGGTCTAACAGTATCTCAATAACAGCACGAGCAACGGAAGGACACTAATAAAAAATGAAGCAATCAGTACTTGGCCCATGCTCCACAGGAAGAAGAGGAAGTGAAACTGACAGGGGCTTGTTAATTAGGAGGCAACAAATAAGAGTGACAATGAAGAAAATCGAATGGTAAGCAATGGGTGGGCTCCAAGCCTCTTGTAGTAAACAAAATCTCTCGCAATCGACAGTGCATGTGTTCTGTCTTAGGCAAGATCCAAAAATGGAAACATGCCATAAAAGGTGCAGTCCTCACCGAAGTGACAGTGCTTTTATATTCTTGGTACATTTTCAAATATCATTATTCACCATTTTAATTAGATGTTTATATAACATAAAATCAACATATGAGTCTATTATGAATGTAGGAGACATTGCATTAAAAGCACATCATCTATTCGCTTTTGTTGTTTTTCCATCAGATCTCAGTGACACTTTAGCACATGCCGTTTTCTCGCAATTGTAATTTTTGGCAAGCACTTGCTGTTTTTAATTTTTTTTTAAACCTGTCACATCTTGATACTCTGCTACGTTGGTGGTAATCCTAGCCAACCTTAGGCAATCTTTAAATCAATGGATTATGTTTTAATTGGCAAGTTTACACTTATATGCAAACTGCTTTAGGACTAGCAAAGGAGCACAGAAATTACTCGTGCTCTTAAAGATCAGATCACATGTTTTTTCAATGTAAGAAAGAACTGTGAAGGTTATCTGAATTCATCAGACAATGCATTAGTGATGTCATGTGCAACATTTGAATGTCAACTTGTGAAAGAAATCTCTTTGCGACCCCTGCTAGTACCTGTGCGACCCCTGGCTTCAACACAAAGGCTCACTTATTTATATTTCCTTTTTGAAAATAAAATAAATGCAAGGCAGATTGCCTTTAAATGTTTAAAATACTTAATAATGCCTTGTGATTTTTGTTTTCTGCCTCTCATTTGTCAGGCCGGTCCTTGCTTTCAGTCTTGTTCATATGATATTATAAAAGCAGTTAAATGATACAGGTCACAAGTTCAGCCAGGAAGGAATTAACTCATGGTGCTTCAGAGAAGGCTCTCTGACATATTTAGAAGAGAGTCCTTTTACTTCTTCTCTCTTGATTGACCCCAAGAATAAATCTAGATTTCCACTACCTAGCACTTGGAACATTTGCAATAAAGGTGGGTGCTTTGAAAGGAGCTAAACATAGTGGGGTGGCAGCAATATCATGGCCTGTGACTTTGTCTTTGCCAGTATCAGGGGCTGCAAAGCCACAAGCTGTATCTGTGCAGATGCCAATGAAGCAAAGCTGTCAGCTTGAGCCAGAGACTTCAACAGACAAACTAGTTGGTCTTGGTCAGGTCAGTCGGTGCTCCCTTCTGCCTTTATGCAATATGATAGACTGTTAAAAGAAATGCAAGTTGATACATGACGATGTACTTATTGTTTACACGTATTAAATAGCAATTGTTGATACACAGCTTGGCAAGGTTTAAATGTGTGTATCTATAATGGATTTAGAGTTGACATGTAGAGCTCTAACATATATATGAAAAGGGAGTTAGTAAATAAAAAATGTACACATTGGGTTGTTTGGGTGGACACTCAAAATATTAAGACTAACAGTGTAGTAAAGTTTTTCTTAAAGTCAGAGCCAATGTAGGCGTTCCAGCTGACAAATTATAAATGCTTTGGTTCAGCTTGGGCATTGGATGATTTTTAAACCATATATGGTATATTTATAGAAGTACATTAGTGTTTCTGTGTGTACAGTGTGTCTCCATTTCTTGCCATTTATGAACATCTTTTGAATTATCTATGAAAATCATATGAATATCATATGAAGGAGGATACAGTTAGAGAAGAACCAACCTACTTCCTACAGTGCAAAGCAACTGGGGCACAATGTTTCTTCTTAAAGCACATAGACACTTCACTTTGTTTACATTCATTCAGATGAAAATATCTATCTCAGGGCAGTTATTTACTTTAATAAACCAATCTCTCAAAACACAAGTTTAACTTTTCAATCCATGCAATGCCACTGTGTAGTGTTTTGCTTTAAGTGCAGGTTGCCTTGTGACCATGTATGGAATGTGGAACCTTAAGGTTGCTAAGGGAGGCTGTGGAACTGGTCAGTTGACAGTTGACAGTCTTCGGTGCTGGATGGGGTCTCCGTTGTCTACTACTTAATAAAGACTGTCACCACTTCATCTCTTCTGCCTTCTGTATTCCTGAAGCGGTCAATCCTACACACTGCACCCAATTAATACATATCTCAGATTTAGATGAATATGAATCAGAAAATGTCATTTTCTGATTCTGAAGCACCCTGTTCTGATAAAATGCCCATAACTATATAGGTGGTCTGATAGCTACACATGCTAAATGCTTGCTGCAGGCACCTTGTAAAAGGCATGCAGTCCCTACTGCAATTCCGAGAGAAAAGGCACAGGATCTCACTCATCAAGAACTGCTATTATTACTAAATCCACGCAATGATATTGAGTGTGCTATACACATGCCAAACAATAAGTGTATGTAAAACCAAACTATCTCATTTATCAGAATATTATGTCTGTACGTGCATGCTATACAATGCAGTTATTAAACTAAGCATGATGTCGCTAGAATACACACCTCACTATCTTGAGCACACAGTCGGTTGTTAGGAGCAGAACCCACAGGATTTGGCATGCATTGTGAGCCGAATGGGCAGACAACTTGCGTAGAGACTAGTTCCTACGAGGAGAGCCTGCACAGATATTCCTATGAGGATGTAATACAGTATGTAAAACTAAGTGTGGGAATATGATGATTATGCCTGAGCAGATGTCAGTGCTGTACTGCTGGTTTATGATTGCCTTGACCTGGTCCACCATGTTTGCACATCTGTCATACCATGGCAGCACCCTATTTAATGTATGGTTGGTAACTCGAGTAAACTTTATCTGCTCTAGTATATGTTTAGTTATTCTTGCTTTTATTGTAGGTGTTTTTGAAATTGTGATGTCACTTACTATAGTATCCCAAGCGTCAAAGGTCAAATAACATGACTTCATGTGATGTCATCAGGGTCAGAGATCCTATAAGGTCACTTCCTGTGAAGTCAGGAGGGGAGGGATCAAAGAGCACTTCTGCTACCCCTGGCATTGTGTTGAATTGACATCCATGCTCATATGGTGACTTTTCTAAACCCTTCTTGTGCTAAATAGTGTTGTGATGACCAAATCTCTAGGTAGACTACAGTTATCCTTCTTTAAGGAAATTAAAAACGTAAAGGTTGCCTCGTCATAAGCAGCCATTTTAGATGTGCATATGTAGACGGCAAGCTTGATGTTTGTTAATGGGTAAGTTAATGTCTGCATTACTCAGTGTGCTAGATAGGCGGTGTCAGTGGAAAAATTAAAAGCTGCAAGCAAACAATTCAGCACCCTGTTCACTTTCTTAACCACTGACTTAGGCAAGGCAGCTTCCTGCTAAGCCAAGGAAGAAGTGGAAGCCACACTGGAAAGGATAGGGTTCATATTGGCTGTAAAAATCATCAACCTCTTAAAACGGCTCCCGAAATAACATCCTGTACATCTGCCAATACCTGAACAAGTTGAGCCCCCTGCTTATCAATGGCCTTGGTCAGGGGGTCATTGTCATCGTCAGTGTGCCTCACCCACTGCTCAATGGTCAGTCGTAAAACATTCATATTTTAGCACCAAGTTAAAGGAGGTGGTAACCATTCGCAAATGAGAAGGGGTCCCCAAAGGACACTTTCCCCTTTGTCAATGGGGACAAAAACATTTTTTAGAATTAGGAAGTGGTCCCTGGGTGCACTGCTTACTCCTAAAAATGGTTGCAAAATGTTTCATTTTTGTAAACACATCCCGTTTTCCTTTATGAAAATAGGCTGCATTTAAAAAAAAAAAACATTTGCTTTAGTTAAAAGCAATTACAGTTGATGGTTTGCTGACCCCAGCAGGCCACCATGCCTGTGACTCTAGCCAATCATTATGGGTCACAATTTGCGACCTACCTCATGCATATTAATGATGTAGGTTGAATTGCGACCCACTATTGTTTGGTGTTTTGTTAACCAACCTATTAATATGAGGTTGGTTCGCAAAATACCAATGCATTCGGTAGAAGTCAGTGCACAATTGTAACCACTTCCACTGACTGCATTTTAGTACATTTCAAATAAGAAATAGCAAATTACGAATCATTATTAGTCACAATTCACAATTTCTTACTTGGAATATTAGTACATGAGGCCCTACGTTTCTTCAGTCACTTACAGTGTGTTCTAAGGCATACTGTGAGGATGAATAAATGTGTGAGCAGGAAAATGCTGCAGTGTTTTGTGCAGAGTGCAAGGGCAATAAGCATTGACAAAGCCAATAGGTCTGTCCAATAAAGATCAGAGGCACCACAGACTGTGTCTAACATAGCACAGCATAGGAGAGATGTTAATGTTAATGCAGAGTTGAAACACACCTCCTTAAAGAACACTTCATTACGATGCAACAACCTACAAACCAGGTACCTCTCCCATCATCATTGACTGTATACTTGCATCTGAGCCTGTGTTTGGGTTGGGTTAGGCACATTTGTGTTAGGTTTCCGCTATACAAATACTGCATACCTAAAAACTGCAAAACATGCCAACACAGGATCATCAGTAGAAGCAGCACAGGATGAGAACTAGTACAGTGTAATAGAGAGAGTGCAGAATGTGCAAGAACTTGGGAATGGTGTAAGCGGAAACAGTGGAGTATAAGATAGAAGAAAGCATAGAAGTAAAAAACAAAACGAGGTGTGAGCAAAGAGTGGAAAACACAAGGTAAGAGAGTACAGGATAGAAGTGGAGCATTGGATAACTCAGGATGGGTGTGGATAAGCTGGGAACATAGAGAAAGCAAGTGTCGCAGGGAGAATAGCACAGGGGGATGGGGAAATCACAGGCTGAGACAACACAGAAAGGGAGAATACAGTAAAGGAAAAACAGCGATAGGAAATTAGACCTCTGGATGGGGTAGCACACTATGAGAAGAAAACAAAATAGGAAAACCCAGGATGGATGAGCATAGGCTGGGAGAAATTAACAAGAGAGTACACAGCATGATTTAGAGCACAGATGGGTTGAAAGCAAAGGGGTAATTCTAGAGGGGAGTATATGGGATAAGAAGATATGCTGCAAGGCAGAAAAAATAGAGGGCCCTAAATGGGTACAGATGAGAGTAGAAGATGGGAAAGCTTAGAATGAGAGAGAACAGAATGGAGAAACAGGGGATGGGACAGAATATTATAAAATCATATATAATGAGAAAGGCAAGGAGGGGTGGGAGCACTCTAAGGCTGTAAGCAAGGGGGAGGCTAAGACAGCATGATGAAGGAGAAGATGGAGTGAGAACAGGATGGTAGTGCACAGAATAGGGAAATCCAGTGCACAGAACAGGAGAGACTAAGTTATATATTCAGCCAAGATGGCAGAGCGCAGGATGTTAGAGTCTACGGCAGTCTGGACCACGTTACGGCAAAATACAAGATGAGAGTGTAGGATGGGAGAGTGCTGGATGGAAGAGATCATAAAGGGAGCAGAAAGTGGTAAAATAAAGTACTATACAGTACAGGATGGGAAATACAGGCAGCCTTTCAATGGCGGTCGGACTGCCATTGAAATGCTGCCTGAAAGGGAAATCGTAATCCCTACAGCGGTGCCTTAGCAGGCACCACCCCATTGTAGGAGATTACTTTCTGACCGACAGTTGGATGGGCTCTTTGAGCCCGTCGGAATCGTCAGTCGGTCCCTCCACATATTGCCTCCGACCGCAGCACTAGATGTTGGTTGGACCGCAACCGACAGGCCGTCGGTTGCGGTCCGACCGACAGGCCGTCGGTTGCAGTCCGACCGACATCCTAATGAGGGCCTTAGTTTGCGATCATTTGCCTTGTTGATGCCATAATTCAATTCATTATGTAATATTCAAACAAACAAAAAAGTGGAACAATGAAAAAGAATTTAGAGGGGTTATTCATTACAAACTATGTCTCTGACACACTGTTTTACCTACGCAAGCTTGAGGTTCTTTTGCATCAGTGAGGGTATCACAATGCCATAATGCCTATTCAATTTTATTCACACACAGCCACCTCTACGGGGGCTTATTGTAGGACTTGGGCACAAGGGATAATAATAAAGAGCCCCAATTCATCACTGCTGCCTCTTTCCCTGCCCTGCATCTGGGACAGTGGCATGCGACAAGAGCTGGACTGGAGAACCAAAAGCAGCCCTGGCAAAAAAACGTCTACCCAGCCCCACTCCCTTCATCTCCTCCAACAATCTCTCTCTTTCCATCCATCTATTCTCTTTCTCTCCTTCTTGCCTTTTTCTGTTCTCTCTCTCAGATCGCTTTTTCTCTGCCTTCCTCTTCCTTGCCTCTCTTTCTCTCTCACACTTGAAGCCCCCTGTGACTGCTGCAAGTAACTTCAGGGAGCTGGGGAAAGTGACAGAGGCACCAGGAGCAGCCCTGGTCTTTCAAAGACGGCCGTCAAGGGCTTCAGGCCACCATGGAAATGCCCTATGAAATAAAAGGTCTATCTGGCCCTGGAGGCATCATCCCCTGACTACACCCACTTATAAAGCACGGTCTTCCACATCCCCATGTCTGGAGACACAGATGCAACTTAAATATAAATAAAACAAGTAGCAATTGATTTAAATGTAAAATATATGCTGCAATTTTTTTTAAATCACTAATTGACAGCTGCAGAGAGGCAGAGCACAGCTAGCAATGGCTTTTATACAATGCAGTCATGCTTTAAAATCCTTGTACTGCGGAACTGGTAATGAAAGCCCCAGGGACAACATGCCACAGGGTAAGGAAAGCCATTCATGTCGAGATTACAGGTCTACAAATATGGCACCCCCTAAATACACAATTCTCACCAAAAAGAATATAACACAAACCAGAATGAATATAATATATTTCAAAACCAATATGATACATGGCAGAATCAATATACCATAAACAAATCTGATAAACAGCAGAATGAATACTTTACTTAATGAATGATATAAATAACACATATTCCAAATTGAATAACATATATATAAAAAAACATGTAAAGTGCGCTGAAATGTATATGGCCCTTACTGAAAAGAATGTAGCAAGCACTGAAATGAATATGACTTGCATTAAAAAAGAATATGATATTCGTTGAAGTGACTGACTTGTGTTAAGAGATATACGACACATGTTGAAGTTAATATGATGTGCTTAAATTAATATAATCTTCAGTGAAATCAATGTCACAAGTTAAACAAAATATATTGTATTTTGAAATGTATACAACACAAGTTGAGAGGAATATGATACACCTTGAACTTAACATTGCAGATATCATAATGAATATAACCAGCATTGAAATGAATATGATCTCTGGGAGAGTATGTGGCGCAGCGGTCAGAGCTGCCGACACGTGAGCTGGGGATCTGCGTTCGCGCCGTGACGTTGGCTCGGCATCCCATGATTCTGGGTAAATCATTTACTCTCCCCCGTGCCCATGGGCAGTGCCTGGAAACCCTCAAGGGTGATAAGCCGCGGTATATAAATCTACAAATTACAATTACAATAAGGAATGCGGTAAATGCAATAGGACCTGCGTTAAAAAGAATTTGACATGTTTAAAATTAAAATCGCCCATACTGTGTCAAGATCTGTACTTACGTTTCCGCAGGAACGCTATGCAAAAGATGAAAGGTCCCAACCTCTCCTGATCACGTATCGCACCCAACTATGTCAAAGTGTCAACAGTGACCAGGGGAAGAAGGGAAAAAATAGAGAGAGAAGAAATGTCCCACGACGTACCCAACTCTAGGACAGAACCAAGCAGCCAGGGAAAATATCTGTTGAACAAAAGATAGAAAGTGTAAGTATACAGGGAAATACTAGTCCTATAAGTCTATACAGGAACATATGTGGAATTCTAACTACCTGAAAAGTTCCCTTCTTCCACTAATACTGATGAATTTTTCGAGTGGGGGGGTGTTTTTGGTCTAAAATACAAAGAAAAAGAGTATAAATAAAGAATTCAGAAAACAAAAATAAAAAAAAGAAAATAGAAGAAGAGTGCACTGAAACCCACCTATGGGCCCACGATGACTGGGTTTGAAACTCCAAAACTCATATTCGAATATAAAGTTAACATAAGGTAGATGTAAAACAAATAAAATGATATAAGACTAAATAAATTCCACCTTAGCGTCAGGTATAGCTAATAGAAATTCCTTTGCTTTCAGGAATATTCTTTGCGTAATCAAAGGCAGGAAAAAGACAGATCTCCAAGTACATGGGTTCCACATCAGATAAGTATTAATGTAAAAAAATAAATTAGTATGTTCAGTGCTAAAAGCGCTGTTACCATAAAGAATTAATGCAGCTTTCTTGTTTTTTCTTTCTAGGAGTATCAACAAAAATGCAGTCACATGGGAGCCAGGGTCAAACCATGGAGTTATGTGAGGAGCGACCCAGAAAGGAGCCAGGAGAGCCAAGACGGAGAGGAAGACGTCGCAAGCAGGAGAAGCGGCCAGGAGACCCAGGAAGATGAGGAGGACGCTGCGAACTGGAGACTCGAGGAGGCAGGACACCGGAGCTCGAGACGCGACGATGAAGGAAGCAGGACGCCCGGAGACCCGACGAAGGATTCAGCAAACAGGAGACCCGGAAGACAAGGTAAGGAGCCGGTAAAGGAATGCTCTGAATCCCGAAGCTGGAATGTGAAGCGTCTCAGCTCGGGGTCAGAGAGACTTTAAGCCTTGTTGCCGGTTCCCGCACATGCGCGGTGGCGGGACCGGCCATCTTGGTAGTTCGCCGGGATTGGGACCGGCAAGCATGACATACTGAAATAAATATAATAGTTGCTGGAACAAATATGACATGCATTGAAAAGAATGTGACATATTTTGAAGTGACTCTAATATACATTGAAATGAATATGACAAGGGTTCTAATGAATATGATATATGTTGCAATAAATGTGGCACTGGTTGAAATGAATATGGGCCATTTCATGAATGTGGTGTGTGCCAACATGAACAAGGTGTGCATTAAAATGAATAAGACAGTCCTTGAAGATAATATGAAATTCTTTGAGATGAATGTGCTATGCAATTAAATAAATATGGCCCATGTTTAAATGAAAATGGCATGCGTTGTAATGAATGTGACCTGTTCAAAATTACATTACATGCGCTAACATTAATAGGACATGCCCTGAAATGAATATAACATGCACTAAAAATAGATTAAGGGTCTGATTTAGATCTCAGGAGGCGGGTTACTCCATCACAACGGTGACGGATATCCCATCCGCCGAAATATAATTCCCGTTATATCCTATGGGATTTATATTTCGGCGGACGGGATATCCATCACCGCTGTGATGGAGTAACCTGTCGCCAAGATCTAATTCAGGCCCTTAATCTTTTAAACTGCAGCACATGGACATGCAGAATGAGGAGATTAAGGTACAAGGACATACACTACGAGGAGGTTATGGCACAAAGACAGAGACAGACTATTTCCCTCATAAAAAGCTATGTGGCGGAGTATTACTGCATGATTTTGTGTGGTAATACCACTATGCCCAATTACAAGTAATACTGGGTCCAGTTTAAAAGTCTCATTATAAGTTGCTGATGAAGCTGTTTGAAAGGTGGAAATTCCACTAAAATATTTCACTTGCTCAGGGCTGGCTGTGTATCATGGCAAATGACAATAATATCCCAGAAATAACATTTCCAAGACAAACTTCAACACATCCCCGCACATAGATACACTGACATGAAAAAACAACAACACCACAGACAGAACATGGCAATTAGTTGAGAACATCATAAACCCAGACCTCACACACTGTAGCCTAGATTTGAATTATTGTCTTAAGAAATTAGTGAACATTGAGTATGAGAAAATATAAGACATATATGACAAAAATACCTCCAAAAGCCCAAGAAATGAAGCGTATAACTAAAATATCTAGGCCTCTGGCAGACTCAATCTACCTACCACTCTAGCCCCAACTGCCCCATCTGAAGACAGCACCATACTACCACCACCTACACCCCAACCAAATGGAAGAAAGAAACTTGTAAGTATACAGTCTATATCCCACGCTAGCTCATTTGTAACTGCCACCCTAACCCCAACTATCTAATAACCCAAGTGGAGATTCAGCATTACTTTTTGGACATCATGGCTGGGGTCTGACTAGCGCCAGATAGTTCTGCATTTCCTGAAATCAGAAGGACTCAAGGATATGCCTTCAAAAGTCTTCCTTCTGCTCACAGAAGATGGTAACCGTTGTAAACCACTACAGGAGCACTGCAATGCCCCCAAAAACTGTAACAGCACCTAACCATGAAATGTACAATCAATGTCAACATTTAATTTCATGTGCCACACGAACATTCAATTTTGCACCTATTCAAAAAGATACTGCATGAACACCATGCAATCACACTGCACAGGCTAATGCCGACATGTGGGCCTCTGGCCTCTGTTACTCATTCATCTGGCATTGGCACATCATCTTCCTCCCCGACATCGACTTCCTGCACAATAACATCAGCTGCAGTTTGAGGAATGAGAGCAGGTAAGGTGTTGGCAACAGTGACTCCATTTGTGGCCTGGTCGTAGTCGATGTATTTTAGCACACTGAATTGGCGGTCACATCAGGGCACGGACGTCTTCAACTACTGTGAACTTGATGCATGCTGGAGCAGTGCTTGTAGGCACAGAGGCATGTAGGCTGGCGATGGTTTGGGTGGTTGTTGCAGGGAGTTGCAGGTGAAGTGGCAGGTGACGCAGAGTTGAGTGGAAGTCATTATTTAGTGACATGACATTAGTGAATCAGGACATTCAATGACTAAGACATTGTCCCATGATTGATGTCTTGCTATAAGCTACATCTGAGCAAAGTTTATTCCGCCACCACCTTGAGATGCCATGCCCAACATTTCAAAGCATTGTCATCTGCAGGTCCTGCCTCCTCCTTTTGTCATCTGTGATATCTTACTCCCAGGTGCAGCACTTAGGTATAGGATTTTTTCTCTCATCTGGGTATATTATTTTTTATATGTCTGCTATATGCAACTACACATCTAGCACTGGACAATCTTGCAGCAATAATCTATCATAAGTGCGTATGTGCCCCATCACATTAAACATTAATTTTCCCTAATGCACATGCTACATTTACTTGGAGTGTGTTGGATGGTCTAGTGCCGTTATGTCAAGCACTCACATAAATCCTCCTTTCCTATTGCTTCAGCCCACCCTGTATGCCCTCTATCCAGATCAGGCTTATTAAATTACGAATTAGCTCCTCTAAAGTTTAAGTCCCCTGCACCTCCTCCCTCAGTTGCAAGACTCTCAGGTCTGCATTTTGAGCATGTGTTCTGGACACGAGAGACACGGTCTTAAAAACTCTTCTTGCAATTTCCACTGTCAGGGTGATTTCATTGACTTTCTGGATTACCTGCTGCCAGATGTCATGGTAGACAGATGGCTGGTCTGAAGGAGTGGGTGGTTGTTTCCAGTAATGTATTGCAATGGATTACAAATCCTTAAAATGGCTAAAAGGAGACGTACTGCTTGAAGCTGACTTTAAGGAATGATGGATGCATATGAGATGACTCAGGGATGTAGTCTGATGGCTTTCCTAAACACTGGGAGTGAAGCCGACAAGCAAAAATAACATATTTCCTTTCTAGTTTCATTGACCTGAACTGTGCCAGTGTCATGTGCTTTTCAGTATGTTATATACTCAGTTCACTGTAATCACAGCCATTTCATTCAGCTTCTTATCTTTTTCAGGGAATGCCTTGTTCATCTCAGTAAGGTTCATATCCATTTATTTTTATTTACCTTTTCAAGGAGTGTGCTTTTCACCTCAAAGCAATTTATATCCATTCATTTTACTCACATTCCTATTAACTTCAAGCTTTATTCTATTCGCCTCTGTGCAATTTATATCCATTCATATTCACTTCAAGGTTTATTCTATTTGCCTCTGTGCAATTTATATCCTTTCATTTTACTCACATTCCTATTAACTTCAAGCTTTATTCTATTCGCCTCTGTGCAATTTATATCCATTCATATTCACTTCAAGGTTTATTCTATTTGCCTCTGTGCAATTTATATCCTTTCATTTTATTCACATTCATATTTGTTTCAAGGAGTTTATTCTTCAACTCATTGTTATTTATAACAATCTCAAGGTGTGTTGTATTTCAGTCATTCTGTAATATTCATGCTTATGACTCATAATGGAACGATTACAACTTCATTTGTAGTTCTGATGTAGTATTATTGAGAATTTCGCCCAGGTTTTTCTGCTGGTTTTTGCAGCCAGAGTCCCCAGGTGAAACTCACTGGGCCTGTGGATTTGCCATGGACCTTGAATTACAATAGGGCCAAGAATACAAGATCTGCTGTAAATCTGAAGGCCCATACCTTTCACCTGGGGACCCCAACTGCTAGAAGTAGCTGAAACCTCAGAGTAAATCCTGAATGAGAAATGAGGAATTACCAGGGAATCAGGCCCATAAATATCGCTTTTATCCACAATTGCTCATCTCTCAGGGGGACCTCAGGGTTCCACCTGTAATTCCCATTTACTCCGCCAGTTGAAGTTACTGGTATACTTGGTAATGGTAACTCCTGGATGCAGGATTAACTGACCAAATCTGGGCACTTATACTGAGGCTCTAAGGCCTGCTTTAGCAGAAGAATATGGGGAGATTCCAACCCCTCATTGAAAACTTTAATGCAAGTTGGGCCATCAGATGCATTTCATAGCACAGTGTTTGTGTTTGAAAAAAACTGGTTAAATGGCACAGGATTTATAGCCACTTTGTAAAGCTTCTTTTTAGGACATCACCATTAGACACTTACTCAACAGCTCTCATCTCCCATCCATTAACCTTCGCTCCTCATTACTGTCTCCTTATCTTTCAGTTGTTGGCCCTCATTCCTCATCCCTCAATCTTTATTCTTTGCTTCTCAACCCTCACCTCTCATCTCTCACGCCTTTTCCCTCATTCTTCCACTGTCACCCAAAAATCCTCATTCCTCATCACTCACTTCTTATCCATCCCACTCATCTCTCACTCCTTATCCCTCACACCTCACTCTTAACTCATCATTCAGCATGCCTTGTTCCTCATCTCTCACTCAGTACATGGGGGTGCTCTAGCTCTTCATTCTACGTGCCCATTTACCCGTAATACCCTAAACTGCATATCCAAGAGCCTCAAACCTTTCAATGTGTCAATGCATGTCAGTATTATTGCACTATTGAACTTTGTCCACTGTTATTAACTTCCTCACACAGTCTAGTTGTGAGCGGCACATTTCCTACATATGGCCCCTGATTATGAGAGGAACAGACATAGGAAAACGTAATATTGCACCTGATATTTTAAACTTGGCCTGCTAAATCTGGGAATGAGCATCCACATTATGAATTTCTTCACATCCCACAGAATCAGGAACACCAATATTGCCTTAGACAATATGTTTCATACCTTGAATTATGGGTCTGTATTATCAGCCAGAATTATAGCATGTGCATGTGAACACCATGTCACCAGGAAGTGATTTCAAAAGACAGAAAATATGTCATTTTTGTTTGCCGGCTTCACTGCCATTGTGTAGAACAGCCATCTTTCTACATCCCTGAATCACTTGAACACCGTACTGGGTGCATACATTATCAGCCCACCAAATGGCACGCATCACAGGTGAACATTTTAGTTTAATCTCCGCATTATCGCATCTGAACATCATGGGCTAGATGTTTCGATATTAGGAATAGTGATTACCTAGGGGCCTATTACGATGGCGGGCGGAGGCACATCCGCCGTGCTGGCGGTGGCGGAAAATGCCCTATTCCGCACTCCATCGGCAGTCTTTGCGTCTGCCGTATTATGATGGGCATAGATAGCCCATTTCCCGTCCGCTGCGGTGTTCCGGGTTCCGCTGAAAATCTCCGTCCGCACCGGTAGCGGACGGAGCCACATGAGAGGTACCGCCGTGTGGAATGCGGTCAGGACCGCCGGTCAAATCACGATGCCTCATACAGCCCACCACACTGCTGCGTAGAATCCGGCCATTCGAGGATGGTGGTGGCAATACTGCGGATAGCTCCATGTGTTCCAGACCGCTGGGGAAACGGCGGTCTTTGGCCTTTCCGCAGCAAATCCGACCGCCACGGACGGATTTTCAGCTTTTCCGGCGCTGATTCCTGGAATCCGACCACTGCGGTAGGGAGTTTCTGGCGGTGCATCCTAATCTGGCCGGCGGTTTTGCCGCGGTACCTGCGGGCGGAAGTTTCCCGCTAGCACGGCGGTCAGAATGTTTTTCCGACCGCAATCCTAATAGCCCCTAAATTGTGATTTTCTGAGAATGGCAATTAGGAAATCGCTATTCCTAATGTATGAAACTCATAGAGTTTCATTTAGCAATTCCTAGTGGGTCGCAATCGATCTACCTCATGAATATTAATGAGGTAGGTCACAATTTTTGACCAATTAGGAATAGATGCCAACACAGGGATGGTGGCCTGCTGAGGTCAGCAGACCACCATTTCTGTGATTGCTTTTGAATAAAGCGGTCTTTTTTTTTTAATGCAACCCATTTTCTTTAAAGGCAAAATGGGATGCGTTTAAAAAGAAAATGTTCTTTTTTTCTCTTTTGTTTGTTTAAGAAGACGTAGTGGTCCCGTGGATCACTGCCTTCTCTTAAACAAACTTTTTTTTACATTCACAAACCGAAAGCTGTCCCGAGGGAACCCCTTCCCATTTGCAAATGCATTACCACTACACTTCGGTAGTCGGTAAATTAATAATGTTTTGCAATGGAATTTGGTTGCAAAACATTAATACATAACATTCTGATTCGGTATTTGGAAGAGACGCCCCTTCCAAATACCGAATCGGTATATGGTTGCAAACCAAAATTATGATTCGGTAACATGCTACCAAATCGCAGTTTGGGTTTGATACACATCAAAATGCTTTTTTGCGGTCGCAAACGGTATGATTCTGTGAATCATCTCAAAAAAGTCTTGATACATGTGGCCCATTGTCTTGAATATTCAGAGCTCCTCTGATCTTGTACTCAGTCACTTACATGTGCCAGGTCTTATTAATTACTAAAGCTGAAGCTGTATATCTGTTGTTCGCAGTGGCTGCATTTTGTTTTAGCTGCAGCTGCTCTATCTGAAAAGGGTTATGCAGAGTCGATTTATGAGGCTAAGAGCAGCGTGCTTAGTGTTAAGTGGCGGTAGGTGGCCCATGCCCATCTGCTCTCTGCTGCTTGTGAACTGTGACTGGCTGGCTCTTTGCTCGTGGTCTCACTATCCTGTTGGCGATTTTATCACTTGTGTTGACTCGCACTTACAGATGAGAGCAGATGTCCAGGTAGCTTGCCAGATTGGAGGGTGCGGAAGAGGAACTGGGGGAGTGGATTTCAGGTTCTTTTCCATGGCCTGCTGCAGTACCATTTCAGTTGTCATAGCCTCTCCCTTCCTTATAAGGTTCCCTTAACATCAATTAGACTGACAGACCCCACAGGTTTATGTAGTTCATGCCTTGACTGCACAGTGGCACATAGACCCATAGCTCCCCTACCCCCTTCTACAATGGCAGCCAGGCAGACCCATGCATTTATAGTGGTATCATATGCCTGTAGGGGGGCCACAGTCTAATCTTCATTGTTTTCCACGGAATTCTCAATGCAATAAACATAACCCATGAACCACACTTCTCTTGTTTCCTGCAGTGCTGGCCCACTCAGTGGCACAGGGAGACGCCACATTTGCAGTGAGAGTTTTTGCTGGAACCACTTTGTGGCGCATTTACAGGGCCCATAGTTTCTCCAGGTGCAAATAATGCCCCTTGACAGGCTCTCTGTATGTAGTTTCTGTGACACTGATGCACAATTGCACTCTTTGCACCTTTCAGTCAAGGGGCTCCCAATAGTACCAGCTAAATGGCTCAATTACCTTTCTCCTTACATTTTTTCACTGTGCCACAAGCAGCATAATATGTAAAGTATGAAAACTCATTAGAAAGTTTACCTATCTAATGATTTATGAAGTTATTTAGGAGGATCTCTGCTCTGGTGTGATTTCCCATGAACATTTAGGGCCTGATTCTGATGCGGTTAGGAAAGCTTTCCCACCTAGGGCCTGATTCTGATGCGGTTAGGAAGGCCTCCTAATGGCATTTGCTCCTTCCAAATCGGATTGGGAACGTGTCTTCCCGACCCAGGGCCCAATTATGATGCGGTTAGGAACATATGCTCCCATTGAAGTCAATGGGAGTCCAACCAAATCGTATCTGGAAGCATCCGGATGCATCGTACTCCGTCGGTCGGAATCTCCCGATCCGAGTGGGTCGGAAACCATTTCCAAACCGATTCGGTCGGGAAGCTTTCCAACCCGCATCAGAATCAGGCTGCCTAGTGCTGTACCTTGACTGTCTACTGAAGCATGTCATATACCGTACTAGACAATTGCACCCAGGCAGAGAGGTTTTTTGTCATTTAGGGGCACATGCATCAAGGTAGGCTTTTGCGATTCCTTAATTGCGATTATTAAGGAATCGCAATTAAGGAATCGCAAAAGCCTATGCATGTAGGAATCGCTATAAAAATAGCGATTCCTAAACATTCCTTAATTGCGACTCGCTAATTGCGAGTCGCAATTAAGAATACCTCCCATTAATTCCTATGGGCCTAGAGGCCCATAGGAATGAATGGGAAGACATTCTCAATTAGCGATTCGCAATTAGAGAATCGCAAATTGAGAATGCAATTTCAAGGGTGCCAGGGTGTCAAAATGACACCCTGTTGCACCCTGAAATTGTGATGTGCACCCATGTTGCGACACACATGCCCCAAGGGCATGTGTGTGTGTAACCTAAAACTTTAAAAAATGCATTTTAGAGCATTTTTCGAAGGTATTGCAAATTACAGACAAGTTTGATTTGTCTGTAATTTGCGGTCCCAAATAGCGAAATCGCTATTTGAAAGTGCTTCTAGCATTGCATTTAAGGAATCGCAAATTGCGATTCCTTAAATGCAATCGTAATTTAGAATTCGCAATTAATTGCGAATTCTTAAATTGCGCATAGGAAACTACTTTCATGCATCTCCAAAGGCCAATTTGCGATCGCAAACGGCCGATTTTGCGATTCGCACCGTTTGCGATCGCAAAACCTTTGATGCATGTGCCCCTTAGGGGCACATGCATCAAGGTAGACTTTGCGATTCCTTAATTGCGATTATTAAGGAATCGCAATTAAGGAATCGCAAAAGCCTATGCATGTAGGAATCGCTATAAAAATAGCGATTCCTAAACATTCCTTAATTGCGACTCGCTAATTGCGAGTCGCAATTAAGGAATACCTCCCATTAATTCCTATGGGCCTAGAGGCCCATAGGAATGAATGGGAAGACATTCTCAATTAGCGATTCGCAATTGGAGAATCGCAAATTGAGAATGCAATTTCAAGGGTGCCAGGGTGTCAAAATGACACCCTGTTGCACCCCTGAAATTGTGATGTGCACCCATGTTGCGCACACACATGCCCCAAGGGCATGTGTGTGTGTAACCTAAAACTTAAAAAAATGCATTTTAGAGCATTTTTCGAAGGTTTTGCAAATTACAGACAAGTTTGATTTGTCTGTAATTTGCGGTCCCAAATAGCGAAATCGCTATTTGAAAGTGCTTCTAGCATTGCATTTAAGGAATCGCAAATTGCGATTCCTTAAATGCAATCGCAATTTAGGAATTCGCAATTAATTGCGAATTCTTAAATTGCGCATAGGAAACACTTTCATGCATCTCCAAAGGCCAATTTGCGATCGCAAACGGCCGATTTTTGCGATTCGCACCGTTTGCGATCGCAAAAACCTTTGATGCATGTGCCCCTTAGTTTCTTCCTATGTGACAGAATGATGGCTATAGTTTACAGCTAAAGGTCACCTATCGGTCAGTATTTTACTAAAATAAGGTACTATTAACAAATTATATGAGTGTAATTTTTTATTTTTTCCTATGTTTTTCATGGGAGTAAGTAAAGTGAAGTAACGTGAAAAAAAGAGTAGAATGCCACCACAGTACATTAGATGTGTTGCATGTGTTTATGGCCTTTACTAGGCGTTTACATAGCACAAAAAGGTAATTCTGAAATTAACTTTATTACACAGACTTAACTACAATGTTTAGCTTATAATAAAGTATCACAATTAGCATCACACATAAGGCAATGAATGTCACTCATAACCACACTCCTACCATGGAAATGCCACACATAACTGAACTTGAAACCTGGCAGCTCTGCATGATTCCTGAAAGCCAGTTTCTAACAATACACCTACGCGTTGCCATTTTAAGGGTTTTCATTCCATTTCGATCCTTCACTGGAAACAGCCACCCAGTCCTGCAAACAAGACGTCTGTCTGCAATGGCATCTGACTGCATGAGGAAGTTCAAATTCATTGTGTTTGAACTACAGGATGTGAAAGAGGAGCCTCGGATCATGGGCCGTTTGCGCCCAAAGTCCATGGGCCACGTGAGAGGGAAGAACTGGCAGCAGTCAATCCAGAAGGTCAATAGAGTCTCTTGTACCACCCTGCCAGTGGAAGATTTCAAGAAGAGGTTTTAAGGTCTTGAATCTGGTGTCCAGAACCCACTTTCAAAATGCAGACTTTAGAGTCTTGCAACTGAGGGAGGAGTTGCAGGGGAGTTACACTTAACTCCCTTGGAGGAGCAGTTTCACAACTTAATAAGGCGGACTAGTATTGAGGGCATACAGGGTGGGTTCAAGGGTGCTGATATAGAATATCGACGTGTAAATATCGATAAGCATGAATATCGAAGTAAGAATATCGTTGGTGTTAAATATCGAGGTAAGTAATATCGATGTTAATAATATCAAAGTTTAGGGACCGAATCCGATTCGGGCCGGAAAAAATACCGACCGACTAGGTACGGGAATTTAGTCCGACCGACTCGGACCGGCGCCGTACGACCCGGGTAGTATGATGAAATGCATGTGAAATCCGACCGACTCGGACGGAATACAAAACGACCGACCGAGCCGGACGGAAACAAGCCATCCGGCCGGGAAATCACGCGAAACGAACCGACCGACACGCACCCGGATTGAACCCGAACGAAACGTACCCGCGAACTCCGACCCGCGTAGTACGATGCTGTGCGTGCAAAACTCGACCGACTCGCCCGGAGCACAAGCCGTACGACCGACACGCATACAAAACCCAGCCGAAGCAACCCAATACTCCGCGACCGACTCGTACGCCGCATATGAAACCTATCTGACACACAGCGGGAACGAGTCGGACAAGATCGCACCAGACAACTGCAGCGTCCTACTCGGACACAAGAATGACTCCTACATGCACCAAATCACCAAGGAATTTTTTTTTTTAAAAGGGCCAAACAAGTAACCACAAAGCCAATAAATACAGGGAGGGAAAAAAAATGGAACAAGGACACACCTCCAACTCCACCTACATAAATGCCACAAATCCCTACCATGATCCTTTGCAAATTCCACTGACCTGCCAGCACAGAACACCATCACACAGTAACCACAGACACACTCACAGCTCATACATCACACAAGCCACACACCATTGCCACACCTACAAATAGCACCCTCACACACACCCAGCTAAACCTACACTGACACCCCCCCACTTGCACACACACACACACATCAATCACCACCACCACCCATCACCATGCCCCCAAAGAAGAACCATAAGTTCCTAGATAGTGAATTGGAAGTCCTGGTAGACGAGATCCTGAGGGTAGAGCCACAGTTGTTTGGTACATTGGTACAACAGACCCCCATGTCACAGAAAACCAAGATGTGGGCGAGGATTGTCGACAGGGTGAACGCACAATCACCATGTTTGCGCACAAAGGAAGACATCCAGAACAGGTGGTATGATGTGCGCAGGAGGGTCCGGGACCTACTCAAAAAGGACTACCTCCTCAGCCAGCACACCGGCAGTGGCCCTCCTGCAAAACCAGTATACCTCAGGCCCTGGGAGGAGAAGGTGCGGGCCATCCTACCACCAGTGAGCGTATACGGACTAACAGACATCCCAGAGCCTGGTGAGTACACAACTAATATACACAATATGGTGTGACAACACACACACATCACAGTCAAGGGGATAGGCAAACCATGCACCCTTAGCAAATACACAGCAACCAAAAGATATTCATCCCAAGATGTGAATGCTAGTCAGACAAACACAATACCTGCCATCTCATAGTGATATGTAACTGTGTCATGACATGTACAAACCTAACAACAAATACAGCAAGGCAGTGGCACAAATAGAACCAACAAACACTCCCAGATATTTACCCACCACTAGAACACCACCTCACAGGGAAGCTCACTGAAAGGAAGGAATTCTGTGTATGCTGGTGAAGTCAGTGTAGCCAATAGCATGATGGGAGTGGTAGTCACAGATATTGGTCACACCCACAATTGGCCCATCAACACCACTCTGAACCATGCTCACATCACAGGGAGTGGAAAACAACTGACAAGATGGCTGACACTGGGTACTGCTGTGGGGAGCACAAGGCCCTGATGGGAACTGGGCACCAACAAACAACAGGACCACACTGTCAGCCATCTTGCCATTGCTGTCACACTCACACACAGTGAAGTCCACTCAAAAGGAAGGTAGTATGGGCATGCTGGGAAGGGGGGTGTAGGCAATAGCATGATGGGAGTTGTAGGCACAGATATTGGTCACCCTCACAATTGGCCCATCAACACCACTCTGAACCATGCTCACATCACAGGGAGTGGAAAACAACTGACAAGATGGCTGACACTGGGTACTGCTGGGGGGAGCACAAGGCCCTGCTGGGAACTGTGCAACAACCAACAGCAGGACACCACTGACTGACATCCTGAAAGACAACTTGCACTCCCTGCAATGGAAGCACGTTCCATGGTGGGATATCTGGCTGGTTGGGAAGGAGGACTCACAGCACTGACCATAGTTACAAGCACCTCCCTCACACACCCTCTCAACACTAACTCCACATAACCCACCTGGGAGAATGCAATGCCTCACATCCTAACTGAAGATCCCACAAAGAACCACCACCCTGGGTTATGCTGTGTGAAGCACAGGGACACTCTTGGGACTTGTAGCCAAACAACTGCCAGGACAACACTCCCAGCCATCCTGTCAGCACAGGCACCCCACCCCACAGGGAAGCAGAGTCAAAAGGAAGGAAGGATGGGCATGCTGGGAAGGGGGGTGTAGGCAATAGCATGATGGGAGTTGTAGGCACAGATATTGGTCACCCTCACAATTGGCCCATCAACACCACTCTGAACCATGCTCACATCACAGGGAGTGGAAAACAACTGACAAGATGGCTGACACTGGGTACTGCTGGGGGAGCACAAGGCCTTGCTGGGAACTGTGCAACAACCAACAGCAGGACACCACTGACTGACATCCTGAAAGACAACGTGCACTCCCTGCAATGGAAGCACGTTCCATGGTGGGATATCTGGCTGGGTGGGAAGGAGGACTCACAGCACTGACCATAGTTACAAGCACCTCCCCTCACACACCCCCTCAACACTAACTCCACATAACCCACCTGGGAGAATGCAATGCCTCACATCCTAACTGAAGATCCCACAAAGAACCACCACCCTGGGTCATGCTGTGTGAAGCACAGGGACACTCTTGGGACTTGTAGCCAAACAACTGCCAGGACAACACTCCCAGCCATCCTGTCAGCACAGGCACCCCACCCCACAGGGAAGCAGAGTCAAAAGGAAGGAAGGATGGGCATGCTGGGAAGGGGGGTGGAGGCAATAGCATGATGGGAGTGGTAGTCACAGATCAACATCTCACACCCACATGGCCCAGCAAGTTAGCACTGAAGCATGCACACCTCACAGGGAGTCAAAAGCCACTTCAAAGATGTCTGACACTGGCCACAGCTGTGGGGAGCACAAGGCCCTGCTGGGAACTGGGCACCAACAAACAACAGGACCACACTGCCAGCCATCTTGCCATTGCTGTCACACTCACACACAGTGAAGTCCACTCAAAAGGAAGGAAGTATGGGCATGCTGGGAAGGGGGTGTAGGCAATAGCATGATGGGAGTGGTAGTCACAGATATTGGTCAGCCTCACAATTGGCCCATCAACACCACCCTGAACCATGCTCACATCACAGGGAGTGGAAAGG